>JAYRBT010000001.1:83716370-83744634 GCA_036023395.1 Myiotriccus ornatus | reverse complement strand
ACTGTAAAGTTAAAGATGATATTCACTAATTTTTAGTAACCTCCCAAGTGACACCCATGGAGTATCATTCAGGGAGGGAGAGTTTTGGGCTTACATCCCCAGTGGTTTGGGGTGTGGCAATGTGGAGATCTGGTTGTTTGCAAATCATGCACCCTGTACAACCTGTTGTCATCATGAAAACCTTTTTTCTAATCTCAGTTTGGGGCCAGTTGCCAAAGAATAAGTACAACCTAAGCATAAATGCCATGCTGCAAGCTTTCCAGATGGACATCAGGTGCCAGTCCAGAAGGACCTCTATCTTCCACAAGTTTTTTATTGTGTCTACTGTCCTGTCTCATTTTTTGTATGCCCGCTGTCCAAAACACCAGTTCTCACATACATGTAGGGATTGCTGTCTTGACATCAGGTCATGGAAAAGATGGAGAAGAAATGGGCCAGTTTGGGAGTGGTCAAACTTTCTGACATCTTCATGTGGCTGAGAGCTACCTGCAGCTTTCCCCCTCTGTGCCTACCACCTCTTCCCCCGAGGGTATCGTCCAGGTCATTAGACTCCAGATATTTAACAGCCTGTGGACAATGGATTAGGGTCAAAGAATATGGAAACAGGAATGTTGGTGGTTTGACTACAGCACTCTTACAGCCTCAATCTATAGCTCTGCAATACAAGACCATAAAAATGTTAAATGTTAACAAGTCTTAATTTGACTTGTCTCCAAACAACCAGCAGCATGATCCTACAGGATTTCCTTTTCCCCAGGTGCATTTGTAAGTACGTATTTACATTTACTGGATAGAATTCAGTGACAAGAATGATCTGAAATGAAACTAAGAAATGCGCTGCTTATAACAATCAGGGGCATAAGGGAGCCAGATTAAGCAGACAACAATCTATCCAGGATGCTGCCAGGACAAGCTGCAGAAAAAATGGCAATCTATATTCATAAAAGATATTTAATAATTTTCTAAAAAAAATAAATGTAAAAAATAAGTCAGGAAATATGAACCTTATTATTGATTAAGCATTTGAAAGGGGATTTTTCTCAATAAAGGAAATCATATTTTCTACTCACTCTTTTTCTCTTGTGTTTTCATTAAGCAATTTAATATGTCTGAATCTTACTTTATGTTGTATTTCCTCTTTATTACTTTATATTACATCTCTGTGCTCATAGATGGAATGATATAATGCCTGGCTAGAAAGAAAATATGCCTTCTGTTAAAACAGGTATAATAATTTCAGACCAACTTTAGTCTTTTTATTGGGGAAAAAGTTATTAAAAAGCCCATAAGATGTGTTTATTTTCTTTTTGATCAAAGACTTTGGTACTCAGGTTTTTCTTTTTCTTATTCAGTAAGAAATACAAAGGTGGCCTGTCTGTTCTGTAAAGGTCTTGTGTTCCACTGTTAAAGTCAGTGGGAAATTTGCCTCCAACTTTGATGGTAATGCAAATTGACCCTGTGCTTATAGCAGAGGGCAGTGTTCATCTTGGTGTAATGGAAAAGATGGGCAAGCATTTCAAATACCCGGCAGTCATTCTTGCTTGGTTTTTCTAACCAGCCAAAATGCATGTAGCAGTGCTTCTTTAAGGCCAGTTAGAAAACCCAAATCAATAAATCAGCATCCATTCTGGAGAACACCAAATTTCTGGAGAAAACAAATTTTTAAATGCATTTTTTTACACCACATCTTTTTCTTGCAGAGGTACTGTTGTGGTAATGGCCATTAAAAAAAAAAAAAAGAAAAAAAAAGAGGCATATGCTCTGAGAAAATATTATCTTAGACAAATAAAAAATACTATCTGAAACAAATAAAATGTCCAAAGAAAAATTTCTCTTGCTTAAGAGTCTTCTCTACTGGGTTGTGTAGTGCACAGCAGTGGCATCATGAGTGTTAATGTGTCTTGCTCTTGCCATTCTGCCACAGCAAATGTGTGTGTTTCCTCAGACATCTTGGATAGTTTGATCATCCACATTGCCAAGTCATGGAGAACAAACCTCAGAGTCTTTGAATTCTTTGGTATTTCTTCTGGAACAGATCACAAACACCGATGGAAGATTTCCATTTGGGAGATGTCCCTTCACAGGAAACGGAGTTTCTGAAGATTGGGGCTATTTCATGCTTCAGATTAACTTATTTCATTGAGAGTACAATTAAAAACTTGGTATTTTGATCAAAATGTTTCCCTCTAATCTATTTAAAATCAAAGTCTTTTTATGTTAAAAAGCACCTGGATATCATAACAGCAGGCAGAGCCCAGCATGTATAAATGCAGATGTGGTGGTACCTAGCAGTGACAAACAAGAACCCTGCAAACAGCCAGTGTGCAACTATAGAGTTCCATGAAAAGCTCTAGCAGGTAAACTAATTATCAGTCTTCTGTGGTATCTTCAGAACACCTATGGGAGGTTTAAAACACAGTTTAAGTATATGAATGAAAGGTTGTCCGTACTGCCACACAGTGAAAGGAGGCAGGTGCTGAACATTTAGGAGAGAATTCAATTGCAATTTTGCTGTAGATTTCATCAGGAATCAAATTTGTGTCTTTAAAGCTAAGCTTACATGATGATTACAGAAGGTATCACCTTATAAAACAAAGCCTTTACCAAAAAATACAATGCTCTCTTAAAAACATGCATCATTAGTTGGGAAACCGGGGCAGATTCCCTCTTCCACAGATGTGGTTTATGCACTGAAAGAGGTATTAACAAATGTAACAACGTCTAGGTCCAATTTATGGGTTTTCATGCTAAATTCACCTTTTGTGGAGCTAAGCATACTTCTTATTTCTGTAAGAGGCTGAGATGATGCAAGACATTCTGTAACTGTTTCAGCAGGGAACAGAAAAACCTGGATCTAGCCCTAATAGAAAAATGATTAAAATAGAATTATGGATTAGGACTGAAAAGGAAGTTCATGCTTCTTCTGACCTCTGTTCCAGGAAGAGTTCAAGAAAGTTGCTTTGCAAATTAAAGCATTTGCTTATCTTTGGATGGAGGATGAAACCCACTTCTGTTCAGCGATGCAGCTAAACCTATGCTGGAGTCCTTTTAAGAATTTGTGAGATATGATTGCTGGAATTGAATAAAACCCATGAAGTTGCACATAATGGTAACCACTGTCAAACTTATAATTTGATTTAAAGTGTTTAGCAAATAACATCCCCCAAAATATATTTCCTTGGAAGAAGTTTTTCGTTTTTTGCTCACTATCACAAACTGGAAAACCATGAAACAGATGATCCTTGAGCTATGAAATCAGCTTTCCACAGAAAGGTGACTGGAATTTCCCCTTGGTTTCTCCTTTAACTGTGAGCACTTGCACGTGTGGTCAAACCCTCCCCTGCTATTGCCATAGCTTAACTGAACTCACATCAGCAGAACATTTATCCCTCCATGCTTGTGGAGTGTTGCTGTGATCATTTCTACTGTAGAGAGGCTGTCGGATGCATACTGAGGCTCTTCAGAAGACAATTTGTGATAAAATCGCTCAGGTGGCCAGGCAGTGCCCTGGCCCTTTCCCTGCCTCTCCCACAGGCAACTGCTGCAACCTTGAGAGTGTGATTTAGCTCTACTAGTATCAGCATCCCATCCTCGAGATGACAGCAGTGCCATTCTCCCTTATCCTCACGGATAAATTCTTTGGTGCCCACAAGAAGCTCCAGTAGCAGTACAGGATCTGGAGCCTCAGTGAGGGGCTGGATGTGGGTTCTGGCTGGGGCAGTCAGGTGTTCTGCTGGGCAGAGTCAGGCACCTGCCTGGGGCTGTTGCCAGAAGATGATTTGGACTTGGTCACCTTGCCTGGGGAGAGTTTAATTGTGGGGATGTGAGAGAAAATAGTTCCTGGGCTGTTTTACTTAGGAATTGAGGCAGGACAGATTTGAAGGGTTTTCTTGGTCCTAGGAATAGTGTGAATGTCTCCAGGGGTCATTTGTGTTGTAGAAAATAATCAGTGTGTAAGCTAGATAAACACATTTGTTCAAATTCTTGTAGCTAAGGAGCAAAATTCCTCAGTTTTCTACAGAATGAATCTCATGGGTACTGGGAATTGTCCAATATTATTGCTCCTTGCTTACTGCTGGAGGAGAGAGTTTTTGTCAGCAAATGCTTGAGAAATTACACTACTTGGGGCTGCCACTGTGCCCTGCAGCAGGGCCACATCCCACGTGGTTCCCCTGGGAGCAGAGGTCTCAAATTGTCTCTGTCCGGGTGCCACCTGGCAGCCCGTGTGGCCACCAAGTGGGATACAAAGAAAGAGAATTTGGAAACTTACTGTGTGCAAATACCTCCCTGATGGCTCAGTCCCAGTAATTGATATTTCAAAACTTCAGAGAGGTCCCAGAGCACAGATTAAGCAGCTTCTGTGTCAGCTGCTTCACCTTGCTGGTAGTGGCCTGTGCCAGAGGGGTGGTATTTTATTGGTGGTTAAAGCCCAGTTGTAGAAACTCATTTAATGTCCTTGTGAGGAAAGCAAAAAGCGTGAGCATGCAGTAGGTCATGCCAGAAACCTCTCTCATCAGGGAAGGAACTGTGTACTGCACTATGCATACAACAAGCTTTCTCTTTGTTATTTTTCACAGTTTGATACAGTTATTTGTGAAGGAAACACTGAGGTGCAAATATGAGCTGGAACAGTTTGGGAATGCCTACAAACACATTTGAAGAATCACTTGATTAGTTAGAGGAATGGAAATAACCACACCAGTAAACCTCCTATAATCCAGAATGGGGAAAAAATACATATAAAGCTCTACTTCCCCAGTTACAATGACATTACAGGACAGCCTTGTCACAGATAAACTGATAAGTAAATGACAATCCATACTGCTAAATGAATATTCTTGACACAAGATGATTTTGATAGATTCCAAGTAAAATCCAAGAAGAGAGACAAGGAGGCTGAAGCACAGATCACTGAGTGATGTACTCAAGGTCACTGAGGAAACATTGTCAAAACTGGAAATTTAGGGAGACAAGTCCTTCCTAATCATTTCAAACTCCTAAGCCATCTCCTCACAGCCAAGAAGCTATGGATTTCCTCAAAGCTCGTTACAACAGATTTGAAGATTTTGATTTTAAAAAACAATGCCAAGACCAGCTGGATTGAGACAATTCCTTCTGTTTAATTATCAGGTTATTTAACCCTTTCCAGCATCTCCTATCTGAAGCTCAGTTCAATTTTTAAGGAAGAAGTGCCTTTCTAAATAGAAAATACCAGTGTCTGATTTGGAAAACGAGGATACGAAGTGTCTGTGTTTCTGAACAAAATATTGAGAAGTGTTTTGACATATTTGACATTTCTTCTTCCTTTTTTTTTCCCCCTAAAACAGTTTGTAAGAGTTGATTTGACTTGGCAAATATTCTCACTCAGAAAATCAGTTTATGTCAAATTTACTGCTCAGTGATACTATTTCCCACAGATCTATGTCTCAGTCTTATTTATCATAGTTAACACAAGTTAACCACAATCCAACACAAGCTAACCCTTGTGCTTTCATTAAATATGTCTTTCTTAAAACCTTAGATCCTTGGAGCAAAAGGTGCAGATTAACAAAAGCAGAATAATTTTTTAAGTCTTAGGGAGGTAGGAACAACTTAAAAATGGAGTGTAAATACATTTGGATCTATAGGTTTTAAAGACCAGAAGGCAAGACCCCATGCTGTTACTCTTTGAAGGTCTTTCCATTTTTAGCTAGAAAATTATTTTCTGGAAATTGTGGACAAGTTTTATGAAGCTGAAGTTTGCCATCATACAACTGAAGGCCTGAGCTGGACTTCAAAAAAAGGAGAGGCAATGCCAGACTCATCAAAAGAAAAGGAGATTTTCGCTGTTTTGGTAGACTTTGGATCAGGACCCGAAAAGTGTTTATGCGTGAGTTTATACTATGCATAACAGAGTCCTAATAAATTTGCCTGTGAGAGGATTTCAAGTAGCTCCACAGGAATGTGAAGATCACTTCATGTGCTGCCTTTGTACTACCGAGTATCTGCCTCAAAGCCCATCATGCCTTAGGTGTTCAATCCTGCAACATGATGTGAGAAAGAGTGTACCTGATACATGAAATTATTACTGACAGCGATTAACATTAGAACGTTCTGTATGTTCTTTATTGTGTCTTCTATAAATACTTTTCATGGATGTTTTACTGCTTTATTTTGTGTAATACACCTTTCCAAGAGAAACCATAAATATAAACAAATATAAGCATGTGAACACTCCCCCTCTTTTCTTAAAGAAGAACATTACTGTTGTTATTATTTTATGGTGGTTCCTTACAAGCTTCCCCAGGCACACTAGTCTAATAATTTTATTTCTGTAGTCCTAAGTTCTTAATTTTATGATTTTTGGCTCTTATTCAAAATGGTAAATCTTGAGTAAAGTTTCTGCAGAAACATGCTGAATGAGTGTAATTTTTAGGTGAAAGGAAAAGAGGTAGGAAAAATCTGATTGTTAAAATTTTTAATCCCTGTGGCTTATAAAAAACTTGATTGTGTGTACAAATAACCTGATTTTTCAGAGACACCACAGAAGTATAGACTAGAGCTGCCTAGATGCTGCATGTAAGGATGTGGAAAAAAATTGGTTATACTCATCCTGCATTTGACAATGTCTGTGGCCTCTTAATCTGTGGGTTGTCAATTAAATTGGATTTGTTAATGTCCGGGTTTGGGGCTAAGTAAGGTGTAATTCAATATTAATGTAAATAGCTGTTATTGTTCATTATTTAATTGTATACATATTTTTTCTCTCATTAAGTTTTATCATCTGTTAAAGGAGGACAAATATCTGAGTATTGATCAAAGGTAGGGATCACTCAATGTAAATTACAAATATCAAATATTCAAAATAAATGATCCAAGTAAACCACCTCCTGTTTGCCCAAGCTGCTTGTGGCAGCTTACAAAGAACCAAGACATCAGGAGAAATAAGAGTTGGTTCATAATCAAGGAAATATGCTTAATGTATCAAGTGCTTTATTTGTAATTAAAATGATAGAATACCTCAAGTTCAAAGGACCCATAAGGATCATTGAGCAGTCCCTGCTCCTCACAGGACTGCCTAAAATAGATCACATGATCAATTCTGCAGGAGATGTGATTTTTGGGACTATTAAAAGATATGTAGCTGTGGAATGCGTTATTTGACTATAAAGGCCTGGCTCAAATCTTCTCCATGCCTCAGAGAGACCAGAACAAGCTGTAAGCTCTGAAGTAAGAACAAATCCCTGTGAGCATACTGAACAGCAAATTCAGCCCAAGGAAAGCTCACATCTTTCACAGTTAGGATCAAATTCCAGTTAGTTACAAATTGCTGAGATCCATCCTTTACATATACTTAGCTAAACTCTGAAATCTATTAGAACAAAACTTCCATGAGGATGTAATTTCTTTAAACTCTGTCAACTTTTACATTCTGTTGTTAATTTTAATAACATTTGCATATGATGCTAATTATAAAGTAAATTTGTACAATTAAAAGACAGATATTTGTAGGTAAGGCACCAAGTCATGTTCAGTAATGTAAATTGAATTTTGAACTCTGTAATGGGTTTTCAGTGTAATTTGGTTTCAAGTTTGTAAAACTGGAATAAAATTGGCTCCTCCATTTTTATTGTAAGTTCTTTGAGAGTAGATCCAGCACCAGGCACATATCCAGTTTTTCTCTGAAGTTTTGTGGCAGTGCAAATAAATAAATCTGATTCTTCAGGAACGCCCAAAACCTCTTGAAGTAAACAAATTTTTTTATGGTCAAAAACAAGAAGGAGCTCTTGAAGTAAGTTTTTGTGTTGCGGCAGAAGCCTCAAACTCTAAAATCTTCCAGATGGCACTTTTTTCTTGTCCCTCTCAGTCAGTGTCGAAAACTACAGCACTATGTTCTTCAGTAATTTCTTCCCTGGCCTTGTTTTCTGGGATTGGTCTTGGGGACCAGGTTTGAATGGGAGATAATGTCTCTCTCTAGAATGACAGATTTTCAGAGCAGCTTTCAAAATATCACAAAATATCCATGGATTTTCTGATTTTATTGCTTTTACTTCTTTGTTAGAACAAAACTCAGAGCACAAAAACCTATCTGTGACTGCAGTAGTAGGATAGAGGAGCTGATACCTGTATTGTAAAGAGATGGGGCAAAGTTTCTTGCTTGCTGTGGGAGGAAAATTAAAGATTTTTATATATATATATATATATATTTTTTTTTGTCCTTAACAAGTTATGAGAGAATAAAGCACAGCTTCATTTTGTAGAATTGCCCTAGAAATAAGCGCTTATCCAGTCTGGAATTTGTCTCAGTCCAACAGCAGTTGAGAATGCTTTGAAAAAAAGTGCAGCATGCACGTGGAACCTGGGAGTTGCTTTCCGTTAGTTTCCACCTCCAGATGTCTGTGGTCTGCTAGAAATCGATGTCCTGAAAAACATTAGGTACCAGCTATGATTTCTACCTTCACTACTTACAAACTGAGAAACTCTGCATCCATGAGAGATTGGATCTCCCTCACCAAGACAGATAAAATTTCATTTTTTTCCACTAGTTCCTACAGTCCTAGGCCTAAGCAAGCCAGGGCCTGCAATTTTTGATCAGAAGAGCAGCTGTGAATTGTACCACAGATGTAAACATGGACAACCAACTTTTCATTAGCTCTGTGAAGATTATTTGAGCTGTGGATTAACCACTTTCCCTGTCCCCTCATTTTCACTATATTTACCGCCTCATTATTTATATCAACTTTTTAAAAGTTAAATATATTTACTCTGGCTCTTACAACTTAATTTGCACCATGTTTAAACATGTTTTTGCTTTGTCTGGATCATTTTGTCTCCAGACTTCCCCATTGCCCTGGTAGTTGAGTTAATTATATAAAAAATAATAAGTACAATGTGCAATCAATATAAGATTATAAGAGTGCACAAAATGAGCATTAGATGGGTGCATAAGAATATAATTCCTTTGCTGTTACAGCAGTCAAATCTGAAGTTAAATGATAAGGAATGATATAGCAGAGGGGTATGTGTTGCAGAGCTGCCATCTTCACTATTAAATCAAGGGGCTGAGAATGGGCAGACTCAAACCAGGCCTCTGCTCTGTCATGAGCTGGGCAGAGAGCACTATGTTGAAGAGATGTTCTTGTGCACAAGTACATGCTTATGCTGAAGGGCTTTTGGTTTCTGACCAACATATCTGGACAGTTGAAGCACCTTTGTGGGGTACCACAGGCTTCCCTGACGTGTCAGTACAGTACAGTACAGTAATCATCATCTATATATATAAAACTTGTGCATATTCAGCTAATATTTTTGATGAGATTGTGCCATCTGTGGAGTGGAGACAATCCATCCAATTATCCTGCTGTAGAGGGTGTTAGGATCCTTAATTAAGTGCTGTTCTCAAAGCACAGAGCGATGCTGGGCTGCCCTTGCTCTGGGACTGGTCCCTCCTGCCCGTCTTTTAAGTTTTTGCAGTCCATGGTCTGTCTCCATCCACCTGTTGTCGTTAATGGGTTCTAAGAAATTCCTGTGTCTTCCTGTGCAGTGCCTAATACAGTACTTTTTTGTTTAGGACTGCTTGCTCTTGTGGCAGTGATTAGTAACCATAGCATATGGTTACTGTATGGTTACCTATATTATCATATGGTAGCAGTAACCATGTGATAAGATAGGTGTAGAAACACAGAATGAAAAGATTTCCCCTCCTTTTGCCCTTATCCTTCTCTATAAAGCTCAGCTACAGCCACAGTTAGATGAATGAGTTGTCATTCCTTGGCGTTTGATTTTTCGGTCGTGCTTTTCTACCTAAAAAATAAGATTTTTTTGTTAACCAGAAGTGCTGTCAAACTTCAGAACGTGTTCTAATTGTGAATATTTTGGTCTCTTGTTTGTAATTCCCTGTGTTTCAGCTCTCAATTAACTGTCTTGCAGAGCCAGCATTGTTAATTCACACCAAGATATTGCTTCTCTTATTTCTTTGCTGATTAGCTAATGTAGCTTAATTTCAGTGAGGGGTATGCATATTAAATGGCCTGCTGCAATCAAAATGCTTTTTAGTTTTGAAGTTTCTTTAATGCTGTTACAAATGTGTTCTTTGTGATAACACGTATTTATACTACTGAGAATCCCTTCCTGTAGATCATTTCATTTGTGCAAATTACAAAAATATAAGTATAAATAAATTATGGAACACTGCCTCTCCTCATGAGTTGTGAAAGCCAGAAAATTTCCTTGTTACAGCCATAAAAAGAAAATTCACTAGAGAACTGGATGGCTTGGGAGATGGATAACAGATAATGGAGTACACAGGATTTCACAACCAGGACATCTGCACAATTCCAACCCAAAGGTCTAGTCCAGCAAACATTAGTATCTTTCCCACAACAATCCACAAAAGCAAACAAAATAGCAGGATGTGCAAGAAATGGAATATAAAATAGTTTGGAGAAACAGTGGAACCATCTGCCTTAAAAATAACAACCAAAAAAACCCCCCCAGACAAACATTGAACAAAAAATGACTAATAAGAGCTACATATCTGAAAAACAGACTTCTTGGTGCAGACTAAAAATTACTTTTCACTCCTGCTTTCTCTTACACAGACACAATATGTGAGCTATGGTCACACCGGCATAGGGCTGCAGGCAGAACCTGATTGTAAGTCATGACCCTTCTTCAGGAGGGCTGGTTAAACCTGTGGTATTGTAAGCGCAGGAAGAGGTGCTTCTTGGGTGCAAATACAGCTCCCTGGGCAGGTAGAGCCATATCTGTGGGAGAGGAATGCAGGGGATCTCTGTTGCAGGACAAGATCACAGACACAGGACTGTGCCTCTTACCCATCCGTGTCTCTGGACACCGGAGTGATCTAAAGAGCAATACACAGCATCTGTGTCCACACTCCTCGTTTTCAGTCAGCATCTAGCCCCAGAGGTCTTGTACATTTTTCCCTTCAGTGTTTGCTCAGGCTAAGTCTGCTCTTTCTTTGTCATTTTCTGTCTTCGTCTCCTCTTTTCCAGATCTGTTTCATATCTGTATTATCCTTCAGGAAAATAAAAGATGGCAGAATATTCTGGACTTATGCTTTGGTTCGTCACATAAGAAAATCGAAAACTACTGATTTTTTCCACCTATTTTAAAGGAATTCGTAAGTTTCTTACAATGATTTAAAATCCAATCTAGAATGGATTTGTATGGCGTGTCTTGTTTGGGTTTTTTTGCAGGGGGGTGCACGAGGGGAAAGAATTCTGTGCTTTGATGTTTAAATCTGTTGCTTCTTTGAGGAGACTGGTCAGTACTTTTGCCTGACAAACTGTTTAATGCCACTGTGCTCTTTCTGTCTGGCTCTGTCAATAGACTCTAACAATCCTTTAATCAACTATTTTATAGGCAGTTTTATGTTAGAATGGGCTGGACACTTAGAATTGTGGCTCTTAAACAAGCCTGTGGGCTCTTAATCACACATAAACCGCTGCTTGTATTCATACAGTGATGAATTTGTCGTTTTCCTTCCATTTACTTCTGTTCTCTGAACATCTGGAAATTCCTTTGACTTTATTGCTTAATCTATTTCCAAGTTAATATTTGACTTTATGCATTCTTATGTCAGTGACATCCAAGTAAAATACATTCCTATAAAAGAGAGTAAAATATCACCAGCTAGTCCTAATGTGATGCGTTTGGGACTTGTATGTTTTCCTTTGCATCATGATAGAGGGCTCTGTTTTTTCTCTAACTTTTATGGTTTTTACCTTCCACTATTCAGAAAGTAAATAAGTTTAGGTGGGCTATGCATCTTCTGAGGTAGTTTTTAGGGCCTTTTTGTTTTCAGTGATAGCCCTTGAAAGTGTTCCTGATCATTTGGCTGTTTTAGAAAGATGATCAAGAGAAAATGTCTTGGTAGGTATCTGCAGTCTGTAGACTGCTCTACAGTATTTTGGACTGCAAGTTAAGTAGTTGCCACTAGATGACAGTATAATCTACTGATACGATACCTAAATCAGCATTTCAATGCGTTATAACATTGAACTTGTTCTTTGCACTAGCAGTTTGTTAGACTTATTTCTCTGGATCCACTCAGAGCCCACTGGAATTCAGGAAAATGTAAAATTATCTGCTTTAATTTTTTTTCACCCTAAATGCTATTAGCTGGAAGGGCAAAAATATTATCCACAAGTCCTGGGCAAGTGCTAGAGGAAAAAACTTGCAAGAAATAGACTTTCCTAATTACTTAGATGTAATTAATTTCTGAATCTTTCCCTGAGCTCTTGTTAATGCTGCCTGGCATATCTAGTAGTTATTTTTGTTGTATGTTGTCCTTCTGTCTTGATGGTGCTTTTCTCAGGTACCACTGTCTGAAGGAGAGGAAGAAGTGGTAAATCAGGTCCCTTTTAACTAACTGCATTACAGATAAGCACCACGCCAAGGAAACTCTGGCAAAATGATATAAAAAGAGACTGAAAATATACTAGTGTTTTAAACCTAACCTGAGTTACGAGTATGTTCTCTCTTGTGCTTATTTCATGACTTATTTCTCAAAGAATTAAAGAAGAAGTATTTAGTGTGAACACTGGACTTCTGGGATAAACAGAAGCAATTATCTTCCTTGTTTTCACCTCGCTTGTTTCTCTACCTTGTGCTCTGAAAAAATATTGAATAACTTTAACATAAAAGAGCAGCTAATTGCAGAAGACTTTTTGCACTCTTTTAAGGCATATGTTTACCTTTCTCAACTGAAGCTTTGAAATTGCACTCTTTTATCCAAAACATATTGAGAAGAGACTTTAATGCACTGAATAGTTGGTTGCTTGTACGGCAGAAGCAGCCTTGCTGTTACAGCTGTGACTGGGACAGTTACCTGTGGGTTAGTTTGCCTTCTGCTACACAACGTTTGTAGAAAACATTATTTCAAAAGCCAACAGACTTTTAGGTTTTTTACTTAATTATTACACCTTTGTATGTAGCTGACACTTGTTTCTAGATTGCTCAGCTCTCTGAAAAAAGGAAGTGCTCTGTCACAAGTCAGCTGCCACACAGGTTTTCACTGCATCATAAAAAGCAACAAAGAAGCTAACCCCCCCAGTATTACAATATAAATTCAAGATTTTTTCCCCACTTTATAATTTCAGGTTTCCATAGGAATTTGTGATAAAGAGTAGTGAATAGCAGAGAAGTGTCACATGAAAATCCTTTGAGGGGTATGAGAGTTAGCAGTCTCCAGGAAAACCTCCCATTTCCTAAAACGGTCTTTCAGAAATCTACCTTTGCCTTCCAGAGGTCACCTTCAAAATTTGCTGAATCATGTGATATTGATAATGGCAGCTTCCTTTAAGACAATTTTCTGATCAAAGTACTAGCATAACAATGACACATAACACTGACACCAGAGTACACTGCTAAATTAGTACTTGTGAGATTCAAATGTTTTAGCCTGATAGTCACATGAATTTCTTTTTTCTTGTACTGTTGTCCTGGAAAAAGTCACAGCTCCAAAAATATCCCTACTAAAAATGTATTTAATTAGAACTATGGGAAATAATCAATATGTGGCCATAAAGGCAAATGGAAATAGAAAAATTAATACATTGGGCAAGACTAAGCTGCGATAAGAGTGGACCTGCTGACTCTGTTTTTATAGTCTGTTTGCTTTCTGCTGGGGACCTGCATCTGAGTGAACTGAGAAATCCTTGAAATAAATCACTTGAAATAAAAGTAATCAGAACCTGTACGCAGTGGTGTTTTAGAGTCTGTGTCAGAGACAATGCAAGAGTGGGTTTTTTTACCTCTTGCCAATGGGAAAATGCCTTCCTGCTAATTCTGTCTTCAACAAGAAGTTGTTAATGTGGACAGCCTGTGTTCTGCTATTTGTGTGTTGATTTTAAACGTGGTTCAGCAGGAGGAATTTGGAAAACATCTTGTGTCATATCTGTATGTGCAGGTCAGGGGTGGTAGAGAAGTGCTCTGTGCATTCCTATGCTCAAAATCAAGTTACTGTTGTGGAAAGAACTTTGACCATGTATGAGACTCAGGGGGAGTGAAATGCAGGTCTTTGTATTTTGAAAGTTTTCTTTCAGAATGGGAAAAAAGAAGGGTCTGTGTTTCTTCTCCTTGGGCAATTTCTGGGCTTCTTGTCTTCTGCTGAGAAGCCATAAGCAGTTCAATGTGCAGTGTCTGCAAGTGGCTGAAACAGGGCAGAGATAATTTTTGTAGCATCATGTTCACTGAATCTGTCTCACCCCGGATGCCTAAACAATACTTAGAAGAACTATTTTCTTTGCAAATGTTTAGCATAACATTCTGGCTTAAACCATATAGTGGCTGTGGCAAAACGAAAGCATTTTTAAGCCTGAAGGCCACACACAGCAGCTGCAGGAAGGGGTGGGCCTTGGTCTCTGAAGGTCTACTTGTCGCAGTGATGGGGTTTTCTACTGTGTGAGCTGCAGCAGAATACCATTGCTCAGGCAGAAGAAAGGTACTGGTTGCGCTAGAAGAGAAGTCTGAGCATGGCCTATGCTTTCTGGAATGCTACAGTACCAGGGATTTTTTTAACTGTTAAAAAGGACTAGTATTCAGTAAGAAGCAGCACGATTTAGGGCAAGAACTGAGACAAGAATTAGTAAATGGTTTCACATGTTTCACAATGTGTCCCCTTGTGCACTCATGGGGAGAGCGGAAGTGCTGCTATTATTTATTTTAAGGAACAGTGGTCTTCTTGACAGCACTCCTGTAGATATTTAACATACCTCTTCTCAAAACTCACCCACTATTCCTGAAGGAAAATGTGACGAGCGTAGCTACATTACAAGAAGAATGGATGACAGAAGGATAGGAGTTAGGACAGCAGAATGTTTCCCCATGTCCATTCAAGCATGTTTGTTTTCATGTGTGCATGCCACCCAGCCTATTGAAGCCATCTGTCCAGCTCTAGTGCGTGTGCCTATAGAACATTTTCCTCAGCTTCATCTTTAACCTACATCCTAAAATCTAAGAGAGGAAAGTAAGCTCTCGCTCCAAGTGATGTTTGTGAGGATGTTACAAGCTGGTGGAGAACACAATCACACGGCCTTGACAAGCCAGGTGTGCAGGCGGATTGGAAGTGATTAAATATCCCATAATACTGATGTCACATCCCATTTTCTTGGTGAATTCAGAATGAAACTTATGATGCTATGGGTCTGAATTTCACTGCCTCTGGATTCAACTGACAAGGCAAAAGTAATTCTTGACACAAACAAACAAAAATCAGACAAAGGAAGAGGACGTCATCAAACTCTCCTGTTGATAGGGGTTCCTTTGAAATCCTGTCTTTGTGAAGAGCATATATTATCTGAAAATCTGGCTTTTCTGTGCTGTGTACATGGTACATGTCTTTACTTTTAGGTAGGGAGGCATAGCAGAGAATTTGCTGATCCAGAAACATTTTCTACCTCTGCTTTACCTTTACTTGCCTACATGTAAATCCTTACAGTGATGGGGAGCTGAGGAGACATTCGACTATTTCCAGGTGTCTTGTTAACCTTGAGCTTATTCTTCCAACTAGTTGAACGAAAATACGTGTTGCCACCCAGAAGAAAACATAACACCTTCCAAAGCCTATTAAGTATGGACTGAAATGCTGTCTACTTTTAAATGGGTGGGTAACACATCTTTACCTACTCCTTGTTGCAGAGACTGGAGACTCTTTTACACATTTCTCATTTTGAAGGTGCCAAACTGTGCTTACTTTTGTTTTATTGCTCTAAGACTTCTGCTCTGAGGGTCCAAGCCCTACTGGATCAACTGAATGCATGTAGGCTGTAAAACTCGAATCAAAATTCACACACAACCTCATGGGAAAGGCACAAGATCTTCCTGCTTCTGACATCAGATGAGAAGAAAGGCAGAAATTACAGCACTGCAGAATGAATGAAAAACCACGAGGCGTTATTACTGGTCAGTGTAATAGGAGCAATTGAGGATGGCAGAGACTGCTGTGGGAAATGAGAATTTCCCTAGTTTCAGATTATAAAATGCCCGTAAAACAGCATTGTTGTTTAAGTAATACTGTCTTCCCATTTACAGCCTCTGTCTCAACAAAGTCTTGTAACAAATTCCCCACTTTTCCCCCCAGAATATTCCCTGGAGAATTGTCCAACCTAGCTTTAAATAACTCAAGCAACAGTGCTTCCATCATTTACCTTTGGAGATGATTACTTGGCCTAATAGTAATAATTGTGAGAATTCTGTAGGGTTTGGTTCATGATGATGTTTGCAGACTGAATTCTGCATTTCTGTTTGTAAGGGGTTGGCCACAGATTAAAGCATTCAGTGTTTTCCTGAGGTTTGAATGCACCAATTCATGTGCCTCACAGCTTATTTCTAATGGGAGTTTAGGTACTTAAATAGCCTTAATAAACTGTCCCTAACTGAATATTCACAACTAGCAAACCCTTTCTCTACTAGCCTTCCCTGGTACAGAACTGTGTGGGATTGCCCTTCTTGTCCAACAGCCTCAGTCTTTTTTTTTTTTTTTTGCAGATGACTGACGGCAACATAGATTATACTTACTACTTATGTCCTGAGGGACTCTGACTCTTACGCACTCTGAGGGCAAGAGTGCGTAAGAAAGAGAGATTTTCTTTCTTTTTTTTTTTTTTTTTTTTGTAGCTTTGTTGCTTCCGTTGAGGTTGTACGAGCAGGAGTCAGACTCATATTAAGTGTTATGGTGGTAAAACAATAATGGCTGGGCCTCCTAGTCAGATATTGTGTTCTTCAGAGGAGGTGTTAAATGAACATCCCTTCTCTTCATAGTAATGGTGGTTGTTTCAACCAGTGATTCCACGCTTTTTGGACAATGGTCCACTGTCAATCCCAAAATAGCACACAGACCACCTGCATTCCTTACAGGTAAGTGTCTGTACACAGGCTTTTCATTGAAAACACCAACTTGCTGATACAGTCCAATCAGCAGGCTAAATGTCAGCAGCCACAGTCTCTCTTCTCAGTCTGCTGGTGAGGAACAAAACAGTCAGAATTACTGACAGATTTTTTTTTCTGGTTTAAGACCAAAAGAGTTTAAGATGTCTCTTTTACTAAGGCCAAAATTCACTCTCAGTCAAATAGGATTTTCTTTCATCCCAGTGAGCGAGATTTGGGATGCTCAGAAGAATGAAGCTCTGTAATCAATTTTAGGAAAAGGCTTACTTAGGTAACAGGGTTAGCACAAGTTGCCTGTAACTCAACAGGATGATTCCTTCCCATTGGAGCTGCAGTTCTTTGAGTTTCATGATGGAGTTCATGAAAAAGTAGAGACTTCTAATTGAGCCCAAACTGAGAAACAGATGAATTCTGGCCAAGGGCCAGGGTTTTCAGAATTGTTGATCAAAGATAAGTTTTATCACAGTTGGTCTTTAAAAAATACTGACATCTCAGACAAAAAATGAGCTAAAACAGATGGAATTTGAGCCCTTACAGTTTAAGCTGAGCTGGCTTTTTCCTTCTTCTTCCCATTTTTTTTCTTTTTTGCCCTGTGATCACAAACATGAAAAGATGGAGGTAATACAGGTGTAAAATTTATTATAACTATCAAACTCTTGAGGGTCTTTAGAGAGCAAAGTACATACAAAACCTGCATTTGACCTTAACTGTTACTCATTCCTGTGGTGGTTGGGAATGATTAAGTAATTTTTAATGCAGTGGAAGCTGGGGTCATGCTCCAATTCTCTTAAAGCTCTTTAAAAGACAAACTGCTATAATTACTATAATAAATGTAGTAACCTACAGAAAAGTGCAACCCACGGCTGAACATGCTACTCAC
Organism: Myiotriccus ornatus; assembly: GCA_036023395.1. Taxonomy (NCBI): domain Eukaryota; kingdom Metazoa; phylum Chordata; class Aves; order Passeriformes; family Tyrannidae; genus Myiotriccus; species Myiotriccus ornatus. The sequence goes on along the minus strand of JAYRBT010000001.1, from coordinate 83,726,864 downwards.
AAAACCACCCAAACTCTTGTCTGGGCGTGCATTTGGGATTGTCATTGACTTAAGCATCGTAGTAAGTGTGGCAGCTATTAGAAGAGCAGAAACAGCATGTGGGAAAATTTAGACATTGCTGTTAACTACATCAGGCTTTTGGCCCAGTCAATTTTTGTCATTTCTTTTTCCATTCGTATTGAGTTTGTAGAGTCACAGATTAGAGCCATGAACAGATTTAGGTCAGAAGGAACCTCTGGAGGATGTTTGTCCCAACCCCCTGCTCCAAGCAGACCTAACTCCCAAGTGAAAGCAGGCTTCTCAGGGCCTTTCCAGTTGCATTTTGAATGTCTTCAAGGACAGACAGATTGCACAGTCCTTCTGTGTAGCTGCCTTCATATCCACTCTCACTTTGGAATATTTTCCCCTTATGTGCAATCAGAATTTTTGCAATCCTACTTATCACTTTCTCCTTAAATTCCCTTCTCATTTTTTGAAAAATGTAGTCAACTTCAAACTTCTCAAGATATTATTCTTTTTGTAAGAGGGATGTTAATCCAAGGAGGAGAGAAGCAGCATGCCAACTGACATATATAACCACTCACACAATCTGGGGTTTGAATTCTAAATGGCAAAAGCCCTGTGGAACACTCATTATGAATACTGCTGGAAAATCCTTAAACCCAAATATATTAATAAAAACAATCAGTAAAACAATTACAAAGAGCATACAAACTCAGAAAAAAAAATGTTACTCCATGGGTGGGGAATTTGTGAAGGAGAAAAGAAAAAGCCCCAGCAGAGGAGTCCATTGTTTGCAGCCTGTCCTGATTAGGAATGAACACACTGCAGTCAGTGGGAGCCACATACAGGTTTTAGAAAGAATAAGTTTGACTCTGAAAAAAAGACATTATATTGAAAATTTTGGATTTTCTATTTTTATTTGGTTATTTATTTGTGATTAAACTTAAAATCTTCAAAGAAGATTAGTCATCTATTTCTGCAGTAGTCGTGCTAGCCTACATTCCTTTTTGCTGCGGCACTTTCAGAAATACATCTCTTGCACTGGCATAAGGAAAAGAAGGAGGTTCTGGCAAATGAAGTAGCAAATTAAGAGGGGGCACCTTGCAAGAGGAATTGTACAAGGAAAAAGTGATCTGTTAGATGTTTGACTACAGAATAAAAGTTACTTAAATGACATATTGAGAAAAAAGTCAATGGATTCACTGTAAAAATGAAGACAGATGAGAGTGTGAAATTTTATTCATTTCTGTTTCATCTGGTAGAAAAAAAAGTATCCTTTTTCAGTGAGAAATTGTGAAAAATGATAAACGAAATGAATTTGAAAAGTATTGTAAAATATGCAGGCCTGACTAGCATCATAGTTTAAATCACCTCTTTATTTCCACCGTAACTTAACTCAAATTCTGATGTGCTTTTTTTTTGAAATTCATTATGTCAACATAAGTAGATGCAGCTTATCATCACTTGGATGGTTGTTATTTTTTAGCTGTTTAATTCATTGACTCACATCCGGCAATAATTCATGCAAAATGGGCTCTGAACTGCTTTGCAATATGCAGATTTGTGTGCAAATGAGCGTTACCTATGGTGTTCACACTGAAGCATTTTTCTTTGATGTACATTTCTGACATTCTGAGATTGTAAAGAAGAAAATAACTTTAAAAATTTTAAGAAACCTTAATTGAAGTTAACATAAAAGAAGATACATGGTGTTAATTGGTCTGTTTCAGGCATAATTTGTGCCTTTGAGACCATGTCCCTTACCCCCCGCCAAAGTGTCAAGACTCACATCTTTAATTCAACAATCTTTGTATTAATTACCTCTGGATAAGGTAAGCTTTGATTGGGAGTCCTTTATTGTAAAATTACAGTACATTGCCTGCTTTAAGATAAATAAATTAGAGTTGAACTTGAAAAAAATCTCCATCCAACTGTGAATGGGAAAGTGCATTTGAGTATCAAATGCTAGATGAAAGAACAGTTTTTATCAGATGGCCTTTCTAGGGGAAAATGTTTTCTTTTCGTTCCTCTTTTTTTGATTATTTTTTGCACACTGAAAAATTATATCTTCAGCAAGAGATAGACACTCAGTTTCTAGGGTTGCCAACACTTTCCTCCCAAAAGATCTCTTTCTGCCTCATGGGATCTTAGCGTTCTCTCCCATAAATAATTCCCCAGTATCGTTTGTCACAAAGTAATCAATAACCTATGGATGGCTTTCCCCCGACCCTCATTCCCACTCCTTGGCTGCATCTAGTTGATTGTCCATTAAGACCAAACTTAATTTTGTTTTCTGGGGTGGAAGGACTGCAGAGGGTTTTGTATGATCTCCATGTCACCTGGATGTGTTTGTTACAAGTTCTGAATGGGACAAAAGCAGCCACATGAACAAGAAAGCTGCAAGCAATACAGGCGTAATAAAGACAGCTTGTCTACTCATCCCAGAGGAAAACTAATCATTCCTGACCTTGCTGTAATGGAGTTGCAGAGCTGAATTTGGATACTTGGGTGCTCTGCAGATGGTATGCTTTTTGTATGGATTATGCTGACCGCAGTATGATGCCTACACATATGCTTCCAATGCAACTAAGTGGTTTGAACGGCTATCAGAGAATGCTGACAGAGCTTTAAAGCCTGTAGGCTCAGTTCTGACCTCAGAGATGCTGGTGTGACTCCTTTGAATCTGTAGGATGTGCTGCATGCCTTGTGTACCTTTCGAGGTTCAAGCACGTTGTTCCATGAGAGCTCATCTGAGGCAAGCAAAGACTGCAAACTGAAAAACTAGGTGTTAAGGATGCTTGTACTAAAGTTTCAGAGCTGACACCTGAGTGATTTCCGCTCTTTTGTCTCTCAGCAGAGATACATTCTTTGCTCTTCTAAAGATTTTCAGCATATTCAAAAGACCTGAAGACCTGAAGGTTCAGTTCTTAGCATAATTCTGAGCCTAATCTTTCTCTTCCCTGCTGGGACAGCTTGGTCAGTGCAGACCTCTCCCACTTGCCCAGTTGGCACACAAGGTGTGCCAGTGATAAAGGGATGCTGGAGACTTTAGTTTTTCCGTTTTTCCACTGAGCTACCCACTGCCTCAGTAAGTCAGGTTTTCCTCTGGTTTTGCAGTGAGGGATGTGTATAGTAACTACAGCTTTGGCTCTTTATTTGCATTGAAATCATGTGAAATGAAAGCTAAGCAGCGGGAAAAAACCCAGACCTTTATTTTATTAGAAACCCTAGAAATACTGGCACAGCATAACACAGAGCACCTATTCAACCCTCCCCTGCTCTGGGTGGTGAATGATACCAACAGTATCAGGAAACCATTGTGGCATCTTGACCCAAGAACTGGTTGTATACTACCCTTTCTCATTGTACTAGGCCACTGCAATTTTCATCCTGCTACATTTTCCCACCCCCTAGAGGCTAACTTGCCAAGAAGCCCTTTGTCTGGCACAGTATTTTCAAATCCAAACTCTGATAATTATCTGTGGTTCTGCTGCTAACTTGAAAGGCAATTGCTAGGCAATGAATCCACATTCCCTTCAGTACTAAAATTAAGAGTAAAGGAGCAGAGGCATTTCTGTGACTGCTTCTCTCTCCAGCACTTGACACCAAATGCGCATGTAAGGCTGACCGTCAAAGATAAATGAGTTCAATAGAAGAGAGGAGACACATACTTGGATCTTGGTGAAATACAGTACAAATCAGTAGAATGTGCAACACAAAGGCTTTGCATGGCAGACTGCTAATCAGAAGAGGTGAGTATTTTAGCATATTTAAATGAGGACAGGGCATCCACTAATCAAACAACAGATTCCAGAGGTACCGAAAGAGCAAGGGAAAGAATGTTGCTTAAAACTTTTCAACATGGATGGAGGATTTTTAAATATGATGATCTAGGTTTATAGGAAGATAATGAGGTAAGTAACAAATATGTCAAAACCAAACTATCAAATACTGTAATTATGCTGGATACAGATTAGTTGCTGAAAAAGTTTCCTATTACTGCACTACAGCTGTCAGAAAAGTGTAGTCAAATAATAATGGATTTTCTTTTGATTTCCTTTATTTAGCAAAAGGTAATGTGTTAACTTTTTAACAGCTTTCACAGGATGAATAAAAATTGCATCACGAGCCTGCTAGGATTCTTCAATATAAGTTGGTATAAAATACACAGAAGTGATAAAAAACCAATTTTTTACATCCAAGATTTAAAAAGTTTTCACATCCAAGTAGATTGTTTTGGAAATACTACCTTTATGTAGTTCTCTTATAGTCTTCCATATTTCTTCTACTGTTTTTCAAATCAAGCCGATGTTGCTGTCACATTCATTGACGTTTCTCCTTCACAGCAGCAATATTTTTTGTTAATCAGTGAGGAAAGAGAATTAGTTTTACATCAACATTTAAAAGGGATATTTTCTTAAAACCTCCCAGGGAAAAAATTACCTTTTACTGAAAATTATACAAAATGTACATGCTTCCTAGGCCAATAGATCATTGCCATATGAGTATAACAAAGGTTATTTAGCAGTCATGAGTTTTCTCTGGGAATATTGCCTTCACAGAAGCAGTTCTCTAAGGAGATGAGCTTATTTTAAGCTGATATTCATTAGAAAGCTTCTAAGTCACTAGAGAAATTCTGGATACAAAGTAGGATATCTGGCTTATATTTTCTTTTGCAAGTAATAAGGGATAATATCTGTAATCATGGTCAGAATCTTTGATTTATTGCCATGATAGGTTATATTGTGTCACATGATATTCTGAGCTTTTTATCTCTATTTCTTTAAAGGAGTAGTTTTAATGGATTTTAAGCACATGAGAGCCTCAGACTTATAGCTTCAAGACCGATGTCTTCTTCCATTTATGAAAATAATGTCTCCTTCTGGATATGGCCTGGATTTGTGGTAGTTGCATGTCAAGGGCTTGAATTATCTCCTTTAAAGACGAAATTTATATTTTCATTGTCTTCAGCAGAAACTGGATGAAGGCTGCATACCTCACCAAATTAAGAGGGGTTAGGTATGATCTTCTGAAGGTAGGAGGGGGTTATGTGTTTAATGTGTTATTGGGTCTTTTGATGAAATATGTATCTTCCTCAAGGTACAAACAGTTGAAGAAAAAACTGAGCATTGCACAGAAGAAAGAGATGACTGCATGTATTAAACAGTGAGAGTCTTCATGCTGAACACTGGATAAGGACGATAATTTAATTGGATTGAATATTTGAATTCAGAAAAGAAAGAGAGAAAGAATCAGGAAGGTCTTTGTCAAGAGTAAAAAGAAATTATTGAAAAATTGGTAAATGGTTGTTTTAATAAAAAATAAAGAATCTAGAATGAGGAGTGCTTGCATATACACATTAATCTCATCTATGATAAAAGTGGTACAATCAAATCTGAAAGGAGACTTGGGAAATGTATCTTTTCCACTCCATAAAAGAAAGCTTTTGGCTTATCACTTCTGACAGTGTGGATACAGTGGGAAAAGAGCAGAATGGTATCTGCAGGGACAACACAGTACAGTCAGGGATTGACTAAAAAGTAAATTCTTCTCTTTTTCCATTATGTTTTGGGTGGCAGGATTTCAGTGCATGTTCCCTGAGTCCGCGGTACTTTCAGGCATGCAGAAAGGCTAGTAGCAGCAAAACAAAGGGAGATGTTACATAGAAGCTGAGTGCCAGATCTTTGGAGATTTCTGCTGTATACACAGACTGGCAACACTTCTGGATAGAAATAAAACCTGATAGTACCAAGCTGCAATTGAATAAAGAATCAGGGGAACACTGAGCCTTAGTTAGCAGGTCTTTAACGATTCACTTAAAAACTCCCTAATATCTATGTAACTAAATTAGACTGCAGCACTGTAGGACCTGGTCTATAGTGTAGTGAAGTCAGTGAAAAAGCTCACTTAGGCAAGTATCTGTATGTAACAATACTCTTCAAGCAGTCACCAAGATAAACAGATATTCCTACCATTCACTAAATCTGCAGAATTCATAGAATATTTTCAGCATTGATTATCAAGTCCAGATCTTTTTCATTGCTATCTACAACAAAGCGTAAAAGACGAGTGATTCATTTTCATGACACACTTCTTTTGGTCCACCTCCAGACTAGAAACTTCAGTGATTTCAATATGTTATTTAAGCACCTGCTCACTGAGCCCTGAATGATGCAATACAAGGATACCATCAAGATGTATCTAAAACCACCATTTGCTTCCCCTTACAGTGTTCTCATTTCTTTATGAAATATTTAAGGGGTGCATGTTGTTCTGACAGCATATTAAAGCAATGTCCTTTTTGATGATGTAATAACTGTTAACAGCTTAACGCTTCCATAACCAGCTAGTAATGGGAAGGGTATGTTGGATTCTACTAGTTTTGAAGTGATGTCAGCCAGAGATTTGTAGGATCATAATTTTCCTTAGCTTTTTAAAGTATCTACATCTGGCATACTTTATATTTTATTCTGCTCTGCTTTGGATTGTAGTTTTGCTGTGCTTTGTGACTTGCACTGCAAGATCTATACTTTTTCACCTTGGCTCGACTTTTGGCTTGATAACCTTGGAAAGGTCTTCAAGAATTCAAGTTGCAAGCACAAGACCTGTTGTCATCCTTCATTAAAATTTGAATTCCTTAAGTTCTTCTTGACTAATACTGTGCAAAATCCTGCTTGCGGACCGTCTGATTTGTTTCCATCGCTTGAACATGGAATGTTTTTATGCTTACCAAGTATTTTAAAGGTTGTCAATGATGTGCCGATCCAACTTGCAACCTGATTCTGTAACATTTTAATGCTCAATTCCCAATCTGGAATTGATGTATTGCATGGTTAAAATTGCTTAACTTGTTCATCCCTCAGAACCTCCACCATATTTAAGAAGCCCATAATGATATTTGGTCCTACAGAGAAGTGTAGGAGCTTTGCTAACATGTGTGAAGCTCTTTGAAGAACATGACATGGGAAGCAGGCTCAGAAGGGGGCAATAACACTACGTATTGCCAGTGTTGTTTGTTTTGTCTTCGTGTTGAAGGCTGAAGCTCAGTTTCACTTAGGCTTAAAAGGTGCTGTATTTTGAAACATTCAAGCATTTTGGGTATTTACCAGACTGCTCAAATTCTGATAAATAAGACAGGTAGTAAGGGATGGATTATTAATCATTCAGAAAAGCTTTTTTTTAGGAATGAGGCAACAGCTATTCTAAGTTTCCTTGAAACCTGGAATCCTTTACAAAAATACACATAAAGTTTTACCACATGTAAAAAAGAAAACCTCAGAAATGGCAGATGAGCTTTTGAAAGAGGCCAGCTTTTAAAAGTCTCAAATTTAGCTTGTCCTCCACAGGACAAGTTAGAAGTTTTGTCTTCTGGTATAAGAAAGAACTACCAGGTGCAATGGGAATCTTTCTGGCAAAGCTTATCGCTGAATGTGCAGATCTGTTTCTGCTCATATGTGACTCTTGCACTGTTGATATCAAAGTATTCAAGGCATTGAACTCAAATCTTTTCATCTCCAGACCTCCACAGTATGTTTTTAAAGGAATGTAAGGGTACAGGTAGTACCACAGTTGCCTTAACACTTTGTGTTTTTGTGACTTAATGAACTCTAAAGCACTATATACAAAATTCAGAGTCACCTCCTAAAAAAAAGGCCTGAAGTAAAGTGTATACACAGTTAATGACTATTTCTAATGCTAAAGCAATTATAAAAAGAAATAACTGATGCGTTGTACCTGTGAGGTCGTAAGGTTACAAGTCAATTAAAGTCTGTAACGGGAACTAATATCTTTGACTGGATGAGCTGATATAATATGAAAACTTCTCAGAGTCCTTTACAGCTGCAAAGTGAGTGGGAAAGCTATGCAAATGTTGTATCATCATGTGACTACGAGTATGTTTATGCTGCAGTAGCCTTGACAGTTTGGGAGCTACGTCCCTGTCTGTCCTCTGGTGAATCTGCACCTGTCTCTTGTGACTAGGAGGTTGAATGAAATTGTCCTCAAAGTTGACATTTGCTGCTTCAGTCTTTGCAAGTGAACCTCGCCCCTGTCTCTGCTAGAAGAAAAGGACAGCTGACAAGATTTAGGGCCAATGTTGTCTAGAATTTCGAATATCAAAAGATTCAACCCCACCTCCTTAAAGTCTATGTGGGCAGCAAACAGCTCTAAGGATAAATTATCAGGCTGTAGGACTATATGCCTGATTGCTCTTGAATAGTTTGAAAAATGTTAATGAATGCTTACAATGTTTTATGTTTGAACTAAGAGACTTCACAGAGCATGTACATCCTTTGTGTTACTGAAGTCTGGCCTGTTAATACTGAGAGTTTCATATATGAGCTACAGGAATATCTTATGAGAAAAACGTGGAAAAAAGGAATGCATTGATGAAGGTGACAAAAAATGTTAATGTATTAAAAATGGTAAAACATTCTTGATTGAGAAAATCCAATTCTAGCTGAACAGCTTGATTGCTGTTCTGATGAACAAACGGGGAGGAGCAATTCTACAGCCAAATCAAACAGACACTGCATTTGTTTGTTTCAGCCTGTAGTAGCTAATTAAAAATCCTGTGGACCTTATCCAGAAATAATGTAGTCAGATCCCGGCACTTGTAGTTAAACTGATTTCTTAATTTTGAACAATAGACAATGAGGAAAAAAAAATCATATTAATGCTTGGAGAAAAAGACCCCCAAAACAAAACAAGGAAAGTTTAGTACCCCTTAATTTCTAGAAAAGGGATAACTTCACTAATATCTTAGAGGACAAGGAATATGGGTTTCCATATATTGACTGGGCAGTAGCAAACCAACTCTGTTGCTTGTCTTTTCAGACTGAAGGTCAAGTGTGTTGAGGTCTTTCAGCTGGCAGGTGCATGTTTTTCCTAAACAGTATAGCTGAGAAATACACCTCTGGTTCTCCTGACTGTTATGGGTTTGTTGCGATGTCCTGTTTAGTTCAAGTTCAGTTAACAAGATACAAACACAGCAGGGGTAAGAGAAAGTTGGAGAGAAGATGCAGAAGTAAAGAAGTAAGAACCAGATGTCAAACAGCTCATCCATGGGATAGTTCTTTATTGTTTGATGATGAATTTCCATGGGTTATGTGGTAGGCTCAGATTCTGTAGAATTTAGGCCTTTATTTGAAGCGGAAAAACCTGGAATATTTCTGTTCTAGCCAAAAGGATAGAAACTTTTAAATGTTAGCAAGTGTAGCCATCACTCTTGCTAAGTGAACACACCAGCTAAAACAATGCCTCAAAACACAAAAATCTCTCCATCCCAACTCACCAAACAGTGAACTCTGGAGACACAAGTCAGAGGAAGCATGAATTACGAGTAACCACGAGTTACTATGGCACCTCTGCATAGAGCAGGGGCAAATGTGGTGGAAAAAGGCAAGGAATGAGGATCAGATACAGAAAATACCTTTGGAGAATAACTGAACACCAAAACGTTATGAAGAACAACACATCTGAATGGACACAGTGTTAAATGACATCTAAGCTTGTAGCTGGGTACATGATGACTGGCAGTGCTAACCACAGATCTCTGTGTTCCTTAGTGTTGATGACCCTACAGGGCCCACCATGCAGTTGCTTTTCATGTCTGTCATTTCTCTTCCTTACATCAGGTAATCAAGTGCTATGTTATCATCAATTGGCAGGTAAAAGTTGAACCCTCAATAATCTTATAAGGAGAGATAGGAGCATGCAGTCAAGTGAAGTAAACTTTCTGCGTGCCCTTGTGCTTTCTCTTTTCTTTCTGTCCCCATAGATATTGGCAGGGATGGTTAATTTTTCCTCCCTGAAAGTCCTTCCTAAGTTTAGGGACGTGCAGACCAGCACAGAAGCTACCACTAACACACGGCAAATTCAGGGCTTGTTAAACAGCTTGAGTGAGCTATGGCCAGCAATAACCTGGTAGCTGAGTGTTCTCAGGGGGAGCCAGCTAGGCCATTCACAGTGTACTGTGCTCAAAAATGAGTACAAATCTTTTAGCAGGCACATCATATTATCTGCACAATTGTTACAGATGAAGATTTGTCTGTATAAAATTCCTTTGCCTTAGGTTATGTTTTCACAGAATCATAGAATCATAGAATTAACTGAGTTGGAAGAGGCCTCTGAGATCATCAAGTCCAACCCTTGATCCAACCCCTCTGTGATGACTAGATCATGGCACTCAGTGCCACATCCAGCCTCATCTTAAAAACCTCCAGGGATGGTGAATCTACCACCTCCCTGGGCAGGCCATTCCAGTGCCTGATCACTCTCTCTGTAAAGAACTTCTTCCTAATACCCAACCTAAACCTCCCCTGGTAGAGCTTAAGCCCGTGCCCTCTTGTCCTATTGCTGATTGTCTGGGAGAAGAGACCGACCCCCACCTGGCTACAACCTCCTTTCAGGGAGCTGTAGAGAGTGATGAGGTCACCTCTGAGCCTCCTCTTCTCCAGGCTAAACAACCCCAGCTCTCTCAGCCTCTCCTCA
>JAYRBT010000001.1:83672368-83708125 GCA_036023395.1 Myiotriccus ornatus | reverse complement strand
TCTTCAGTATCCTAGCTTACAGAGAGCCCAGGGCCAGCTGGGCTCCCCTACAACTCAAAATTATCAGGCCAGTCCTTGTGCATTTAGGGCATCGAAAAGTGCCCTTGTTCAAAACTACACACTTCGTGGTGAATCAGTAGAAAGCTCAATGCTCAGACTAAGTGCTTGAGCCCGTGTCTGAGAACACAGAATGGGTCTGTAGGAAAAATGCAAGTAGGTTTTTTTTTTTAAAAAAACAACAAAAATAGCTTTTTCAGCTGATGTGAATGGGTATAAAATGGTCCAGTACGTGTGCCAATATCAAGAAAGGAAAAGAAGCCACGTGTTTGCAAAAACACTTAGACTGGAGCAGGTAATGAAATTAATAAATAGTGTGCAGACGAGAGCTGTGCATCTGCTTAACAAAGAAAGATGCTGCAAAGTCAAAAGAATGGAGAATAAAACAAAGCACAAATGGCCTCCATGTGATGCACAAATTAGGCCCAGGAGCAAAAATGAAAGAAGTGAGAAAAACTAAAACACACTTGTTCAAAAGAAAGTATAAAGTTGGAGAAGTCAAAGGTGAGACTGAAATCTGAAAGCAAGGGACAAATTCCAGGCCTGGCCAAGTGTGAAGTGTCACTGATGTTCAAAGGCACAAAAAGTAAAACAAGACGTTGTGGTAATGCACTAAGGAGAGAAAGTAGTCCATGGGCATAAGCTTGGTCTCGTCACTGGAATGTGTGCCAAATCCCAGATTCATAGCTCTGGGAACAAACCTGAACCAGACAGGAATGTGCCAATGCGTGAAGTGAAGTGTGCTTACAGAAAAAAGGGGTCACCTGATGACATTCAAGGTACAGTTAATGGAAGATGCAGAATCTCTTACATGTGGCACTAATAAAAGTGCAGCAAAACATGACAACAGATGGCTTCATTCACAGGATCAGCCAGGGCAATAAAATAGGCTTGTTCTTTGTAGCTGTGGAGAAAAATAGCAAAAAGGATTGGTCTTAGATTTTGCAGTGACCACAAGATGCTGAACAATGTTTCCCCTTTAAAAAGGGAAGCATTTTCATTTGCCCTCAAAGAACAAAATGTTTGCTGAGATGGCAGTAGGCAAGTTCTTCAGAAGATTAGATACAGAGGGAGGGTTTTGGCAGACAACCCTGGACACTGAATGCTTTGAAATTTGCTTTCAAATCACCATTTTTCAGATGCCACTTCCTGAGATTGCCTTTTGGATTCCATTTACCACCAGAAACATGTTGCAGCACAACAACCCAAACACTAGCAGGTCTCCCAGGGATGAAAATACCTGTGAATGACATAAGACAAAAGGGCAGCAACAGTGCTGAGCATCAGGAATGTGGAGAATTGTGGAGAAAACTGAAAATCGCAAGAAGAAACAACCTTAAATGGAACACCCCCAAATTGTCAGTCTTAAGTTAGTAAGAGAAATAGACCACAAACCAAATGATGCCTAACTCATCCACCAAAGAGGCCTCGAGGGCTATGACAGTGACATAGGACAAGTGTATGAATGCGTATTCTAAGCAGAACATGCAACAGTCAGAGAAAGTTCTGTGATTTTGTCTAGAATCAAAAGACAAGATACTAAGCATAGATCCTTTTTATGAAACACTGGAAAGGACTCAGTGAAACACTGCCAAACAAACTTACTGCATTTTTTTTGTTTGAAGGCAGAGAGGAGGCTGTGAACATGAAGGTCCTGCTAAGATGTTAACTAGTAATTGTAAGCCACCGCAAGACCTAGAATGAACTATAACACAGTGTATGACCATTACAAATGTATGAAGCTCTGTATTTACCCTGGATGTGGGATGAGTTATGCAAGCAGTCATGTGAACTATAAGTAGAGAATGATGGAAAACACTTCTCATGCTCACATTGGATCATGTGGAGATCAGTCACAAAAAGCACAAGAATGGCAGTTACCATAGTAAAGCAAAATAAAATATCGGGAGGACATTCATCAACAAGGAGACCCTGGAATGACCAGTCAAAAAACATACTGCTGAAGTTGCACTTTTTTCACAGATGAAGACAGATATCAAAAGCCGTGTTCATAAATAAAGACTGGTTTAAATGCATCAAGTAGACCTCTGTAAGTTAGCCTGCAATGTCTGTATTATTCATATGTTCCAGGTTCCAAAATCAGAAGTGAAACACGATTTATGTGGATAAGCATAACATCTCTCAAGGCATATAAGTAATTGAAAAGACCACAGGTTTAGCTGTGATCAAGTGTGTTACAACTGATGCATAACTGTTAAGAAAGGGAATGGTTATTAGTCTACTTCAGTTCTCAAACTCTGAACTCCCAAATGTTTCTACAGTGTATGCATTTTAACATAAGACATCAAAGGCTTGATTCACTCACCCACATATAGGGTTCTTATTCCATTTAAGATGCACACACTACCTGAAACATCTACAAGGAACTATGCAGGGCTTAAAGGAGACCTGTGTATTACTACAGTGTGAGCTGGAGGCCATGGTGGACACATCAGGGCATCTCAAATCCCATAGGTACCCATACGTATCATAAAGACTCAAGTAAGTCTTTAACCATAGATATCAGAGGCACACCAGAGCACAGTCTCTGCATAAGGAAGAATTTGCTCAGGAAACACTTGGCACAAGGGGGAAATCATCCATACAAGTCTGCATAGACACCTGAGACGTAGAAACAAACTTTAACCAAAGAACAACATATAACTGCAACTTTTGGCAAACAGCCTTGAGAAGTCAGAATGGACACAGACCTGTAACAGTCATCAGGTGTTTGCCACAGCCCAGAAATGCAGACTTTGGCAAGATTACTGCTGTCAGAAAAAGAATGAAGATACATCACCTGGTTTACATTCTGGGATTTCAGCCAGTGAATGGACTTTCAGACAAACTTATCACCTCGGTACTGTGCTTATAGGAAAACTTAAATTTTGCTATTTGGCTGATATGCCTGTCTTTTTTTTTTTTTTTTTTTTTTTAAATTAGAACTACAAAGTCACCCTATGAAAGAGCTGGAGAATTGCCCTGGTTACGCAGACCAGCACAAGGCCGGTACAGAACATATAGTGTGTAAGGGCATGGTGATTAATGTGGTTTTTGGCTATTGTCAGGGTGAAGGTGAACATAACTTTGGTCTTCAGGACATGAAGAACAGACGCCAAGGAGCTTCAAGAACAACATGTCTCTTTGATCACCGGTATTTCCCTGTCAAGGCTGAGCCCAAAGTCACCTTTTTACTTCCATCAGATCAGGCATTGAGATTAACTCAGGGAATAGTTGAACTAATCTGAAGGCCTGTTTCCCACAGTCATTTCTTGAGTTCTTTCACTTATGCTGTGGCCAGTTTACATGTAAAACTGCCTCCCGCTGAGACTGATAGGATTACTCTGAGGTCTTCCTTCCACAGGCTTCTTCTTCATGTTCTGTATCCAGGTCAGTCTCTGGACATCCAAAGCAGGTTTTGTTAGATCTGAAAGGTTGCAGCTGCGCTGTGCTGAAATGGAAGCTACAGATGTGCAGTCCTAGGGAAAGAGACCCTTCCTGTTTAGGAGGGCAAAGGTCTTTGTGACATGGGGATTTTTTGTCTAGGGCGGGTCACCAAACATGGCTGTGGCACTTTGCAGATAAGAATGTGTCTGTGCTAACACACAGTTGTCATTTCAAAGTTGTTTTTGAATTACAGATGTAAAGAAAAAGCAACGAATTCCACAAAATTGCTATATTTGCTTTTAATTCTCTTTTAACTTGCACACAGCTGAACCAAATTACTCCATGTCCAGTAAAAGTCCTCTCCCATAAATGTGTTGACTGTTCCCTCTCATATGAATTTTTTTTTGTATGCTTTATGAACTTTTGAAAAAGCAGGACAAATAATTGCACTGTTGATAAAAATATAGCATAAGTAGTAGAGACTACTGCACTAATGAAGAAAGAAAGAAACTTTTTTTTGGAGTCAGAAAGCCTGGGGGAAATGAAAATCATTTTGGAAACTTCAGTGGTAGTTTTGCTTAAGTGCAGATTATGTACTCATGAACCCTGTTACTGGACAGACATGCCCATATAATCTTTACAACACATGCATGTTATTTCATAGGATGACTGCAAACAAAATTCCCAGGCTAGAAAATCATTGTCTTGACTGGAAGTGAAGTCCCGGCTTAGATCAAAACCCATTCTTTGCCTCTTCAAAAAATGATCAAAAGCTTTTGAGGAAGTTTCCCTGTTTCTGTCGTGGATGTGTACAACGGGAAAAGGATATTAACCGGGGTCTCTAAGATTCTCAGCTGCTGTCTGAGATTTGGGGTCCAATACAAATAACATTGTGCCCTGTGACTACAATCTCTTCAGGTGAAACTTAGGTATGTTGGGTGACCTTCTTCGCGTGGAACAAGAAGAACGCATGGATTCAGAGAACTGGTAAGAGGGATGACAGTCTTCCTACTGTCCCTCAATATATTTTTTTGTAAGTAAAAAATTCCCTTCTACTAAAAAAAAAAGAGTTGAACCAATTTAATAACATGTTCAATTGAAAAAAATTGTTAAGAGGAGGAAACCTTTTGGGTCCCAATTACTGTTAATTTGTAATCCGGTGAGGTCAAGTACCTGATTAAATATTTATATAGGAGAAAGGTCATAGTCTTTTGTGATCTTCTATGCCCTGTGTTAATTTTCCGTCAGATGCAATGAGTTACTTTTGGAGAACACTTTATCACACAAAGTAAGCCTTGCTCTTGGCCTCAGAAAAGGCAACTGTTGAGTTTTTCTGTCAAGCAGCTGAAATCGATCTCTTGCAGTTAGGTACATTTCTTAGCTCAAGGTTTTCCAAGCAATTTAGTGATTTTAGGCTTCTCAGCATTTGAACGCTCGTCTTGAGGTCTTTGAAAGGCACTAGACTTCAAGGAAATGAAGAGTATCTGACCTCTGGAAGTTGGGACACTTTAAAGAGGTCTCTGATGGCATGTGTATGTCATATGGAAGCCTTCCAAAATCACTAGTTGCTTTTGAAAACCTTGTGCTCAAAGGACACAAAACTGTATTTTTTTTTAACTATTGTAATTTGTTTTGTAATTTAAACCACCCAAAATAGTCATGCCATATCAGGTTCGGGGTGCCTGATGAGCAAACAAGTATTTCGGTGGAACTCAGACAAAACCAACAGGAACCAGCAGATATTTGTCAAAATTTGCAGTTTTCCCACTGTATGTATGGAGAGGCAAACTATCCTGTCTGCTCCTCCAGCTGGAGTGATGGGACAGGTAGATAGCCAAAGTCTCTCTTTGAAACACTTCTCTTGCTAAGGCGCTTTATGGAGCAGTGCAATCACTGCAGTCAGGATGTGGGGCCTTGGATGTTCACTTGGGGTGAACCCAGCATCTGCTAGGGAGTGGTCAGGTATCCCAAGTGCTCTGTGAGGTGATTTTTCTGGCAGTGACTGCCTTAGACACCTGATGTGGGACATAGTTTCTGTGGAAAACCTATTTTGTCATTCTCTTATTAAAATTAATATATTTTTCTGCACACTTTTTTTTTTTTTTTTTACCTTGTGTGTATGTTCACTCATGCTTAACTGGATGTATTTTAATTCTTCTTTTACTGCATTTTAATTTTTTGTGTATCTCCCTCATAATGCTGTACACAACCACACATTAGAAATGCACACTCAGTCAAAAGGTTCTATACCAGGCAAATTTATTAGCTAACTTGGAAGCCACAGGAAGCATTTAGGTGCAGAAGGATCCATATGGTGCAGAAGGATGGCAACAATTATAGTTTCTAGAGGTGGTTCCTTTGCCATAACCAGTTATATCATGTACCATGCAAAAAACCCTCTGTGACTATGAGACAATTATGGGGTTTCTAGATGCATCTTTTTAGCTGGGGAAAACTTGTGTGGAGTAATTCACATGAGTGCCACTGGAACTGTGACACTGCTGTAATGACATGCAGACATTATGAATTAATAGTGTTGGAATGACCCAGTTGGTTAGAACTTGGACTGGTAACTATGTTTATTGTACTGTTATTTTTTCCCTTCATAACCCATGATTACTTAGTGACTGAATTAAATGTCTTTGGCCAGTGAGCACTGAGTAGTACTGGTAGAAAGATATGACGTCCACCCATTAGTAGTAACTTTTTTTCCCCTTGTTGACATCCCACTACTATCACCCTGAAGACTGCAGGTGATGCAGACAAAGCAGGTAGCTGTATCCTTGGGAGGGTAGTGTTCCTGCTACACTGCCCTTTCATGAAAGAGTAATTGTAGAATCAACAGAACATTTCCAGTCATAATGCTATACTTTTCTCTTGTTTGTCAGGTTTGAAATGTAGGCTCTTGGGAGCGATGGTTATTGGTTACTCCCTGTTTATGTAATATTGAGTGGAATGGGACTGTGATCCATCCCGTTTGCCTACTGGTAGGCTGAATTTTCTAATCTGGTATTGCACAGTCAAACAAGAATTAGCCAACCTAAGCTCCCATTTTTCTCAGTGGACAGAATTAGGCACTTAAGAAGGAGTTTATTTTAAATTTGAATATTTTAATGGAGAGAAAAAATCCTTGTTGTAGAAATTGTATCTGTTTTTTTCCCAGAACATGTAGAGTTGAAGCCCAGGAAGTAATCATCTTGTCTAGCCTTTAGTATTATCATAAACCATTAAGTATCCCAAATTACAGACATAGAACCCAAATAACTTGTACTTTGGTGAAAGAATATCTTCATGAAGCCAACCAGTCTTACATGGAAAAAGTCCAAAAATGTAAAAGAATCCTACTATTTCTAGCGGTAGAGTGTTCCAGAGCTTAATCGCCATCCTGCACCATAAACCCCAGATACATTTATACTGATCTGAATCATCTGGCTTAAGCTTCCCAGCCTTTGGGTTCTTGTTATACTTCTCTCTTTTAGAATTTTTTACTGTATTTGCTACCTGAGATGTTACTGAAATCACATAACCTCTCAGTCTTGCTTCAATAAAATAAATATACTGAGCTCCTAGAGTGTCTCATTGTAAAGCATTTTCCTTAGCTCTTGGGATGCTTTCTTCACACTTCCATTTTTTTCCATTTCCTTCTTAGAGCACGAACACTAAAGGTATTCACCATTGTCATTAACCCTCTCTTGTTCCTGCATTCCCTCTTTAAGCATAAAAGGGCTGTTCTTTTTTGCCACTGCAAGGCACTTTGAGTTCCTGTTGAGCTGTTCTCACACTGGAGCTTGTTTATTTTAATTTATCTGCAGATATTTCTCTGTAATATTGTGTAGTTGCATGCTAAATTATGATCACAGAACTTCAGGGTAAGTGCCTGCCAGAGTATTGTATGCAAGATAGAAAGTCCGATAGCTTTCACTATACTCCCAGCAGAAAGAGCTTGAACACTGTACATACAATGACATTTTTCCAAAATGTATCAAATCTGGGTATTAACACAGTGACAGACTTCTGCAGAGTGGCACTAGCCAAATAATTTGACTCACTATGTTGCATTAGATTTTTGTACATGTCAACAATCTGTGTTGTGATGAGCCAAAACATTAAGGGAAACAGAGCTCTTCCAAAAATGACAATTTAAGCCTATTTTAATTCCATTACTTCACTAAGCTGAAGGGTTGGCAGCTGAGAATCCAGCTTATGCCTTCAATAAGACTGTTGCTTTCAGCCAAGGAATTTGCAGTATGTTTTAGTGGAGTAAATTAATTACGTAATAAAGAACTTGGTGACTTTTGAAGCCAAAGTGCAGACTCCTTAGAAGAGAGTGCACTTTCTAAAATAGAACATTACAGAGCACATTCTTATTCTTAAGTGCAGAAAATACCAGCTTGGATTCAGAATTATGGGCTGGTAAACAGCATTTTCCTACTCGTATTCCAGCCCAAGGAAGGATTTTCTACTGCCATTTTAATATTTCTTCCCGGATATTTTTTGAACTGATAGAGCTTGGAAGAGAGAAATACTGTGCTTGGCCACTGTCTCATAGCATCTGTGTTACTAGAACTGGATTAGGAGATACAGGAAGTCCTTGATCCAACAGAACCCTCAACTTGAAGAAAGCTTAGACTCTAAGCTGCTAGGGACAGGGCTGTTTTGCTGGTGTCCATACAGTGGCTTTCAGAGTGGCATTCTTGCCCACGACAAAAAGCTCCCAGGTGCTCAAGTAATAAAACTGAAAAATATGCATTGAGTCTCCTTGAAGATCCAGTGCTTTGACGGATCAGGGCCACGACTCAGCAGATGAATGATGTTGGCTCACAGCAGCTGAACAAGTCCTATTGTTTTAGGAAGCTGTCATCTTGTGCTCCAAATTCTAATCCTTCATTAAAAATAGCCTCTAGCATATAATTGCAAAAATAGCCTTCCCCACTTGGACTGACAGCAAATTGATGCTGTGTTGCCTCTAGCTTTTGTAATAACTGGAGACAGCAGCTCAGAATGGCCTATATTCCATCCTTTCACTTCAATATCTTGTTGACTCTGAAGCCTAATAATGACTGTCTCAGAGTTCATGCTATTATTTAGCTGATGATCAAATATGCAAGAAACAAGAAGAAAAATGATCAACAGGGGTTAGTGTCTTTAGAACATTCAAAATCTAAGGTATGTGATTGCTGTTTGCCATGTGATTCCTTTACCTCAAAACATGGCACAGTGGTTTCTTGTAAGACATGATATATCTCCATGATAAATTCTGTATTTCATAAAAAAATGTATTTGTTACTATGGAGGATATTAAAAGTTGTTCTAAAACAGTCACACCTTTTTTATTCCTCTTTTTTTGTGCTCATAAAATGTAACTTTGGGTAATTTCTAGTTTATCATGTTTAAAATAAAAAAGAGATGTGTGTTTGTTCAGAGTGTCTTGAGTTTAAGTTCTCTAGTTCACCTTCTAACAGGAAATATGCATAGGTTACTCACATGAAATGCTCATTTTTTTCCTCATTCAATTTGTAGACGAAAGATTTATGGAATGAACTGAGTAAAATAAATAAATTAATTAAAGAAAAAAAAAATCCAAGACAAGATCAACGTTACTGCAGCCAATTGAAAACTTTTTTTTCAACATCTGGTCAAAGACATCTGTGGCACTGGTCTAAGAGCAGTGCAGCATTCAGGAACAAGGGTATTAGAGATGCAGATGAACAATGTGTATAAAGGGTTCAGGGAAAACTTTTGAGAATCTGGCAGTTAAAATACTATATATTCCAAGGTAGCCCAGGGAATTTAAAGATGATCTTTTCCTGGGGCTCACTCTTAAATTTGTTGATTATGTGTGAATGAAGGGGACATTTTAAAACCTTGATAACACCTAATATGGTCTAAAGAAAATATTTTGATCTGGAACTCTGCAAAGAAAGCCAGTTGCTGTTCCTATACAAACCTTTTACCTATCAAAAATCTTTTAGACAATGCACCAGTCCTTGTGAAAATGCATTTCTATACATAAAGAATACATGTGAGACTGAGAAATATTGTCATATAATATGACAACAAATTGTTTTTTCTCTGTCATTGTTGAAGAATAAGTGTGCTAACAAGAATATGGAGTTAATGTTAGACTTCCATGAGAATATCTTCCGGCACCACATTAGGGAATATACAAGAGGAGCCAATTGAGTATAAAACTCTTAGTTTTTCTCTCTCATATGAAATCCTCTAGGTGTTTGTTA
This sequence comes from Myiotriccus ornatus, assembly GCA_036023395.1. Taxonomy (NCBI): domain Eukaryota; kingdom Metazoa; phylum Chordata; class Aves; order Passeriformes; family Tyrannidae; genus Myiotriccus; species Myiotriccus ornatus. The sequence goes on along the minus strand of JAYRBT010000001.1, from coordinate 83,698,445 downwards.
ATTTGCTAAAGACTTTCCAGAATGCAGTCTTTCTGTGACACAGATGGTATCAGGGGTTGCATAAATCCTGCAATGTCACAGAATGACACATTCTGTGATATATTCTGAAAACCATAAAATGTCAGGTAATTTCAAAGGTAGGATGAGGAAGACAGTTTGGGGGTTTGCTTGGTTTTTATTTGTTTGCTTGGGTTTTTTTTAAGATAAATGCTTTTTGCTGAATACTTATTACCACTTAAAAATTCTGATTACTTGAGGCAAACAGAACATAATCTGGGATTAAGTCCATTTTTAGATCATCTCTGCAGGGCTCTGTAGTAACAGAATTTTCCCCTGGTACTATGAAGACTATTAAATTGAAATACTTGAGAATATTCAAAATGTTTTCCACTGCTGTAGTGGAATTACAAGGAAAAATACCTATGGATGGCAAAAGAGATTAAAATAACTATTACAAAAAGTTTTTTCATGTGCTTATTATAGTTTATTTTGCTGAAGCACCTTTGCAAGATACTCTTCAGGTGGATTTTGAGTTGCCCTATTTATAACAATGTGTTATTATTTTAGTTGTGAATTTCTGTTCACCAGGGTGATAATAAACATACACTCTGCTTTCCTGCCTCTACAGAGCTGGAGGCGGGTTTTCACCTTGTCCTAGTTAGACCAGTCATTGATACAATGTTGAGGCAATCATTAAATACAGCTGTATACAGAGACCCTATAGTTTTAAGTGTGTTAGGCTTTTCTTGGGCAAGTAAAGAAATGCCAGAGGAGATTGTCTATATGCATACTGACACTTTCAAGAATCAGCTGCTCCCCTGAACATGTCTGACAAATTAAGTAAGTATTAATTACCTAATTTAATGTAGCTTGGCTGATCTGTTTATCAGACAGAAATTTTGTATATCATGTGTGTCTTTTATTGTTGCATGTCAAACTGAGGTGGGATTTGCCTCAGTTTTTGAAGACTCGTTTCAAAAGAACATAGCTAAAGTTTGCAAGAGAATTATTTTTGTAACATTTTCCCACAAGGCTGGCTTGTCAGCCTTATCAAGGCACTTTATGCTCTCTCTTATAATGTAATATTTAATACCTTTGTTTTTTGCATTTGGTTTCCTTGGTACCATTAGGGTAGGACATGGAAAAAAAGCAGATACAAAAGTGTAAGTGTTGCTTCGGCAATTAATATGCCAAACTATACACAACCAGCTGGATGACTAAAGAGGAGGGTCCTGATGCTGCAGGCACCTGCCAGAGCACTTCTCGTCCTTCATGTGGGTAATTCCACCCGAGCGTTCTCACTAAGCAAGAAAGCATTTTCCACTCTGATGCATGGAGAAGCACAACGTAGCACACACGAGCCTATTCCTCCCCTTGATTTAACGCTATAAGGCGTTTGAAGGGGTAGGGCTCAAATGTGAAGTGTGTATGCCTGAGAGTCAGCCAAACAATTGCAAATGCAAGAGGTCGGTGGTTTGGGCTTATTGTAACATTTAGCAGCTTGCTCAAGTATCTTCAAATACAGCATGTCATTTCCGTGGCTGCTTGGAAATGTTGAATTCTGTCCCTATCCTGAGTTTTTTGATTCTTAAACGTAGTGCAGACTGCAAGGGGAACTTATCAGAACCAGTATGACTGGAAGTTAAATATGAGGACTTAAAATAGAATGTTGTCAGGTGTGAGGGTTTATGTCCTGGCTATTTGCAGCTTTAGTGAGAGGTTCTCACCCTGAATTTGTAGTTGGTGAATTTGGATTTCCAGCTCTGGTAACTCTAAAATGAAGGCCTTTCCTCTTCATGCTCATTTTCATTGGCAGTCCACTGGAGCTTCACTGAGTCTCAGCTGCACCCTCCATAAATTGCAGAGTGTACTTCACTTGGACCTTTGCCAACTCCTTCATTTTTCCTTCTTCTGAAACTTTTGAATCTAGCCCAATAATGCTGTTCCAAAAAAGCATTCCAGTCCTGTTCCTATCTCCCACATTACATCTTTACTTCTCAGTCTTCCCCGTCTTGTATTTCTTCAGTTTCTCATAGGGAAATAAAATAAGGGACTTCCCCTTTCCTTTTTTTAACCTCATTTTTATTCTTTGGTTCCTTCCCATGAAGGGACCTTCCAGTGGTCATCTCTATTAGAAACAACACCTCCTGAGTTAAAAAAAAAAAAAAAAGAGACAGGCCTTTTAAATAAGTCAGTCCTTGCTAAGAGGAAGTGGGAGATGACAGCTATTTTCAGGCATAGTCGTTGAAGGAAAGCCATTTTGTGTTGATTTCAAAGCCCTTTTCTTACCAGAGAACATTATTTTATATTCAAAAACGTCAGTCCTCTCAGTAGCATTCTTCATGAAATCTGAACTTTTGAAATGCTCTTCATTTTTGCTAAATCAGCATAGGTTTGTTAATATGACAGAGAATGTTTGTCTAGTACACAATCTTTACATATGTGTAATTGCTGCCAACTTGTCTGAGTCCAGCTGAACTTTATTATAGGTCCTACAGAGCTGATTTCATCCAGCCAAAGCTGGCACAAGATGCACCTGGGTTTAGGTTTACTTTCTCTGACTTTTCTGTACTGAATTTGTTCTGAATGTGAGATGTGATACTTTAGCAGAGGTGGTATGGCAAATTCAAAAGGCAGTAACTATCCAGTGACACTGCAAGGTCAAAACCAAATAGAAAACAACCATTTTGCCTTCAACTCCTATCAAAGAGAATAATGGTAAGCATCTGCCTGAAGCACATAAGAACTGCTTGTGTTTTAATTCTCTCTCTAAAATACTCCTGGATTTTATTTTTATTCTTTAAGCAGAACCAGTGAGACCATGTATACCGTGAAATTTTTTCACCCAGTAAGCTTTGGCATTTAAGTCTCACAAACTGTGTGCTCTCATTAGCCGTGTTCTCAGAGGTGTTAAGCTCCTGAAAACTCCAGTGTTCAGTGTACAAGTTACTAACCAGCCCTGAAAACTGAGTTGCAAGAAGCAGACAATTTTCTTTCTTACCAGCACTTTTTTTCATGAAGCAGTGTTTCTGGCCACATATACTCTGCACAGGGTAACTTTTGTAGTGTTTGCAATATTGTTTCAGAAATGGCTTTATGATTTGTGGCTTCCAGAAAAACATATTCCAATGAAACAGCTTTGACACTTGCTTCACCTGGTTGCTCAAAATATTAACATCTCTGTTGAGTGAAAGTATGGCAAGCACATCGAGGACATAGTAATCTTGGGCACTTCCTCTTTCATCACAGACAACTGACACAGAAATTGTTCCAGCTAATTTCTTTTTTCCCCCGGCAACATGGTAATCAAAGACTTTAGGGAGATACTCAGTACGCAACCATTGAGATGCTGGCATGACCCCAGGAGATTTTAGGTTTGCTTCAAGGTCGTAATACAGACTTGGGTTATCAAGATCACTGAGTGCCACATTAACACATGTAAATGCTCCCACCATCTTTTTAAAAAAAAAAAAAAAAAAAAAAAAAAAAAAAAAAAAAGAAAAGACTCACTCAATTGTTTTGGTTCTAAACAGTTACCTGTCTTCCTGTGGGGCACATGGGAACAAAATCAGGCTCTACCCTCGTGATGCACCCTGCAGCTCTGGAACAACCAACGGTGGGCTGCCTTTCCTCCAGGATGGCATGCTGGCACACCCCATGGGCAAAGGGCCACCACCAGAAACATTAAATGGCATTTCATGGGGAAAAGCTGGAAACTACTTAGAAATGTTTCTAAATCTTGTTTTTGTGTGCCTCATCCCCGTGTGTACCGTGGCTCTTGTTTTAAGGCCTGTCCTTTTCTCAGGCATCTGCCCACATTGAGGGCACCTGACCTTTTTGAAGCAGGGAAACAGGAGAAAAACCAAGAGCTGCTTCTGTTTCCCCCTCTTCCCACCTGACAAAAGAGTATTTTAGGAGTGTTACATTATGCACTTTTTAGAGAAATTGAGGGTGTCTCTCTTCCCTAAAGTCTGTGGCTGTTTCTTGCACCCTTCACACCCACTCTGGGTGCAGGTGCTCCCTCAGGCAGTGGTGAGATGGAGGGCCCTTTGCCCAGGGAAGGAAAGAGCTCTGGAGAAGTACTGGCGTAGTTTATCTCCAAGAGTTTCAGCCCTCCTGCCTCATGTGCTCACTGCTGGGAAGGGGTGATGGAGCCCAAGGGCAGGCTGGGCCCCGGCTGGACAGAGCTGCCCCAGGTGTAGCGGGAGCTGTGGGGACAGCTGGGCCTATGGGGCAGGGTGTCTTCTGGCACCTTCCCGACAGCATCACCCGTCTGGGTCAGTACAAGTACATGGAAAACCGACTTATAACAGGGAAAATGCCGGGTGCAGTATTGCTGTGGGGCAGCCCTTGGAAGCGCACAAGGTTTCTGCCTCGTTTTGGAAGGCATCACCTCCTGGAGCAAGTGGCTGTCCCCTGCAGGGACCCCCAGTGGCACCAGGGCAGACAGTGACCAGTGACTGAAGGGGGAATGGCGGAGAAGGTGGAAGTACAGGACATGAGCTGGGGCAGGACATGAGAGCCCTCACGTGCTCCTTGGCTGTCTGGTTATGTCTGTCTCTGGTTAGGACCACATGGATAATGCAAATACCAGATGAGCAAACACTTATAGATTTACTTAGGATTTAAAGGTTAGTCCCTCTAAAAAAAAAAAGGGAAAAGTTTTCTCACTTTTTTGATACAGTACTTCTGTTATCATGATATTAATAATTTCGAGGACACTGTGGAAGACTGTACTAAGCTGTTGCCGTGTCAATTACACAGAGCTATATTTTTGTGCTCATTATTATTCTTGGATGTCTCTAATTTACATCTAAATGTACTGACTAATTTTGATTCAATCATGTCAAAAATGATAGGTCATGTGTGGGAGGAGATGACAGTCCTACCATCAGGAATTGCCAGAATGTGAATTCCTCGGGGCAATGATTTAATGCCCAAGTCAAGCAGTGCTGTCAGAATTGGAGGCCAAATTATGACACATTATGCTGTACTATGGACTTGCACATACAATACATACGAAAAAAGTGACTGAGATTGGAGTTATTAAACTATGCTTTAACTGCTGCTACATTTTCCTTCTCACTCCCACTCTTTCTCCCCCCAACCGTCTTTTTTTTCCCCCTGCTCACCGCATTTGTTCAGAGGTACTAATAATGGTACAGAAATCTCTTCTGTAACAACCAACATCTCAAACCATTCTGAACAGCAGCCTGTGATTAAAGTGGGTGATGAAATAATGGCACTTGATGTACATTTCTGCTTAGCCTTTCTTTAAATGATTTACACTTTTTAGTAAGCTACATGTCAGCTAGATCTTCTGTGAAAGGGCAGGACCCACTCATTCCATTGTACTTCCTCCTCGGATATATATTTTTTTAAAGGAATCCACTGTCTCTGGATAAACCTTCTGAATAACCTTCAGCAGCTCCTGAGCAATCCACGGAAACTGATTTGCATGTTGGATAACTCACCCTAATTATTGCATCGTATTTGCCTTTTTTTAGCTTAAGGGGATTTATCTGTCAGAAGTGAGTTTTTTTTTTTAGGAAATGATCACTTTTCTATCTGGCCTTTGAATACTGAAAGAGAAGGTGCAGAGCTGTTTACCACAAACACTGTGTGCGCAGTTCATTGCATATTTTTGTAAATCGGTGCTGTGATTAATGTCTTAAAATACTTGGTTAGAGTCACTGTGAAGCTGTTGAATTTGTTGACCTCATAGTTTTATATCACTATGATATGTTCGTCCATTGTAGCCCTGAAACAATGTAATAAGGTACTTACTATGATGTAATTGATAGCTGAGATAAAGTAATTATGTTTTTTACAACTATACAGAACCACTTTAACCCCCCCCCTCGATATTTCAAAAAATTGTTTGAGGAATTGTGCTAATTGATTTTATTAGCACAGGAGTGAACAATTTTGGTGGTGCACATCTCAGTTTTGTAAGGTTTAAATGAAATCCTTTTGGCTATCGGAGATGAAAGAAATGGAAATAATTTTGTGCTGTCACAAATAAAACATTTTAAGCATTCCTTGAGAACTGAGTTCTAACAAAAACAGCTGACATTTAAGTCTATAAGCTGAGAATGGATACTAACAGAAAAGGCCATTGCTGGATTTGGAAAAGATTGTTTTGATTGTCAGCAGGTTTGGATTGTTTGGATGAAATGCAGTGACATTTTCAGAGAAGGTTTGGAATTCTCTTCATAAACCCTTAGGCTTAATGTTCACAGAGCCCCAAATCCTGAGAACTAAGTCTCTTCCCCGAGCAAATCTGCCTTGCTGCAGGCACGTGTTTTGTGCTCTTTCCTTACCTCCCTTGGGTACATTAAAATCAAGGGTATCTCAACTCTCTCAGTCGGACTGGACCTGAATGCCAGCCTGGGAGCTGTCTCCATGTCCAGTGTGGTGGTGGCCACCCGTAGCTCCAAATACCCAACCATGTCCTGAGAGTGAGATAGGTTTCCAAATGGCTTATGTACTCTGTGTGCTGTCCTAACAGCTGTTCCTGATGTCCTTTGAGGCCATGGGGAAAAAAGGCAGCAGAATGGATGGACTGCGTGGGCCAGCTGGATTGATCAACCCAATTTACATTATTGCATTGCAAGTGACAGTTTTTGTTACACTATGAGGAGAGGTTATTACACCTACTCTCAGGAAGGTGAGATGAGTGTCCAGTGTGTTAAACAGAAAGGTCCCTCAATCTTCTGGGAGAGTTCTCAGACAGTTAGGATGGCCCCCAAAGCCTCAGAATTCTTCATGTGGTTGTTGATGTCCGTGCCACAGCTGCAATGCTGGGTGCTCTAACGGGCAGTGCAGACAGCAGCAGGAATGAACAATCCAATCCACTCAAGTTCCTATTTCCCAGGGGCCACTTTGGAGAAAGAGGAGTAGAGTTTGTCAGGACTTGGAAGGAAATCAGTGAGAGGTTGTATGGACTGGATTGGATGTTGTGATTGTGAAAGGCAACAAGGAAGGTCTATGGATCTGATTTCATTTCTGCAGGCACGCAACTGAAATTCCTCCCTGCACTAACATGGTGTAGAAATGATCTGCAGCCAAGTGGATTTCATACTTCAGTCTGCATTTCCCTGGATGTGGAGAGTTCCTATCCCTGATAATTAAACTTCAAAGCTAACACCCTATTAAATGAATAGAGCTATTATTTCAGTCTGTTTGGTCACAGTCAGTTGATATTGTGAAGGCATTATAGGGGGCTATAAACTCCACTGTTTTCAAACAAAAGCAGTGTTTTAAAAATATAGCAAAATCATCAGGAATATCTTAATCTCATTATTGAGTCTATGTGCCCGAATATCTCTTTTCAGTGCTTAAGAAAAACATGAACTAAGCTAGTTTTCCTGACTTCTGCTTGTCATGGGTGTACTGAAAAGCCAGGACTAGCCCTCTCAGTTTAGTTGCAGAGGGAAAGTGAACAGCTGACAGGGACCATACCTGGAAAGGCAGAAAGCCATAGCTCAGTAAGCTACCTTGCCATTTTACTGGTACCTGAAAGAAACACATTTTTTATATCAGACCTATGTAAACTTGCATGATTTTGTACAAAATAATTTTTGGATTTCTATTTGTGATCCTATGTAAAAAAGGCAATTATTTCCTTTGGATTTCTGAGCTCTGCAAACTGCTGAAATTTTGCATATGGAAATTTGTCAAGGGTCTGTTGTTCCATTTTTACCAATTAGTTTAATCCCATTAGTTTCTGATTTTATATTTTTTTTTCCAAACAAAGGTTGCTCTATTTCAGAAGAAGTGAGATTTCTTAAGTAAGCTGGTCACCGGCTTACCTAACAGTCTTCTTTCTTCAGGATGAAAGTAGAGGTAGAGGGGGAGCTACAATAGACCCTGAGATGCTGTTTGAATAGCCTGAAGCTTTATTAAGACATCTGGGAACTATCCAGCAACTATCCAACTTGTACAGAACAGATCATTCTTCCTTTCATAATCCACTCCACCTGTTGGAGGACTGCCATCAGGATGACTGGCCACTGTGGCCATTCTGGCTTGTTTTCTGACATTGTTTTCTGTGTGGTCAATAGAGTTGTGAAGAAATGACCAGACACCAACCTCATTCAGCAGCTTCTCTGGACCCCCAACCCCTCTACCCTTTTGCTCTTTTCTGTCTGCCAGCCTGCTAGATATGTTATCTGCCTGCCCCACACTGGTCTCTTTGCAAGTTCTAAAATATTGAACATCATTTTCCAAGCTCCCTTCTGTGTTTCTGAACTGCTGAAGTGACTTTGTTCAACTTATTATGTCTGCAATTCCAGTCCAGTGACTCCCTGTCCAAATGGAAAGAAAGGGAAGAAATTTTCGCTCATTTGGAAGAATGTGACTTTTATTGAACATGCCTTCCTAAGCTTTGTCTTTTTAAATGCACTGTAAGCTAGGACCAACACATACCTGTTTCCTTTCCCCATCTACGTCTGTGAATTTGTTCTGTGCAAGACCAGAAGATTGGTGGATTATCTGTGCCGAGTACAACTAGTAACATCTCATTGTCTTCTCCCTTCTTTTCTGGCTGGATTGGCATGCAATTATACTTCTGTTGTGTGTCATTGTAAAATGGTCTTTGATTTGCTCATGGCCTCTGGCATAAACATAATTGATTTCTTCCAACTTAGGCATTTTAAAGTCCAGGTAGTCTATACTAGTGACTGAGACCTTCTCCGTAACCAGCTGAGAAACACATTCACAGGGCAAATCCCACAGTCTTGGTGACATATTTGCTTGGCATGCATTACATTTTGTCCTTGATGTACAAGGGGCCAAACTGTCTAGAAAAAGGTAGAGTAACACTGACTCACTCTGAACAGTACTTCTGACAGGACAATAAAAACAACGACCTCACAGAATTTTTCCCTAGGGAATTTTTTCTTTCTGCCATCTGGAACAACATAGCACTTCTTGCCTAAACAGATCTGCAAGACTACATATATTAAAATTAGCTGTGAAACCTAGACATTATAAGATGCTTAGTAAACCATTCCATACTGAATAAGAAAAGGACATTTCAGACATACTTGTCCCTTTCCTTTCCTGGAATTCCTGTGCAATACAATAGCAATAATTCTTAACAGTAGAATAAATTTTCAGCTGTGGAGATACAAAATTTACAGAATTTCTGCAAGTTCTATGGTTGCCGAATCTGGAGTTTCAGAAAATAGTTTGTCAGACTCACAAAAATAGGTATTCTGTAAGCTGACCAGTAGGTACATTTTCAGGCACATTACCCATGGAAAAAGTACTGACTGTCCAGGAAAGACTTTCTGTTAGCATCCCCAGTCATGTTTCCTCTCTCCTCCCAGTATAGCTACCAGCCACTGATACAAGCCAGTTTATTCCACCTTAGGAACTGACCCACAAATGCGCTTTGCTGAAAGACAGAGGAAGAGCAGGAAGCAGAGTTTGGCAGAGAGGTCAGAGCTGCCTTTGTGTTCTTCTCATAGTGTGGGAAGTCTCTAAGGAGGGAGGTGAATCTCAAGAAAAGGAAGTCTAACCTTAAAAATGAGAAGGAATAATACCAGCCAACAGAAAAGCTGCACTTGGATGTAGGAGTGGGAGGATGGTGGAGAAGCCAGCCACTGCTGGAATAGGATGCTTGTGAAATTGCTTGCACAGAAAGAATATCTCTTAGGAAAAGACTTGGAGGTTGTAGGTTGCTTGCCAATGAAAAAAAAGGGGTAGACTGATGGCACATCCAAATCCTGTCCAGAGGACAGGTTCAATTTGCATTTGGTACTCTTCTCCTTACTCCTTTCCCTAGCCATGTGATGTGGAAAATCTGGTGTCTAAAAACATTCCAAATTAAAGCTTATTATGAGCAAAGGGGCAAACAAGCAGATGTGAATACATACACTAATTAAATTGAGTGGTCCAGCTACAACATGGCACCTTAAGAATAGAATAGAAAAAATATTTCTTTAAAGTTATGTATTTCTATACAGAAATCTTTCCTGTTTGGCATTACAGTAAGATGAATGTATTATTCAGATTCCAACAAATGCTGTTTTCCAGATGTGACTTCACTAGTTACTTCATGCTACTAAACTCTCAGTGCCCCCAGACTTGACACATATTTGACATATAAACAATGTTACACAAATAAAATAGAAATTCCTTAGGAAACTGATCTAATAATATTGGAGTGATAAACCTTTAATGTTAGCTAAGGATAATATGAATTACCAACTGCAAGTAACAGACTGGGAAACTGTGTTAGCAGGACAATACCTGTGGTGTAAAGAAACACAAACAAGCAGAGCAAAGAAAATATTGTGGCAGGAATTTGATTTGGAGACCTGCTCTGTTGTGTAACTGTAAAAGGTTTAGCACATGCGTGTGTTTTTACATGGGCTATGGTCACATCATCTTGTTTTGAATAACCAGAAACTGAAGAAAGGACTTCAAAGCAGCTGATACGATTCACTGGGTCAGGGTGCACTTCGTTGGTTTCAGTCATAAACAAGCTGAGCTTGGTGAGGGCTTCCTTCATATGGCTCATGCAGGGTGAATGGGGAACTGATTTAGCACTTTCTCCTTTCTTCCTGTTCTGCTTACACCTTTGGATGAAATGAGTAATGCTTTTGTTTCTTCTGTCTGACTCTGCTGAATGATTTACATTCAAGAAAAATGGTTCCCCGTGGAAATAACAGTTATTAATTTCAAGTACCAAGGCTAAAATAGCCTTCATACCATCATGATAAAGAACAGTGTGGTTAGAATCACTGTGGTATAGCATTCACTATGACTTTTTAAAATGTTAATTTGGTCTCTTAATTTGACCTCCTGTTAGGCACTTTATGAAATGAAGATAAAAATGGAAAGGGTAATACATTAATGTTTAATCCACTTAATGAAATAGGATTTCCTTTGTGATTCTATATAAATTAGTGTATAACTGTGGCTATTCTACCTGACATAATAAGAGAGATGAAATTAATTCTTATCTGTAAATCCTTGCAGTTAATTTTGAAGTGGTCACTTTACCCCTGCAGATTACTGCATTTTACTATTGTTTCAGAGACTTACATTGTAGTTTTATTTTGTGCTGTTTTCTACATTCTGCGGTTGTTTCCCTCCTGGATCTGATACTCTACAGATGTGCAGAATGCTGTCGATTAATGTATGCCAAGGGGAAGGTTAATAACAGTACATTCCTCACACAGGATTGTTTTGAGGTGGGCTGTACAGGTCACTGTTACTTTTTTATTTCTTTTCCTAAGCCATGGCAAGTGATTGAGAGATAGACGGAGAGGCTTTGGATTCTGCATTTCTTTCTTTTTGAGCCCCACAGGGAATAAATAATTTGCACTTAAACATCTTTCAGTCTTCGCGGCTTACTGTTAAGGCAACCAGGTTTGAGGTCTATGCCCTGTGGGTATTAGCCATTGCCCCCTGAAGTGAGTCTTTCCATGGTTCATGTATGATTACTGGCATCATAACTGACACATTGTGGATTGAACCAATGCTGTCAAAAGCATGAATTGCTACGGTTTGAGCTAAACCTGTCTCACCCTGGATGGTCACTGATTCTGTGGAGCCTGCATAGGGGAAAGATCAGTAGCACATGCATTCCTGGGTCTGGATGTTGGAGGACCCGTGGAGCATTAATTAGTTTTAATCTTCCATCATCAAATCTGTGCATTGCAGAGTAAAACACGAAGACAGCAAATTGATTATCAGGGCAGACAGACTGTTTATGGGACAGACACACCATTTAAAAGAAATTAAATATACTTGACTGTATCTGACTGCAGTATTACATATGTTTTGCTGATGAGTTCATGAGGACTTGATGGAATCAATTACACTGTGGGCCAATTAAGATTTCTCCTCAACTGTTTTGCAGTCTTGCAGCCCCTGTGGAAACACTGGAATTACTCCTCATTTGTAGGTGTGTGAGATCAGAATCACTTTGCTCCACCACCACTGGCTACAGGCAGCTGCTTTCAACATGAACATGCTTTCCTCTTCTGCCAGTGGATTTGACATGTACCATTTCTGTGCATGGTTTTGGTTGAGTAATAAATTCCCAGTTATTTAACAGCGTTCTGCCTCTTCGCTTCCATCAGTAGGACTTTTCCATCAATGTACAACCTAGTACTCAGATGGGACCAAGTAATATTCCATGTGTACTGATTTTAGTCTATTAGAATATTACACATTTTATATTTTTAAAAGGAACCACAGGAAATGCAAATCTTTCTTTCTTTGAGTTGCATTATTCCAATATCGGAAAACATATGTCGGTTTCCACTCTGTTGTTTGTTGTAACATGTGGCTGAAAAATAATATAAAACTGGGACTTAATTGGACTAAATGATTGGCAGACAAGCTGCATCTGGTTTAAAGAAAACACAAATGTCTTCCTTTCTGAAGACTGTGGGGCCTTGAGAATGGCAAATTGAGAAGGATTATAAAAATAATGAGCAGGTTGGGTAAGAGAGCTTATCAACCATGAGGTTTGGAGCCTGATTCTGGTATTACTCGCTTTGGTAAAACAAATCAGTAGCTCCACTAGAGTCAGTGGCATTAAAGAAGTATAAAATCCATTAATGTCAGATCAGGATCTGGTCAGTTATTTGGAACTGAGAGTACTGTACCCCAGGATCTGCGTTCCCTGCCTTTTGACATGTAATGTCTCAGTACACCAGGCCCCAACAGGTTTGTATGCTCTGTTGGTAAAAATCTGCTTCTGGTCTCTTAATTTCAGAGGTTATCTTCTGAGCTTGGAGAAAAAGGCAGGGAGGGGGCAAGATGGGGGTAGGTTCTGATTTATTAAGGTATTAGAGTAATGTAAAAGGAGGAAAAAAGAGAATAAGTACTTTTAAAAGGGTAATTTTCTACTATTTGAAGTATTGTGTAAATTAACCTGGAATCTCTGCTGGCTTCATCAAATATCAAACCAAAGGGAATCCTTAGGTAGAAGAGCAAATTTAAGTGTTCCCCCTCTCTGTATAATCCACACTTTCCTTGAACACTATGTATCTCATTTCAGTTGTGTGTGCAGCAAGCATTGAAACAGAAGTGTGGCTGGGGTGAGAGCTTGACAGGTTGTTTCACTTAAGGAACATTTATTCTTTGCTTTCTGTCATGGCAGAGCATTCCCAGGCCTGCCTTAATGTTTCTCTGTGCTCCTGGCATTCAGAGTAAATATCCTGAAGCTGCTTAAAATTAAAAAGTGAAAGTAGTTAATGCTTGTGTATGGTAATTCTTGACTGTGGAATGTAGTCACGCTTTTCTGCGGGAGAAGATGAGGCATGGAAAAATGAAGTGTTCTGCATATGATGAAATAGTAAGTTGGTAGCAGAGCCTGGAAAAAGGAAATTGGATCTTCAGATTGCCAGCCCATTTCCTCCACAGCATGGACTCTCAGAATGGGCATTAATACCAACATTTGTATTTCCATGTCAGGGTTTTTTTCCAATGAATATTTATCTACATATGGTCGGGGGAGGAGAATAAGTGTAACCCTCATCTTCCCCAGGGTACTGCCTTTAACCATTCATGGGTACATTACAGGGGAAGATGGAAGATTTGTGTGTCAGTAAGTTAATGGATTTCTTTATCACCCACTTGGGTTTCAACCTATTCCACTTAAAACTGATCATTTGCAACAAACATGCCAGCTCTGAAGGCTGTAAATTCTGAATGTTAATTCTGTGAGTGGTGATCCAAAATGAAAACAAGGAATTAAACAGTAAATGACCAAGCAGAAGAGATGACAAAAAACCCTGTCTATAACTGGATCCAATTCTAAATGAAAGATAGAATATTGCCTGTTCTGTGACACTAAGGATAGACAGTATTTCTAAATTTATTTCTCTTGATTGCCATAAGATACATAGATTGTGCTAATTGTATTTTTTTGAAGCAAAAGACAAGTAGGCAAAATATTTTTTTTTTCAGTGCATAAAACAAACAAAGAGAATCTCATAAAGCAAAACGTTCTGGGGGATTCAGACCAAATAAACCAATTTTCTTTTCACTGAAAATAAATGAGTTCTGTGAACTTCACTGGATTCAGAAAGTGGAATATTTCTTGTTCTTTTTGCTGTGTTTGGAAACTCACAACAGGTAACCAAGTTTTGTTCATGCTCATAGTGCTGCTTATCAGGGCTACAATCAAGTGAAGCAACTGCAAAAAGCTGCACAAAGTGTGGGTCACTGTACGTGCTTTCAAAAATAGCTTACTTGCTGCATCAAACAATAAAATATCATAAAATGAGACACAAACATCTCTAAAGCATCTTGTGAGAATGGCGAAACAAAGAAATTCCCACGGTAACAAGTCTTGTTTCTTCTCTTTGGCAAAGCTGAACCCTTGGAAAACGAATATGTCGAAAGACTGTAGACCAACTACTGAAGCTGCTGCTTGAGAAACTGAAGTTTACTTTACTGATTTTTCAGCTAGAAAATTGTTGCCTGCTCACACTACTTGGTAGAAATAAAGTATATGTTGCAGGAATCAGACAACCAAGATCAATAACGATATTGTGAATGTAAGCTGTTTTTGTGTAAGTTGACCTTCACAGACAGATAAAGCACGTACATAAAAAAGGGGACAGGGAATTTTCTTTAAGCACAGGTGTTTAAAGGGTTGCTAGACCTCTACATGGACTCCTCGGAAGTTTTTAGGAAGACCAGTGGCTTACAAAGGCAAGCAATTTTTGCTGAGCCTACAAAGGGTGGCCAAGTCCTGAAGTAGCGCCCTTGACCGGGAATGATGCATTAAAAAGATCCTTCCTGTTTTTGAAGCTAGAAGTTGTAATGAACATTAATTGCAAGCACTCTTGTATGCTTTGGCTCCAATTTAGTCTCCATCTAAATTAGCTAGAAATCTATGGCCTTGATTTATTGCATTTGCAACAGTCGCACTAAAGGAAGGTAATTCCTTCTGAAAATGCCACATGCAGGCAGGAACAGGAAACCAATTAGGAATCAGTGGATGATAAATGGGCATTTTTACCAGCAGTTTACTTAATATCCCCATTAAATAAGCCTCTTTGCATTTATCATTTCATTCTCCCTCAGTCTATAAGGTTCTTTAATTGCTGCGTAAATGAGCCCTGTGTTTCAGTCCAAATTTAATCTTGGATCGAGAGAGAGAGATCCTTTCCAATGCTTTCCTGCCCTGCTGCCAAGAACTGTCAGAAATGATCACATAACTTTGCACATTTCTCATAGTCTCATTGGAGAAATGTAAGATTGACAGGAAAAAAACAAAAACCAAAACACCGAACCAAAAAAACCCAACCGAAAATGCAGGTCATATTTTTGCTTTAAATTGTAAACTACAGTGCAAGCAGCCCTTTTCCTCAATTGCATTTTCTATTTTGTTTTGGGGACTTTTTTTAAGGTTGCACTAAAAATAGGTTGAAGTTGTAATGTTGCTCTGTGATTTTTCATTTGGGAAAGTTACCACTACTTCAGTGGAAGTAGATGTGTGGCAAAACTAATGAAGTGTTAACAGAGTTTTTGCAGCAAACAATTATTGGCTGGCTGTGGCTGAGTGGATTGGTTACTGAATATGTGATTCGTGGGTGGAACATGGCATCTCCAGGCTAAAGGACAGTCAATGATAAAGAATCCCAAAGCAGTTGCCTCAACCTGCCTTGTAATTTTTTTTCCTGTAACACTCAGATTTGGAGGTCTAGGGTTGGGGCTCTTGAAAATGAAAATTTAGATGTGTTTTATTTTGCTTCTGTTATTTCAGAGGTCTTCTTCTGAGCTTGGAGCATAAGCAGAT
This sequence comes from Myiotriccus ornatus, assembly GCA_036023395.1. NCBI lineage: Eukaryota > Metazoa > Chordata > Aves > Passeriformes > Tyrannidae > Myiotriccus > Myiotriccus ornatus. The sequence goes on along the minus strand of JAYRBT010000001.1, from coordinate 83,682,667 downwards.
GTTTGAAGCATACATGGAATTCATGGATCAGCCTCCAAACATAATTTCTGTAAGGGGACATTCCCAAGCATTTAGAGTCAACTGTTTCCTGAACTGCAGTGGACTTTCACCTGGGTGGTCCAGATGTCAGACCTCATGCCAAAAGTACAAAGCCTAATCACCAATGCACTAAACCTCACATATTTCTGAAAAATTGGCAGCAAGTAACAGGCCCAGAGGAGGAATATTACCCAAATATTCCCTGCTGATTAATCTTGCTACTGTCAAAAGCATATACATCTGCCTTGGTACAAAGAGCAACTCAGTGCCAGTGCTGTTAACTCACTCTTCATCCAGACCCTTCATCTTCTAATTTAAAATATCTATCAATGTGGAGTCTGCTATTAATGCTAGAGGACTTTTAATTGATGCCATTGAGAAAGTCTAGGACTGAGTCACTCAAATCGAGTGCTAAATAACGATAAGCATATAATAATCTTGAAAACCAAAAGGGTGACTGAATCTTTTGTTGAACTTTTCCTTCTAACACCATAAACCAACAAATATGACAAGGAAAGAAAGAAATACAGCTTCTGTGGAGCTCTGACTACAGGCATGGGATTATAAATTATGCTTTATAAATGCTCTTGTCTGCTATTTTTCTTCCTTAAAAAAAAAAGGAAAGAAAAAAGGAAATTCAGAGCATATAGACAGTAACAGCATGGGAAACATTAGATGCATCTCAAAAATATTTTTCTCTTAATTCATTGAAAGGTGGTTGAGTATGGACACTGTCACGTGGGTTAAAAACTGTAGAAAAAATCATATACAAAGGTAATCGTATTCTGTTGAGAAAGGGAAATGATTGATGGGCTTGAGGGTGTTCTAATATAAGATTTGTCTTATGCTACTGTCTCTGTTAAAGATTCGAAGGTGAGAGTAAGCAGGAAGTTATTTGCATTCAGACGTGGTACAAAGCTGTCATCCTATGCCATCCAAAATCAGTCACTTTCAAGCATTTTTGTCTTAATGTTTCCTTTAAATCATTTGTCATCACAGAGTGTCTGGGGAAAACCCAACCTGAAACCTAATATTTCAGATAATGAAGATGAGATTACTGCATAAGAACGTCTGTATGAACCAAGACCATAGGTCCATTTATTCAAACTTCTGTCACAGAAGTGGCCAATAGCAGATGCCTAGGGAGGAGTATAAAACAGGGCAAGCCTTCAGGGATACTTTCCCTGACTAAGGAAGCAGAGGTATCAAAAGATGAGGTATCCATCCAAATTAATACATTCAGCACCTGAGAGGCTGGTAAGGACTACATGTTAGTTGTGTTCAGCTTCTGAGGACTAGCATATACCCTTTTTGTTTTTCAGAAAGCTCCTAAGAAAATAAAGTCGACAAAATCCAGTCATTCTAGGGGAGGTGAGAGGGGTGAAATTCTGCCACCAGTCATAGCTGGTTTTCAGGAAAAAAAAGAGTTGGAATAAATGGTCCATTTTCAGCATGATGTGGCAATGTTGCTGTGTGTGATCCCAAGGATTTAACAGACTCCTTCCTAACCTGTAAGAAGCAGGGGAGGAAAATGTTAAGGTCACAAAATCTTCAAAATTATTTAGGTTAGTCCAGACAAAATGAGACTGTGAGAAACTCTGTTGAAACTCAACAAAGCTAGGTGGCTGGGGAAACATGATGTCAGATGAAATTCAGTACTGACAAATACGTGGTAATACATATTGGAAGGAATAATTTGGTCTACATTGTTCACATTGCTGCCTTCTAACTGAACTGCAGAAAAGGGTTTGTCTTTGGACAAATCAGGGAGCAGAAGCATGATGATGAAAAAGCAAGAAAAGTGTTAAAATCAAGGACTAGAGAACATTGAAAATACTGGATTATCATAATATAATTATAACTGGAAATATAGAGCATAAATGGGATGGGCAGTGGATAGAAGTTATGAAAGGCAATGCATAAATTTTGTATTCGGGAAGAATTAAAAGGTTAGCATGAGAGGACAATTAGGAGGGAGCATGATGAAAGTATAAAAAGAGATGAAGGACATAAAATAGATATATCATGGGCTCTTATTTGTCCTTTTTCCTAAAATGGGAAATAGGGATGTCAAATGAAAGCCAAGAACTGGGCTACAGGATTTCAAATGTCTGTCAGGCCTTCTTCAAACCAATGAATAAGTTACAGAAAAATTTATTTGCTAACAAGGTACAATCGCTGGGAGCCTTTATTAAGTAATTTCTTTGCTTATCTCCTCCCCTTTTGCATCAGAAAAAGCTAAAAAAAAAAAAAAAGCCAGATAATTTTTAGCTTGATAAATAGGATATCTTTTTGAATAATCATTAAATATTACTCCCCATTTGGTAGAAATATATTAATCAGACTTCCTGCTGGCCAGTTTTAACATCTGATGGTCAAATATCTCTTTCATATCCCTTGAATCTTGAAGGCTTGTGGTTGGGTGATGGTGTAGTGCCAGAGATGAGGTGTGTTTGGGCAAGCATGACCAGCTGACCCTCAGGGCGAATTATCTCAACATGGATTGAGGCTCCCCTGGCAACAGCTCTTTAGTGATTTCAGCTCTTTGAAGGGGTGATTCGTGTGAACCTAAATCCCTATCTTGTAGGTATTTGCATGACTTATCCATGCCATTCCTTGACACTTGATGTTATTGAGGCAGTAACATTACCTGAAAAATATGAGATGTGTATGGATACAAAGTTCTATTTAGAGGCAGAAAGGTCTGGTATTATGTTACATAGAAGAGAAACCTTATTTTCTCAACCATATTTTTTTATTGTCATCCATTAAAAGACTTTGAAAACTGTTCATTAAGCAATCTGACACTATCAGCTCTAGATGCTGCAACTGACATTGACCCCTAAGTCCCAGATAAACCCCCTGTAAAGGGATATAGCCACTGGTTAATAACATAAAATGTCTTTCCATGGCTTTACGCTGTCCAAATTAAGCTGGTGACTTTTGGGGCATCCCTTCAGACAGGTCTACAGCTACTGCATTGTCATAAAATCAAAGTCTAAGAATTTCACTGATGATCTTATGCAGTAAGAGCATAGAAACATTTATAAAAACCCCCCTCTGGTTTACTTGTGTGCTACAGTAATAAAGGTAAGAGCATGAGCCTCACTGATTGCAGGTATGTGGTGTGCATGTGTACACACATGTGCTTTGTGGCATGGCTGAGTCTGCTATATTTCATTCTTCATACCTAATCTTGACCCTTTCTCTCTTTTGCAGCAACAGGTCTGTAAAAAAGGTCACTGGTTATACAGCACATATATATATTTATATATATGCATATATTCAGCCTGGGAAAGAAAAGGCTTTGGGGTGACTTAATTGTGGCCTTCAAGTACCTGAAGGGAGCCCACAAGAAAGATGGAGAGAGACTTTACAAGAGCATGTAGTGAGAGGACAAGGGGGAATGGGTTCAAACTGAAAGAGAGTAGGTTTAGATGAGATATAGGAAGAAATTCTTTACTGTGGGGTGGCAGGGCACTGTAACAGGTTGCCCAGAGAAGTTGTGGATGCTGCATCCCTGGAAGTGTTCAAGGCCAGGTTGAATGGGGCTCTGAGCAACCTGCTCTAATGAAAGGTGTCCCTGCCCGTGGCAGGGGGGTTGGACTTAGATGGCCTTTAAGATGTCTGTCAACCCAGGCCATTCTCTGATTCTCTGATATACATCAGCCTGTGACTGGCTGCACGTATAGCCCTTGTGGAGGGAGATTCTTCAAAGCCAGCTGGTATGCAGGAACATTTTGAAGTGAGGAGAAAATCCAGGTCCCAGAAACATTCTTCACACTGAGAGGATGAGAGGGGGCATGTAGCCAGAGACCCCTAGGCCAGAACTGTGCAATACCTTGATGGTTTTGTGGGAGAAATCCTCTTTGGTTTAGTTTGTGCTGTTCCCACTTGCCCCCACACCCCGCCCAAATTTACTCAAGCTCTGAGAAGGAATAACACTTATTCCCCCAAAAGATCAGCCATTATACTGCACTGCTGTTGTCAGCCATAGATCTAAGGTACTTTTTAGCCTTATCTCTGCTTTACAGATGAAATAACTGAGGTGCAGAGAGCTAAGGTGAGTGCCCAGCATTGCTAGCAAGATATTGGCAGAGCAAAGAATAAAAGCCTGGTCTGTGGCATGACATCTCACCTTTGCAGCTTTATGAAAGCTGGATTGCAAGGTCACTCTGGTGCTTGCATCTTCCCATTTGTCCTGTAAAACACATCTCTCCAGATTAAAAAACAATAAGAATTGTCCTGCCAGAATAGGGTGAATTTCTGTACAAAGATTCTGCCTATTATTGCTTGGATTTTTTATTTTTTTGACAGCATAGCTGTTATGATGATGTTAGCCGGTGATCTTTGAAAATATAAAAAGAAGGAGATAAAAAAAAAGGAAAAAAAAGTTCACAACTATTTTGTATATATCCTAAATATCTTTGTAATTTATCAGTCTGAATGTGTCTTCATGAAAATCTGTACACTACAAGAAACAAAGTGCCAAACAACTTTGAAAATGCAGGCTGTACCAGCAGAAATATACAGGGTGACATTAGGGGTTAAGAGTGCATATATGTTTGTGTCTGGATTTCAGTCCTAAACTTAGGGCTAAATCCAAATAATGTAACATCAGAAAAGTGGTGGATAACACAACAAATCCTTTTCCAGTAGAATATTTTTGCCTTTGAGAAAGTAACTGTCATTAATTTGCAACAGCACATACTAGCACTCCTAAATTAGTATTTCCTAGGATGATAATCTGGCTAAAGGCATATAATAAGAAAACTATTTCTTGCACCATTTCTTGAAATCATTACTGGCCACCTGATAAACTATTCAGCAGTGAGTGGTTCACTGCATTTGTGTTGCACAGGCTTCCAGTTTTGAAAGGATTATGTATATTTTTTTTTATCCTAAACACCTTTTCATTGAACACCTGTGTGTTTAAAATTAACAACTGATTTTCAACTGCCCATACAACTGTGGTTTCTTGGAGACAACAGAACATGAACCTTTCTATCTTCTAAGAATAAAGCTTGCTCAGTCTTGAGCAAGACTTTACACTGTTGCAGATGATTTGAGCTGCGATGGGACTTTGTCATGAAATTCTGCTTTGTAAAAGCACTGGAATAGAAGTGGAAAACTTTGGGATCAAGGACAATTATTCAGATCTGGTGGCTCAAAGATATAGTTGCTATTTTTCGCCATGACAGAGAATACTGGCTGTGGATCAATGCAGTGGAGCTCTGAGGTTTAGCATGACACAGTCTGTCCACGGAGTTCACAAAGCTTGGTTATCTAGACTGTAGAATGTTGTGGAGTACTGTGCAATAAATAGTTGATGTAGGATTATCTTTTTTTTATTACCTTCCTTGTGGATTATGCAAAAATATAAAGTGCTGACATTTCCCAGTTCATTTTATTAGAAAAGGAAAAAAAATTAAGGAGGTTATTAAAAAATCCAAAAATATAAGCCACATTCCTAAATTGGGTCCTTAGTCTCTGTTATGTCTTGTAAGTATTGTATAGTCCCATACCTTAATTCCTCCGTGTTTGACGCACATGGAGATGATATGGCACTTTCGGGTAACAGCTCAAGGTTGAGCTCTAATTATACACAGTCAGCAAAAATTTCATGCCAGATCCTGTGCCTCATCATATTCTTTTTTATTCCTATCCTTGAAAATCTTGTCACACATAAAATTCATTAATTATAGATCAAGCTGCAACAATTAATTTATAATGTTAACCATTGTACTTTCATTTGTTGCCATAGAATGTTCAATAGTAAAGGACAAGACAGTAAACTGAGTTTGTCCATGAACCACTATTCTTCCAGAGCTTGGCAGGGATGGTAAGAAGGAAGTGTGGAGGGCTTTTTATCACCAGTCCTCATTATGATCTTTCGTATTTTGCCTATAAAACGTGTGCCACAAATCCTTGGTGACTCAGGAATGCCATTGTTGTCATTATGCTGCAATCTGTGGCCACTCAATGCTGGGTGGCAGTAACAGGAATGGGATTCAGTCCTTCTATTCTTACACTTCAGGTTTCTCCCACTTGGGAAACTAGCAATCATCTGGGACTTACAGAACAAATAGAGGTGTCCAGTCTGTCTGGGGGAGATGGGTAAGGAGTGGAAAAATGAAAATTGTGATAATGTACCACAATCACTGAATAGTGGTTAGTAATATAGTAATGAGTCCCACAGACACACAAATCAGCTGGGAAATCTGATAGATAGGTAAGGTTTGGGAATAAATTTCTGTCTTCTCCACAAGTTTGAAGAAAAAAGGGATTTTTCCTACTCTCTTCCTGGACTAGGAACAAAGCAGTTTATGACTATCTGCTATAACATTATTATAATGAATTACTAAAATTGGTGAATTGATCGATGGGCTGAGACCTCTGCCATATCTAGCTTCAATAGCTCATTACTTTTGTCATTCTTCTTCTTCTCAGAAGTAAAGGCTTTTGAGAAAAGCAGTCCTCTTTCCCATGTTGATGGATAGAGGACGTGGAATGAGGTCAAGAAGGGAGACAGCAGGCTTACAGACAGCTTACATCAAAATAGAGCTAGAAAATTAACAGTAGTGAATCCCTCAAGCAAGGATGAGATCAGAAAGATGTACTGGAAAAGAATGTAAGATCGCATCTTCAGGTTGTGTCAATGGATCTAGTATTATGAAGATAGCTCATTAAGCTGTCACTTGTCATGCTTAGAGGAAAGATCCACAAAATAAAAAATCTGTTACCTTAACACAGGTAAGCCAAAACATCAATTGCCATTTAGTGTTATACCATAACTGTTCTAGGGCTCTTACGGGCTGTGACATAGTGTTCCTCTAGTTTCCTCTAGATTTGTCTAGGACCTGGTAGTTAGAATACTGGCTGGCAGTCTCAACAGAGGCCTGAGAGCTTAAATCTTAGCGGAAGGGATTCATCGGGGTTACTGTTAAGGCCAGCATGATGAAATAGGCATTGCCCCTCATACAGAAAGCACTGACTGCAGAGATATCAGATAAACTGGTACCTTTAAAATGTACTGGGGCTATTAAAAAGACAGGCTCTTAGACTACCACTAAATGCTGTGCTTCTGTCACTCTCATGTCTGCTGCTATTTTATTTTTATTGTCTTTATGGAAAAAATTCTAAGGAAACATTCTTGTAAAATACTTTGTAATCCATAGAGCTAGTCCACAAAGGTAAAGAGAAGATTAGAATTTTTCAGATACTCTAAATGGTTGCAAATTCACTGCCCTAAAAGTCTTATTTAGGCTCTGTATTTACAGACGTGCATATATACACACACGCACAGTCAATGTGTGCTCAGGCAGTAAATTTCTCCTGAAATATTTTAGGAAGATGTTCTTATAATGCAATCCTTGCCTAAACCCATTGCTGAGAAATAATGGTATTTGACTCCCACCTTAAGTTTTTTTCTTTATATTTCCTGCTCTCTCTCCCCTGCTCTCCCTGAGAGTCAGATCCTCAGCAGTGAAGGATGAAAGTCTCATGCTGTAACATTCATCCTTCTTGCTGAATGAATAACATGATTAAGGTATGTGGGGAAGTGGAGTGACAGTAGCAAGTTCCATAGGTACAAACCCCCTCAGGGGTTGCGCTGCAATATACAATGATTTATTTGGCAGCTATTTGCATGCAACAAATGCCTGAGAACATTTCTCTGGAACCCTGGACAATTTCCGTGATGGAGGAAGCAGACAAAGGCTCATGTGGAAGAGGAGTAGAGTTTCTCCCTCCACTACCCTGACAGCTTAAGGCAGGAACAGGGCAGAGTGAGGGACTAGCGTGTTCTGCATGTGTTTTGTCCCACACAAGAAAGAACACATTGAGTCCTGTACCCCATGGTTTGATAACAGTCAACAACACACAAGATATTATAAATGATAAAGTGGTGTTCAGGTATCACAGACTGACTTGTGTCCAGCCAGCACAGCCCTGTGCTAGGTGCAAGGCCTCGCTGCTACAGAGTGAATATGTTTTTTCCTGTAAGCTTGCCATTGACTGAAGACCTACTTTGCAAAATCCACTTATGAATTGTATTTTCTCTTTCAAAAGCTTGCACTTTTCCTCTAGGACTCATCACCTCACTGATTTTATTGTGTGCATTTTTTTCAATGTTTCTGTAACAGAAGAGAGTGCTCCTATTCTTTTCTTGAAGGAGGGAAATGAAGTCACATCCATGAAGAAACCAGTTTCTAAATGGGGCTTTGGTATCTTAGACCAAAAACCTAATCTCAGAAATTCTGCTCAGCTACTGCTTTAAACCTGCAGTTGTGCAAGTTTTTGACATTTGGGTTTTTCAGGAACCTAAATTCTACTTTTGGTCAATCTCAGAGGCACCTCAGCTTGGACAACCTTAGCAGCTCAGAGCTGTATCAGTATCATGTTTTAATTTTGTTTGGATCCATAAATGATGTGTCTTTCTGTTTTCTTGCCTGAGGGGCTCAATCCAACAGATGTTCTCCAAACATATCAGCTTGACTGGATTTTGCTCAAAATAAAATCATTGAGTACCTCTCCATCTTCTCATCCCCCTCTCTTCAGCAAGGTGACTAAGCCCTTGATTGGCTGTGTGAGAAACCGAGCATCAGATCCAGCTGGTACCCAAAGTGATTTGGAGTCACATCTTTGATGCAGAATGAAACAGCTTCCAAGATGGTCTGAAACTGTGTTCTTGTCTTGGCAGAATAGCCTAGAGGGAGAAGGTTAAAACCACCTGTGAAGTAAGGAACATGAATCCCATCACTTAGAAGGCAATAAACCCAGTGCTCCCAGCTTTTGGTGGCTCAGGTTGTGAAAACTCTAAATGTGGTTATGAAGGAAAATAGCAACCTACTCTCAGGTTTAGAATCAAAAAGTTTAGATACCTACCCTGGTCAGAGCATTCAGGGCTCTGAGTATACCGGTACTACTGAAAATGGAGCTTGAGGCACAGAGAGGAGTAGCATATCCATTTGGAGAGACCAGAACAGGTCCCAGACCCCACAGATCTGCATCAGCATGGTAATGGACTGGAGTTCTTCTGGTTTCTTCATATGAGCAATATCATAATATTGAAAAAACTAAAGTATTAGATAATAAATGATAAGAGAAAATTTGTGTTGGCTTCAGGAAAGATTCAGTGCTATGCTGAGAATGCCTGGCTAGGGAGCAGCAACAATGAAAGTGTGAGAGATTTTCAGCACGGAGCGATACTGGCAAAATTTATCTTCTACTTCTGGATATGTGGCGTCAACTTAATGATTTGATTGAAGTCAGTGTATAAATAAGATTTCAAAATGAGAGAAAGCTAAACTGTTGTGGATAAATTGACACTGGTAGCTTTCACATAGAGAGTGGGCCAAATTCTATTCTATAATGGACTGTCTGACTCCATGTGCTTTGACTAGTTTTCTGTTTGTGAGGCTCCCGTTGCCTTTTATATGACTTCTAGTACTTTTTTCCCCACTACTTCATGCAAGAGGCCAGGGAACTACCAATACGCATGTTCTGATTAAAAAACTGAAAAGATAATCACAGCTAAAATAATGTATGTTTAGTCAACTGTTCACTGAGATATGGAAGGAAACTTTTTTTCTTTTGAATGCCTGTATAGATAATTGCATGGTAGATGAGAAAGAGGAGTTTCAGTCTCTTATGCATTTTTTTTTTAAAAAAAGAAATCTGTCTAAATATTTTGGAATCAGGAACTTTGTTTGATATCTTGGATAAATACAATACATTTTAGAACTAAATATAAAAGATATGCTAAAATATTTCTAAAGGAGAAGCCTGAATGTACTACCAAGAGTTGCCAAGAATGAGGAAGACCTGCATGACACTAACTTCTGTAGTCATCAAAATGCTCCAGCTGTGGTTGAACTTCCTTTGGTCAGTGTCATCATTTCAATTCCCTCAAAAGAAAATCTGCAACTGCTTGAATAAGTGATTAGAACATTTGTTTTAACAGACTGTTAAAGTGCTTTACTATGTTATAGTGGAAAATTGCTTGCAACTTCTTTCTCTGACTCTTCTCTGATGAACCACAACACTCTTCTCCAAGAACCTGGAGTCACGTGGAATAGGGCAGTGGGCTGTGAAAAGCTGTGTTGTAGTAATAGAGAAGCAATGACAAAGCACAGTCATACTGCTGAGACCCCAGAGTTTCTGATTTGTATTTATTTGCGTTAGTACTGGGAAAAGTTTTTTGAAACCTCTCTGGAAAGATGAATTGATCTTATTTCTTCTTGATTTTCTTTCCATGTC
>JAYRBT010000001.1:83652002-83669727 GCA_036023395.1 Myiotriccus ornatus | reverse complement strand
AATGACAGACACTTCGAGTGTCCTTCTTCCTAGGGCTGCTTTGGCTACTTAAGTAATTTTGGGTTGTTTAAGGAGGGGCTGTGTCCACTCCTACGCAGAATTGTTAGTTACTCTATGTGTGTGTGATGTGTAGAGGATCTGTAAGGTTCTTGGGCAGCTGCAGACCAAGTGTCATACTCTCATAACTGATTTAACCTCACTAAGCATGACTAAGAACACCTGTTTTTCTAAGTGATACTTCTTCACATATGTTACAGCTATTCTCATTATTTACAGTGTATTTTTAGACTTCACATTTAATCACAACATAAAAGTGCAAAAGTCTGTTTTCCAGAAGTAAAAAAAATAAAAATGTTTTTCATTATCTTGGGTTTTTTTTGTTTGTTTTTTTTTTTTAAATAATTGTATCATGTTTTTGACAGCTAAATAAATGGATTTTATTAAACAGGATTATGGGCTGAGATTATTTAGCATTCCTTTTTTATTATCTGATGTAGCCTCTGCTGGGAGCTGTGAGTTTCTTTTCTTCATTTCCAACATTGATTCTTGCATTAGATGGTTACATTGAATAATTAATATACTTCCTGTGATTGATGATTTGCATGGCCTGAATATTAGGTTATCAATCATGACCCACTTGTTCTAATGTAATCATATTGAAAACGTGTCAAAAGCTGTTTACCCAACAATGACAACAGGAGCTGTGATATTGAAGGTGCCTGATACACTACAGCAGAAAATATCCTGGTTGAACATTCATAATGCAGAGATTATGAGTTCTTCAAATTGATGTAACAAAAGCCTGGAGCCCTTGGTGAGAGTTATCAGCTCCAATAAGAAAAGCCCTTTTTTCAGCTAGAAATTTGTACTGATTTCTTTGCCTTTTATCAGCTACTTAAGTGACTTTTTGAGCCTACAGTGTAAAGTAATTATGTTCTGTGCTGCACAGCATAAAGAAACTGAACAAAGAAATGGAAAGTGTTTTGGGTTTTTTTTTGGGTTTGTTTTTTTTTTTGTTTGTTTGTTTGTTTTTTTTTTTTTCTTGAGAAAGGAATGACACTGCCTGTGTCTGTTGTTACTGGAAAGAAAAAGTATTATTAAGGTCTTCCCATAGTTCTCTTTCACTGGATTACCACAGATATTGAAAAAGTGGGTTTTGCTTCTGTGGGATTCATTAAAGCAGGGCACCACATTTTAACACTCAGCATATAATGCACATTTTACTTGCAGTACATTTCTTAGCTCATAGATGTTTCTGCCAGCCACAATGGTTCTGTTTCAATACCCTGTTGCTCTTTACCTTGGCCAACTACAATGACAGGTTTAGTTGTGCATATTCATTTCACTCTTTCTTTCCTTTTTCTTGTGACAATTCAGATTAACATGGGAATTATATTGAGGTTCAATTCTACGAAATCACACCAATAGAAATACTCCCTGTGACCACAGCAGAATCAGTCACTTCATACAAAGCTGCTTGAAGTGGAGAAATCTAAAGTCTTGGGCTTTATAACTTTGAGCAGCAAAGCAAAACTACTTCCTTCAACCTCTACCTGACTACTGCTCTAAACTGTAGCGTACATGGATTTTCCAGACTCCTTTGTTCACAAAAGGTCATTCATTGATGCTTTTCCTAACTTCTGACAGCGCTTTACTCCTCATGTCACCTTTTGGCTTTGGTGAAGTCCTCAAAAGCTTTGCTCCTTCCAGCTCCCTGTTGCTCCTGACATTAGGAACTTAATTGGTGGATGTAGACCAAAACCAGACTATTCATCAAGACAAAGAGTACCACACTTTTATCCAAATGTGAGGACTCTATTAGTTCTGGCTAGCCTTCAAGGCTTATAATTATGGAGTTCATATTGGTGTGGTCTCTGAAGAGCTGGCATGGTTGACAATCATAAGAAGAAAGCCAACTGAAAAATTTTAAAGCTCAGGAAAAAAAAGCCCTGTAGTTTGACTGCCTTTTTTTTTTTTTTTTTTTCCCCTCTTTTTCTCCAAAAGAGAAAAAGGGTATAGGAGCTATGTAGTCCAAGTGATACAACCTCACAGGAGTGGTAGTCTCTTGGGTTATCACTGCCTTTGAAGGCCTGGTGTTTCAGTTACTTAATATATGACAATATTAGCCTTGTTATGTCTCACAGTGATTATAACAGAGAACAAGTATGTTCACTGTTATAGGAAAAAGGATTCTTAAAATAATTTGTAGTAATAAAACCACAGACATCTGGAACCAGAGAAAGTGTAGATGGAAAAAACCTAGTCATCTAGTTTCTCTCCTAGCATAAGATTTCAGTGTACATTTTTAGCGTATTAGTGTAATAGGGTTACTTTGAAAACTACGCTCCAACCTGTTGGATTTGAACATAACCACAGTGATTCATGGTTTTTATGATTTCTTGGCTTGAATCTCTGTACTAAATTTCTTCTAAACACTATTTAAACACTGTTTAAATTTCTTCTAAACACTATTTCTTCTATAACCATGGGATATTAAGCAAATTAATTAGATCATAAGAAAAGCTAACTATGTCTTCTTCTAATGCCTTTTATCACACTAAACAGTTCCCAAAGTGCCAGCTCAGGTCTGTGAGAAAAACTGTATTTGCTTTCACATAATCTCTTGTTAGAAATTGTCTTCAAAATGAGGCAGTATAGACAGAGTATGTTCTGAGTTTCCTTTATTTGCCTGATGTTTTAAAAGCCTTTAATGCCCGTTAGTCATCTTTCCTGCACATCTAAGATAGTTTGCAACTGTTTATTACTTTTAAAGTAGAAGCAAGGACTGTCCTTTTGTTAAAATGACTCCAGGAAAGATGCTTCCAGAAAGTCTCCCAATATCTTAGACTAACATTGGAAGAGTTAGTAAAGGTAGCATTGTAATTTCTCTCTCTCACTGGTGACTGATCTTGCAAGTATTTGTGTATTTGTTGTGCCACTGTGTCTTCTCTTGATTGCATCATGGTAGGTTTTTACCTGTCATGTATTATGTATGAAGTGGGTCAGAAGAAAGCCCTGTATGTAAAAGAGGAGCATAAAAACTACAGATCTTGTAAAGCACTGTTTGCTTTATAAAGTTTTCTTGCAGGAAAAGCTGTTCTGCTTTTTGAATCACCATTTCTACATTTTTTTAATTAGCATTCTTTTGGTTATTGCCCCAAGACTAAAAGCCCACTAGTTTTCAGTTGTTTAGTTTCTCAGCCAGTAGTAAAATTTTCCTTGGAAAGGAGCAACATTTTATGGAAACCGTCAGTAAACTGTTTTTCTATGGAAAGTATTTGAATAGCCCTCCTCTGTGTATATAGCTATAAAAATATTAGGGCAATATGTGCTAAGTGGATGGCACAATTGTTTCAACACAGAGCACCCATCTCTACAATTTGCTGCCAAAAGCAAATGACTCTAGTGAGCTATTTAACATAATAGGACATAGCAGGTGTTGGACCACATCTTCAAACAAACAAAAACCAGGTAATGACTAATTTGCTGCAAGGAGCAGTGTAACCAAAATGCTCTTCTTCTGACTTACAATACTTGAATTCCACAGGAAAACAAATCCACTGTCCTTCAGTGCACAGCTCATGTGTGCGGGATACAAATCTTTGTAAGCAATTAGAGATATCTGTTACTATGCTTGGAAAAGATCAAAATGGGCATGGACTTCTGAGACGAGATGTGAAACACATCTCTCTGAACATTCCTCAATATACCACAATTATAAATAAGTACAAACAAAGTCTGTTCCCCACTGACTCTGAACGGAAAAGAGCTGGAGAGAAGAAGAAAAAGAAGACTGTATATGTTTTCTTTATAATTTTGGAATGCATTCAGGCTTCACACCAGGCAACAGAGAGAGAGAAGCAGCAGACCCTGTTCTCATATGCATCTCTAGGTTGAAAAGAGCATGAATTTTGTCATCAGCATTGTCCATAATGGTCTCTTGACTCTGACTTCTAAGTCTAAATTTATGAACAGTGAAGGATTAATTTGCAGGTGAAGAGATGAGAGGTAGTATAGTAGGGCAAGGGGCAATTTGACTCGTGTTTTGAGAAGTTTGGCATCCCAGGTCTCGGCCAGTAGGAAGGTGGGCTTGCCTGGAGCCTCCTCACCTGCCTCTTCATTTCCATGAATTGCTATGGAGCCTGCAGCACCATCCTTCCCAGGCCCACTAGATCATACATGAAGTTCCTAATGCACGTGACAGCCACTTTACATTTGATGTCACTGATGCCAGCCTAAAGTGACAGAGTTGTCTTATTCTTGGCATCCTTGCAAATCCTGTTACTGTGTGTGGATATTTCTCATAGCTACTATAAATGCTGTAATAACTGCAGAGGGGGTGACAGGATATTTCTGTGTTGTTTTGTTAACTTCTCATATGAACAACAGGAAATTAGGCTGGGTGTTGAGCGACACTTGGCATTTTCTTCCCTGGGTGTTTATTATTTTTTTAATACTCTGTTTCCCCCTTTCCATTTCCTTCCCCTGCTAGATTCTTAGTGACAATATTGGGATGAATGTGTCTGTCAGCTTCAAGATGTGACTTTTTTTTTACTGTTTTTGTAGAGCTGTCCCAAAGCATATCTGGGAGCTGGAAATATATTTAAAAAAAAGGAAGCAGAGGCCTCTGTAGTGTAAGATCGTTGGCCTTGCCTGTAACATGAACGCCCGCTGAAGTGAGGGAAGAGAAGGCTCATTAGGTGATTCCGACTTCTGCTGCCTTTGCTATTTTTGGGCCAGCTGTCATGTGCACGGCGTGATCTGCCTGGCCTTGACGTTTGGTATAGCATCTCAAGACCAACCCATTGTACCTTTTCCCTCCCTCACCCTGCTATGGGAGAGAAGCAGCCACCGCTGTCTTTATGCCGCCAGGTCAGATGGCCAATTAAGCAAGCATAGGCTGGATGTGCCCAGGCAAGGGCTTGGGTGGGCAGAGGGGAGCAGGGTGTGCAGAGCCATCACCTCAGAGTGCCCTGCAAACCCTCCTCTCCACTTCTGCCGCATCCCTGGGAACTGCCAGGGAGAGCATCTGAGCTGCCTGCAGCTTTAACGGTATGGCACAAGGGAGCAGAGGTCTCCCAGGATTAATTAATGGGCATCCCGAGAACACATTCTCATTATAGCTATAGCACTAGGGTTTTTCCTCATTTTGCAGAACATCAAACGTATTAGATAGCATGTGGGGTGGAGGCAGGGAGGAGCAGGGAAGGCAGAGGCTGCAGTCAGAGGGAAGCAATATGGACTGGGAGATTGAATCTGACCCTGTCAGAGGCTGTCACAGGACTTAATATTGCATTTATTTAAACTGGATTTTCACTGGTATAACGCGGCTGACTTTGGGGGAATGAGCCTTGCTTTTGAGGGGTGTGCGATCCCTTGGGGAATGAAATGCCACTGATAATAAAGAGCTTGTGCTGACATCCTCCACCATGATTTTTATTTGTTTGTAGCTGCTCATTCTTTGTTAGAACACAGAAATGGCCAGGCACGTGTGTTTTGTTTCTTTCATGTGATTTTCCCCGCCAGTCAGCATGGCTTATGCTCAATTAATTCCATCAATATACGGTCCCCTCCAGCCTCATCTGCACTTGTGTAGCGTGACAGGCAGTTGTGAATACCCCACTAACTGTGTCCAGACAAAGGCGTGAGGAGGCTCCACGAGGGGTCTATTAACTCCACAGACAGACTGCGGCTTCGGCTTCGGCACAGCCTCTTTGCAGGAGGGATTTCTTATTTGGTGAAACACTTAGTAAAACGTTTTTCCTCCCTCCTGGTGAATTAAATGCCGCTTGGATGCTGGCGAGCTGCGGCACTGCTGTCTGAACCGCATGTGACAAAACGCCGGGGTAGCTGGATGTTGTTCTCCAGTGCTCACAAGCTCAGGAACACAAGGTTAGAAGAGCTCAGGAGTTCGTTCTCAGTGGTCAGCTGGGGCAGGTGATCAACTCTGGCTGAGTGTTTTGATAAAGAAGATGCTCTGACCATGTTCTGTCCCATCAATATGATTAGGCAGTGATGACTTTCTCTGAGAGAGCACTGAAGTCCACAGTCATAAAATTTTCTTCATAAAATGGCAACAAATTCACTGATATCTCAGGGCTGTATGATGCCCTCACCAGTGAGACAATGTGCTTGCAGGTGGACTTCGGTGTTCTGAAAAACAGGGAGAAAAATAAAACCAGCAGTTTTCATCCAAAAAAATGATCTTTCTGTGCACTGGGTATTTCAGAGGCATGAAGCTTACTAATTGGGGTGCAGTGTAATGACTAATCCCATTAGAGGTGCTGCTTACAGATTACCTGCTTGTTTGAGGGACTAGAAAGCAACATTGGAATTAAAAAAAAGAAAATCAAAAATGAGAGAGAATATTTTTTTAGAACTGCTGTGAGAATGCGAGAGATGTTAGTTATATTGAAACACTCTTTCAGCCGACAAGGTCACTTGTGGCAATAATCCGCTCATTAGAGGTGTAATCCATCACTCAAGTAATATCAATTTAGTGCCAGGGTTTTAATGCAGGTTGTACTAATCATTAGAGGCAGTTTGTCAACTGCATAATTCACCAGGGATTGTGGGTATGCATGATTTAGCAGGTGACCCTTGACCTTGGTGGAGTAAGAAGCCTGCCTTAGAGGCAAAATCAAGAGGGACAAAAAGCAGTGCTCACTCATGAACAATTATTATGCTTAACAGCATGACTGTCATTTTAGAGGGAAAGGGGAAAAAACAGTATGTCCTGAATAATGAAGGATTAAAATTCACCTGAGACTTGGCTCCAGCTACAATGCTGGAGTCACCACCCTCGCTTAGGGGGGCAGGAAGAAGAAAACATTTTTTTTTTACTGTTTACTTAATGGCCCCTTAGCTAATATCTAAGAGCGAGAAGCCCTTCTGCCATGCAAAACATGAGGGGTGATCACAGCAACAGACTTATTTATTCTCCTACAGCAAAAATGTTGGTTTACTCCTGTCTCTATCCCGGGTGCCAAGAACTGGGATTGACCTGTGACTGTCATAGGTGAAAAGTATTAGTTAGGAAAGTCTGCATTAGTGTCAGACAGGTAGAAGATTTTCCCTCAGGCTGTTAATTCATTTGGAGGGAAGAGGAGAATAACCTGAAGTGAATTTCTGTGCCCACCTGAAATCTACTCAGAGAGTTAAATGCAGAGTTTGATTTACCAATCATTATAAATGTAGTATAGCATCATATTCTCTATTTCAACTATTGGAAAAATTCATTTCTTTTCACATCCCACTTGGGAAGTTATCAGTGTCTTGCCTTGCACTATTGCTGCTCTGTTTTATAACAGCAATAATCCTCCTGAAAACCGGCAACTAGGACCTCTTAAGTGCCCCAAGCTTCACTGTAATTAAGGTACTTTTTGCTTGCAAAAATTCAGAATTGGCTTTGACTTAAAAACTGAAATTTAACAAGTGATTTAACCTGTAATATGCTCTAATTGCTTTTGGTATTTTGAAAGTGGGGGTTGGGTGGGAGAAAGAAGAAAGAGGTCAAACAACTCAGTAATTTAACAGAAAAAGTGGCAAGTGAGGTTGCATGTTAGGCTCTTTCTGACTGGAGTTTTAATATGCCTCCTGCTTACGAGGCTTTCTGATAATACACCTGTACATTACATCTATGCTCATATTTAAAAATGATGCTTGGAAGGAAAAAAGGGGCTGAGCAAACCCGCTTGCAAGCTAAGAATTTTGGAATGTTACTTACACTTTCAACAGCAAAGTTACATCGCAGCTCATGCCAGCTCCAAAGGAAGAGGCAAGGAGTGTGGTGTCCCATCCTGAAAGGGAAGTCAACACCCAAGATTTATAGATGCCCACGGTCAAAAAGGAACAACAAAAGACATAGGGTCCACAAAAACTTACAAAGTTTTATTAGTAAATCATACACTTGTCATGGAAACTGGTATAAATTAGTCCCTTATCTTCTAGTACAAACACATGGCAGTGGATTTTGAATAGAAAAAGTGAAAGAGAGAGAAATATGTAGAGATTAGGTAGAGTCAGAGAGAGAAGGAAGGAAGGAAGGAAGGATCAGCAGTCCTGGTTCCAGTGTCAATCCAGCTGATGGGTGCCAAGGGTCCTCAGGTTGCTGGGCTTGGTGGGGGTACCTTTTTGTAGATAAGTCTGTCCTGTCCCCAGGCTAAGTTCCTTGCTTTTGATGCAAATTCATTGTCATGCACAGTTTGTTCTTCTAGACATTTTTGGAAATGGGTCTGTAAGGCTTTGGTTGTCTTGACCCACCCCTACAGTCCATGTCTGCTTCTTGACTTCCTTCCTGAGCTTGTGGTGTACTGTGTTGTGCTTATCTCCAGAAGCCAGAACAAGGAGGTTTGTCCCAGAAAAGTGCTGCCCTACCTCAGTATGGTTCCCTTCTCCAACCAAAATCTGATCATTCTTGCCCAATGTACAGTGTGTTATCAACAGTCCTTGGCTGGATCCATGGCTATCTGGCTATCAGTGCTGGAGACATATGCATCAGCCCTTTATCGTCTGGGCTTCTACAAGGAGGAATGTGGGAGAAGGCAACCGGGCACAGCCACAAGGCACAAGAGCAACCAGATGGTAAAATATCAGTGAACAATAACAAGGACGATCAAAATTTGGGACTACTCTGTCTTTCAGAGGGAGCTAGGTCACTGCTGGGTTCTTCCCATTTGTGGTGCAACATGGGTAAAGACAGGGAAAAGAGGAATTTTCCTGCAGTTCCTGTAGGTCAATTACAGCACTGACAACATTTACAACAACAAAAAAAAAAAAAAAACAAAACAAAGAGAGAGAGAAAATTGTACCTCAGGACGTATTGACAACACCTAATTTGAGGGATCAGCTGCACTGCAATGCAGGATAGAGAGCTGGGATCTTCCAGCAGGATTCAGCCCACATGAGTCACAGTCCTGCTCCAAATTATTTCCCTTTCGCCTTGGTAGGTGCACCAGGGAGAGGCTGTGGGTCTCACACCCTGGTCAGGCTGGGTTCCCTTCTGCAGAGGCATGATGCTTCATTTAGCTGATGTATGTATTTCCTTGGCTGGGAAATTAACGGAGCTCCTGTTGGGGTCTTTGGTGGAGCCTTTACTGTTCAGCTGCTCTAAGATAGATGTCTACCTTAATGTGAGCTGAACTGCTAAATTTAGGTATTTTATCTGAATCCTAAAGTGATGTTACTCTTGTTCATAAAAGGGTAGAAGCAGGAAATGGAACTTCAACACTGGATCGAGCCTTGATTGTAGTTCAGCCACATTTAGTGATACTTGTCTCACATATTTAGACTACAGAGACTGAGGCAGGAACTATCTCCTACCACAAAGACACTGCAATTTCCGCAATCAAAAAATAATTAAAATCCTTTAAGGATATAACATAATCAACAGTTCACATGTGAATTAAAAAAAAAGCTTTAAGGAAAAGAACAATTTTCATCCAGTCAGATATAAAATGCCAAATTCCTTCCTCAGGTACAAACATACAAAGAAGGCAATGAATCCAGACAATATTTGCCTAATGAGTTGGCATTCTCCTCTGCTGGAAGTCAAAAATCTCCACAGCTTCAGGCAATATTCTTGCTCATGGACCTGAGAACAGTAAAGCTCACATCTCCTGTGGACTGGCCAGAAAAGAACGCAGATATAAGCTGAGCTTCTATTTACTTACACTGCATTTTGATCAAATCCTTTATGTAACAGCAGCTTTTGTAAGCAAAATTTCTTTTTTTTCCCTCTTTTAGTCTTTTTAAGTTCAAAAGCTGCTGTTAGTGGAAATCAGAAAAAAATCCCAAAACAAATGAAGCACTATACTATCATTAACATGTTGATATTTGGATATATCAGAGGATAACACAGTGTCCATCTGGACTGCCTTAACAACACAGTTAATTGCATTATATATGGAGAAGGGATTCAAAAGAACAAAGAATTGAAGCTATTCTATTTAAGTAGCCCATTGCTGTGGTATCTAAGCACGAGAGTAGATCAGAGCATAAGAAAAGTAGATTGCTAAAAGCTATACATCCCATATCTTGTGCGCAGCTCTGTATAGAGATTAATGAAACAAGCAGAGCAGCAAGCTGGAATATTAGTGACAACAGATTTACTCCCTCTGAGTGTTTACAAGGACACCAACTTCAATGATTTCCAAAGTGGGCTCTACCCATCACAAATGGGCCCCACAATACTTGCCGATGTTTCAGGCACAGCTGCTAGTCATATAGGACAGGGTTTTGAAGGTATCTTCTAGCCTAAGGAGTCTCATCTAATGGGGGCTTCAAAAAGATCTAGCCACTGAACTTACAGGAAAATCTCATACTAGCAATCCCACAAGTTGTCTATGTTTAGGTGTCTAGATACTCTGCAAAAGTGTGGGGCATCTTGGTGGGCTATGGCTTGTGGGGAATTTCTCTGCAGAGGACATGAAGGGCACGTGGGGGGATGCTCTGTAATGTCTGCTGGCAGCTCAGACCAGAGATGGAGGTGCATGCCCGCTGCTGCTGCCTGCAAGTTGCTGGTGGAGGCAGAGAAGTGGTGGGAGCAGCATGTCCCTGCATGGGAACTGTTTCTGCTGCGGCAAAGTGGGAGAGCTGCTTGAGCCACTTTGCTGAGCTGAGCAGGTTGAGCAATGTTTCTGGTTGCTGGAAGAGTGCTTGAGGAAATCGTGGGGTCCCCAAATCTATAGTTAAATCAACCTGATGACTGTGGTTCTGCTTTTGCTGTATATGTTAGGTGCATCATGGCACTGAGGATCATTAGTCTCCTCTCAAAGTCCAATACTAACACTGCTGGTAAAAAGCTGCTGTTTTTGGTGGAGGGACACCAATTAGAGATGATCTGTACTACTGAAAATAGAAGAGAAGTTGGTTCATAACACATGGGACCTGTTGTTTGCTGGTGTTTGCATACAGAGTTCTGCGAATTTGCTGGATGGCTAAGACCACAGCAGGTAACCCAGGTGCTGATTTGATCCGCATGGTCTCTCTTTGAGATAACATCTCCCTAGGAGAGCTTGAACTATGTGGGAAGCATGCGTGCAAACAACTGCAGCCAGTGAAATCATGTGTCAGAGACAGGCATAGGCCTGTGTCCATGGGGGGTCTTGATTAAATGAGTAACCTCATGTCATCATAGGACCAGCAACATCCCAGCTTCTCAAGCATACTCTGGCCCCACATCAATCTCCCACAGAGGCATGTACCTCAGGGAAGTGCCAGATGATCTTCCTGGCTGGATTCATCTGCAAATGGGCAGCACCCGGGGACGTCTGAGCTGCACAAGAGTAGCTTAGACATCTGCATGGTCAGGCCAATGCAGCACTGCATGTCTAGGGCAGAGTCCCTCTCTGCCAGCAGATTCATCTCATCCTGCAGCTCCACCACTGCTGGAGTCAGGAAACTGCAATGAAGGGCTTGGTGTCCATCCTGCCAGGTCTGCAAGCCCAGGATCCCATCCAGTGTCAAAAGCAGCTCTCTGTGTACCAGTGCCAGTATTAAACTCCTTGATTTGCTTGAAGTCTTCTCTGTTTTGATCTTCCTGGATTTACTTTTGTTTCTGTTGGAGTTTATTTTCATCTGCTGATTTATCCTGAGATGTCTCATTTCTAACAATATTTCCTTTATTTTTTTCCCCCTCTTCTCCAGGAGCTATCTGTCATTGTTGCCTCCATAGATGCTCCAATAATACCAGGTGCACAAGATTCTGGGTGTCCAAAACTGTAACCATGTCCTAGTAAAAATGGACAAACAAGATAATGTATCTGTATACTGAAATGAAACATTGTAAATAGCTCTGTACACCCAAACCCAAGTTGTTGGACTCATTACAACTGACATATGCAAACATTTCAATTACAAAATTTCAGTAACTGATCTCTGTTAAATTCCAGGCAGCACAAGACACTTAGAGTCTTCTAATGAAAAAAGTGCTAGTCTTTTTTTTCCCCCACTGCTTTTAGTATTTGCTCAGTATCATTAATATAAATATGCAATCATCGAAATCAACACAACTGAAGTTAACAGAGCAACTCCAGATTTACATCAGTGTAAATGAGAGCAAAACTTGATCCCTCTCATGTAATTTATCTTTAATTCTGGTTTAAGTCTCTCATCTTGCTGAATAAAAACTGATGTTCTTCTCACACACAATCTGTATACCATTCATTAGTGTCTTTTCTGTTTGGAAGAAAGATTGGAGCCTGTGGTAATGAAAGCTCAAATCCTGGGGAGCAGTACACATGGTATTTTGTTTTAACTAAATGGTGTATTGATATTCTCATGAGTGGCTTTGCATTACTTGAACATTTATGAGTAGCTTGAACTAATAAATCTCTAATTAGCACTAATTACTAATTAGGTTATTGATTCCTCTGACTGTGGACTCCTCACTGGTTTTATTCATAAGCAGAATGTTATTTTAAAAATTCTTGTAGATATACCCACAAACGGAGCTTACTCCTGCCACAGAAAGGAGCAGAGCAGCAGGCTCTGGGCAGCCTGCTTGTCAGAACAACACCCAGGCTTATTCAGACTGAGTAGGTCAGCTCAGGGGCAGAGGTACTTTTTTTTTTGCTAATTGAGCTGTCGGAGCATTGCCTTCTTGTGCAGATGCACTGGAGTATCCCAGCACTTTTCTGCTTTCCTGCATGATGAATGCCTACTATTTGCATCCTGGTGTGTACCATGGGGGCCCAGCTCCAAAGCGTGATGCTCTTTTGAAGGTGTTTTGGGGCAGTCATGCTCTTTTTGGTCTCGTGGCAAGACCTAAAGCAGATCTGCTGGAGAAGGTTGATGTACTCTGCTTTGCATCACTCAGTCTGCCTTTCTTTCTGTTTGTGGTTTTACTGGTAAGAAAAGCCCTTCTGGACCCTTGTAACCCCAGAAGATTTTCCCTTCCTATTCTCCCATCTCTCTCCAGTAGCTCTCTTGCTCTCTGTCTATCTACTTAACGAGTCAAAATGGTTTATTAAAGTCTTTGTGAAAAGGGCTCTGGATTCTGCATTTACACAGCATTCTCAATAGCTCTTTGCAGAAACAGCCCCTCCTGCCCCTCAAGGCTCAGGAGCTCCATAATCCCAGTTTTTGCCCCAAGAGGTTTTGCACACGGTACATCTTCAATTTGCAATTCCAGACAACTGCAAGATGAGGCATTATCTGTAGGGAATAGGTAAACCCCCCCTTTTTTTGGTGGCTGCCCTCTCTTTTCTGTTTATTTCCATGTGCAAGTCAATGTGTTTGTTTTGATCCTTACAGCCCTGTGCAGGTTATGTGATGAGCCTCTGTGGCACCGAAGATCAGTGGTGCTACGCTCATGCTGACGTCCTCACCAGCAGACTCCAGGCCCTGCTGAACTTTGCTGTTGCATGCACATAACTCCCTAGGACAACTGTGGGGGATGTCTGCGTGTGGCAGCGAAGAGATAGGGCTCCCTGTACGGCAACATCTGGGGACCAGAAATGGAGTGTTCTTGGCTACAGGCCCTCGACTCTGAAATATGATATTCCCACTCTTCTGGTCCATCTCTTCGTGGAGCAAAGGAATAAAGAGGGGAGCTAAGTATCTCTGGATGGGAGTCCAGTCAGCTAATTAATATCAATGAGGTGCGTGTTATTTTTAGTTATTGCAGATGTGCTCATACCTCATTAGCTTAAACACATTAAAGCAACTAAATAGCAGCTTCTGTCATCCTTAAAGGAAACATTTTATAAAGAGGTTATTGATCTGGACTTCAGAGGGACCTGGTGGGAAATCTGTAAGGCTTCTTCTTCCAGAGCAGGGAAAGGAGGGGAAGACTTTACGGAAGTAAACCTGATGTGTCCTGTTTTGTAATGCACAGTAAGATGAAGCCAAAAGTCTCATGTGTTTCCAAGTGGGCCTGGTGGGTTTGCATTTACAAAGGGCTGGTTCCTGCAGGCACCTTTAGATGCTTTGCAGTGAGGTGACTTGATTATCTTCCTGCAACAGTCGCTTTGGGGAGAGAGCTGTTCCAGAAGAAAGGGTTTGTCCTGAGCCTGCAGGAAGAATATTTCTTTGGCCCAGCTTACCTGATATTTTAATTTCCATATTTAGCAAGTACCCCAGATGTGTGTTGCAGGAAATAAGTGACTTGTCAGTGGTTTTGAGGTTTCTCAGCAAAAAAAAAAAAAGATTACGTCGTTTTGTGCTGAAGTATTGAAGAGAGTGTTTTATATTTTGAATGCTAATGAGCACAGTTTTTTTCAGACGGGAGCCATAAAACTGTCATTATGTCAGTGGTATGTCTTTGTTCTTAGCTTTGCTCGTGCTAATCAAAGACAACAGTGGTATATTTTGAGTTAATACTGTAACAAGAAGAATGGCATTAGTGGTCATCATCATGAGTGACTCCTGGACATGTGGTAATAATTTCTTAAGTGTTTCTGAATAGTAAATGAGTGAGAGAGAGGGAGTTCAGCTCCAGTGCTGTGTAGAATGGAATGTACCATTCAGCTGAAATGGTAAATCCATGGCTTACATTTGAGGGGCTGTAAAAGCAAAACCTGCTTTTTCATGTGATTAACATATCTCCTTCCATAGTCCCTCTTTCTCCTTCAGCATCCAACTTTGCCTTTCTATTTAGGATAAACCAGCAAATTTTAGTGTAAGCAACTGAACGAGTGCATTCCTCTTTATGTTCTTACAGAAATCAATCCACTTTGGAAGACAAACTCTCATCCTTTGAGTATTTTTGTTTTGCATAGTTTGATGTAAGTTTGAGTCATCAGTTGAAATGGCATTTTCCTTCTTGTTAGTAGATGTCCCATGATTTGGTAAACACCTGGAAGTAGAATTGGAAACGTTATATACTTAAGTGCCAGTTTTCTCAGGGAAAAAAAACAAAAAACCAAAAAACCACCCAAACCTTTTTTATTATCAGTCAGGCAGTTTTCATTCACTTGGTGAGGCAGTATGTTTGCGTTGGCTGGCTCATGAATGGCTCCTGCATAACGAATCATACATTTTAAAAATTCTTTCCAAAGCTTTTATAAAAATACAAAAAGTTAAATAACTTTAACACAGTTATGTGATCAGTCTGATTAAGTTAAGGCATTTAGTCTAAGTAACCCCAGTGGGGTTTCAGCAGTACTGTAAGTTCCAGAGAAGGGAACAATTGGTGTATTTTCACTGTCTTACTGTGTTTCTCAGAGAATACTGAACAATATTAAACATTCAGAGGCTGCATTTTCCCTTTGTTTTGACAAATGCTAATAAGTAGCTAACTGCAAGAGAGGGGGAAAATATTCCTAATTCAAACCAGTTGTGTGATGGTTGAGCTCAGCAAATTCCCTGACCAACAAGATTTAATCTGGATAGAAAAGAGTAGAGTGGTAGCCTTTGAAATCACTAATAAAGTCATTAAAAAATGTTTAGTTGAAGAGAAACGACTAAAGCCAGAGAAAGACTATTCTGAGGAGCTCTCAGAAGGAACATTAGAGGGCTTTGGTTTCTAATTAAGTGATATTATTAGGAGCTTTGATAAAAGCCCTTGCACGCGTGACATCTTGTATTTCCCTGTGTATCAAGAGTTGAAGATAAACTAAAAAAAGAGAGACTTTTTAATGATAATACCTGAAAAGTGTTTTTCAGCACACCCATACATCATTGTCAAGTGAAAAGATTAAACTTTATTGTTTCTTTTTGAACCAAGAACTCAAGGTGAGTGGAAATGTCTTGAAATGCAAAGTAGTTTGGCAGATAAAGTAAAATGGAGATGAAAACAGACAATAAAAAGACATTGGCTGTAATAGAGGAAAGAGCGGGGAAGTTCACTCTTTAATGCTGGGAGAACTTTCTTTTTGCTATTAATGATAGCATTTAAGTGTTACAATTACAAGCTTTTATTGAAATGAAACATTTCATTTAAAGAATGGCACCGAAATCATTTTTGTGTGTAATATGAAACATTAGTTATGTGATGCTGCTGCCAAAATAAACCTCACCATTCATTTAAAATATCAGGAAACTCCATTTGAGAGGGTAGTTATACATCCATTGAGGATACTCTGTATATTATTTTTCCTTGGTATTAATAAAGTCTATTAACAACATAACTGCAATTGATTCATAATGTCACATTTGTTTGCAAGTAATGGATGTAAGGTTAAAATGGTTTAACTATTACAATGTTTGAAAATGATTGCTGTTCCCTAAAGCCTCCTTTATTTTTATTACAGTTTTTTTTCTCCTTCAGCAACCAGTTGTTTTGCAGTTGTTAAACTGCTTTCAGCTGTAGATACTCTGCATTATCAAGATAGATGGGGCTTGGTGTAGGATTTCCACAAAGGTTGATTTCTGAAAAAGTAACTTCAACAGTGTGCCCTTGAAAGATTTATTTAACTTGTCCCTTAATAGGCCTGGCTGCACCGATATCCACAAAAAAAAACCCAAAAGCAAGTCAGTTTTCAGCCAAAAACCGGGCTGCTTTGTTGGGAGCCTCATCTGCCTGCTGGTTGGCACGTGAAATACACGTCACCAACCCCAAAGCACTTTAGCTGATTGTGCTGGTGGCTGGCAACGGTCTGTGACTCTGGCTGCCTTTTCTAACTAAGAGGCAGTGGGTTTTGTTTGCCTTTTTGTGCTGCACTTACAATGGCCGCGAGGATGCTGCCACACTGAGAATGCCTGAGCACCCCCCCTTTGCTTTGGCAGTATGTCATTCTCTTATCCATGTCCACTAGTTATAGATAGAAGCAATCCCTGAAAAACTCTGCCGGGGGGGGGGGGGGGGGAGGGGGGCAGGCAGACATGAGGAGAAGGCACTGGGCACTCAGACTTTGCACTGATAACTTTTGAGTCCCTGGGAAGAATGTTACCAAAATTTCATACTCCATTGGAACCTTTCTTGCCATCTTAATTCACAATTCACTATGACCAGAGATTTTTTTTCTCTGAGCTGGAGAGAAAAATGTGTATAAAAGCAGATCATTTGGCATGTGCCTTTGTAATGGATAGACAAATGCTTCACCCAGGTACAGGCACATTTTTTTGCCCACTGTCACTTTTTATAGTCACATTCAATGATAATTCTATTTAAGAGGGAGTCCTGGTTTGTGTGTCAATTTGTACTCTATTCATACATTTAGGGAGCGTTGGATATAAGATTTTTTAAAGGAGAAAATAGAAAAGAAATAATTTATTAAAGAAAATAAATATATTTACTTTAAGAAAGAACACCCTGAAGGTCTTTCATCCTAATATATTGACTCACTGTCAGTACCTTAAAGTATCAACAGTGATACTTTGATTCTTTGAAGAGTGTCCTGAGTTTTCACATTTTGTTATTACAGGACTTTCTACCAGCATAACCACATAACAGGTCTACTTCTGGCATAACTGCATGTGCAGTAGAGGAATTGCATTAATTAACTGTATTAGTGTTCAAATTGCACATAATCTGTATACAGAATTAAGCTCCAGCCTTGCAAACAAATCCAATGTGTCAGTGGACCCATAAGATCACAGAATCATAGACTATGCTGAGTTGGAAGGGACCTACAAGGATCATCAAGTCCAACACTAAGGCCTGCAAAGGACCATCTCCAAGAGTCACACCATGTGCCTGAGAGTATCTTCTTGAACTCTGTCAGGCTTGGTGCCGTGACTACTTCCCTGGGAAGCCTGTTCCAGAACCCAACCACCCTCTGGGTGAAGAACCTTTTCCTAATATCCAACCTAAACCTCCCCTGACACAACTTCAGGCCATTCC
>JAYRBT010000001.1:83565607-83651902 GCA_036023395.1 Myiotriccus ornatus | reverse complement strand
TCACTGGTCACCACAGAGAAGAGATCAGTGCCTGCCCCTCCTCTTCCCCTCATGAGGAAGTTGTAGACTGCAATGAGTAATCCCCTCAGTATCTCTTCTCCAGGCTGAACAGACCAAATTACTGTAGCCACCCCTCATAGAGCTTCCCCTCAAGGCCCTTCGCCATCCTCGTTGCCCTCCTTTGTATGGTCTCTAATAGTTTAATATCTTTCTCATATTGTGGCACCCAAAACTGCACACAGTATTCAAAGTGAGGGCACACTAGTGCAGAGCAGAGCAGGACAATCCCCTTCCTTGACTGGCCAGTGATGTTTTGCCTGATGCCCCTCAGGACACAGTTGGCTCTCTTAGCTGCCAGGGCACTGCTGACTCATATTCAGTTTGCCATCGACTAGCACCTCAAAGTCCCTTTCAGTGGCACTGCTTTCCAGCATCTCGTTCCCCAGTCCATATGTATATCCAGGATTACCCCATCCCAGGTGCAGAATCCAGCACTTTCACTTGTTGAGCTACATATGGTTGGTGATTGCCCAGCCCTCCAATTTGTCGAGGTCTCTCTGCAGGACCTCCCTGCCTTTGAGGGAGTCAACAGCTCCTCCCAGTTTTGTGTCATCTGCAAACTTGCTTAGTATCCCCTCCAGTCCTGTGTCCAAGTCATTTATGAAGATGTTGAAGAGCACAGGGCCTAAGATGGAGCCCTGTGGAACCCCACTAGTGACAGGTCACCAGTCTGGTGTTACCCCATTCACTGTTACCTTCTGTGCTCCACCCATGAGCCAACTGCTCACCCACCACATGATGTGTTTATGCAGCTGTGCTGGACATTTTGTCTAGAAGGATCTTGTGAGAGACTGTATTGAAAGCTTTACTGAAATCCAAAAAAATTACATTTGCCGGCTTCCCTTGATCAACTAGGTGAGTTACCTTGTTATAAAAGGTTTGGTAAGCAGGACTTTTCTCTCATGAAGCCGTGCTGACCAACGACTGTGTTGTCTTTCATGTGATTTTCAATACTTCCCAGAATAATCTTCGCCATATCTTTACCAGGCACCGAATTGAGCCTGACAGGTCTGTAGTTTCCAGGATCCTGCTTCTTGCCTTTTTTGAATACTGGTACAATGTTCACTAGCTTCCAATCAACTGGGACCTCTCCAGATTGTCAAGACCACTCGAAAAACATTGAGAGATGTTTTGCAATGACATCAGCCATCTCTTTAAGTATTCTGGGATGACTCCCATCAGGCCCCATAGATCTGTAGGGATCTAGTTGGAGCAGCAGATCCAGCACCATTTCTGGATTGACTCAAGTTAATCATTCTCACAATCATGGTCCTCCAGCTCAGGGCATTGAGACCCCTTGATCCATCATCCAGGTTGAACACAGCGGCAAAGAAAGCATTAAACACCTCTTCCTTGTCTCTGTCCCTATTTGTGAGGTGATCATCCCCATCCTGTAATGGGCTGATGATATTTCCATACTTCCTATTGTCATTTTTTAAAAAACTCTTTTTATCATCTGCCACATTTCTGGCCAACTTCAACTGCAGCTGAGCTTTGGCTGCATGAATTTTCTCCCTGCAGCAGCAAGCAGCATCTCTGTATTCTTCCCACGTCACTTGACCTTGCTTCTACTGGGCATACACCTTCTTTTTCCTTTTTTGCCTTACTTCCAAGAGAAGCTTCCTGTTTAGTCAAGCTGACCTTCTGCCCAGCCTGCTTGATTTCTGGCATTTGGGAATTGCCTGCTTCTGTTCCCTTAGGAAGTGATGTTTGAAAAGTGACATGCACTGATGGAGCTCAGCACCTGCAAAAACCTTTTTCCAGGGGACCTTACTCACTATGTCCCCAAGCAGCCTGAAGTCTGCTCTCCTCGTGTCCAGAGCTGAGAACCTGTTCCATTAAAATGTCATCCAGGTTTTTCAGGAATCTTCTGGCCTGAGTTGTACCAGCTGTGTGATGCTCCCAGATCAGCCAGCTTGCAAAAGATCTCCTCTACTTTGTGCAGGGTTTCAAAAGAGAGTAATGTTTAGTTGTTTTGGGTTTCTTTGTTGGTTCTGTTTTCCCCACTAAAGCTTGCAGGGTAAGTCCCAGATAGACTCATACACTGTGTCAGGTCTAGTGAGTATTTTAGGTGATATTTTTAGTGTTTTCTAAAAGCAAGGCAAAGTAACCCCAGCATATTTACAGGACCAGTGACTCCACATGCATTCAGCATTCGGATCGCACAGGCAGTGGATGGCACACTGGGAAAACACAGTTGTGGTGGAGAGCTATTCTATGCCACCCTCTTTGTGTGGTGACAATACAAGGTAACATTGGAAAATGTCTGCTCTCAGATTTGTTAGCTTCAGAGAGCTTTGCCTCTTCAATGACATGATTGTGTTAAATCCAATGCTCCTGTCTGGAAAGAGCAGAAGGCTGGAGCTGAAATCTGTGATAGTGTCATTGTTCCCAGAGGTACAGTAATAGGCTTCAATTTACAGTGCCATATCTCACTTGGAAAGCACCATCTCTGGGACTTACATAAACTCTTTGTTAATGTGGATGATAGACTTCAGGATCACATAAACTTCTTAAGACAGTAAGGCTTAGACAGCTGAGAGTATTAACTATATTATTTCAAACACTTTTATAAAAGCTTTTCCTTTCACTTTTTGGACGGCTTCCCAACATTTACATTAAGCTTTTGACTGTTTAAACCACTTCCATGATCAAGTATTTTTTCAAGCAGAATGAGTCTTTATAAAGCTACAACCTGAACTGTGAGACTACAACCACCTTCTTAGATCAATGGATCAGGCAATTTTTTAACATTGGGTATGATGTGCTACATTAATAACTTTACAATTATTAGAAAAAGATGTATTTTCAATCCATTTTTTAAAATTACTTTATGGCCTGCTTTACATAAAATAAAGGAGGACATCTAGTTTGTTTTGGTTTATTTCTGCAATGCCTTGGCTACTGTGTTGTTTATCCTGAGCCCGTTTTGGAGCTCAGTTTGGGATTATCCAGAGTGACTGTTTCTTCAGTCAGATACTAAGGAGCAACTCTGATGGTGAGAGAGGATGAGGGTTTGTTCTGAGCCACAGATCTACTCCTAGCCTAGCATGGGGCTTCCCCAGCCTCTTGCAAGCCTGACAGATCCCAGCTGGGTAAGGCAGGTCCCTGCTCCATGCTGTGTGTCTTGGGGCTGTCACCTTGATCAGTGGCCATACATGCTGGGCTATTGCTGAACTTCTACAGCCTTGCTCCCTGGGGGGCTGCTGATTCAGCTTTCTGTCTTCTGCCTGGCCACCAACTTCTGGGGCACTGACAGCAACACAGTATCTGTGAGGCTGCTGTCTCCTGCTCTGTCAAACAGGTTTTACATTAGTCCAAACACTCCAAAATTATTAGGAGGTGGTAGACAAGCAACACTGAGTCCCTCAGAAATTCTGCTTAAATCTCTTCTTTTTCAGCAAAGCATTTTAATTGTGCCTGTCATTTTCTGCTAACTCCCTTTCTCCCCTTTCCCTTGAGTAAAACAGAGTTGCTGAATGGCAGATTCTGGGATAGCACAAGTAATATGCCTAAAAGTTTACAAAAAATAAGGGATAATTTCCCTTTTTACTGATCACTGACTTTCAGCTGAGAGAGGGCTATGTATTTCTTTATGAACTGATTGTAGTTGGTTGTAGAAGGAGTACAAGACTCCAATCCATTTAGAGTTCTAAAATAACACAGCTGATATGATGCTGATCTGACTTTCTTGCCTGTTTTGGCTACTTAAGGCACAGGAAACTAGTCTGAGGCAATCATCTAGGCAGCGTCTATACTCAGTGCTCACTCCAGGATGATTCATCATATCCTAAAAATGATGTCCACAATCAAGGCTCGAGGTCTGGATCCCTCTGTTTAGAGGATGTTCACACAGCTGCTTTAGCCTAGTGTTTAAACAGGTAAAATCAAGTGGGATGAATGCCATTGAATCCCACCATCAAGATTAAGATGTGGACTTCATTTGTGCAAATGTATCAGCACTGTCACATCTCAGCGAAAGAACTTAGTGTCTCAGACCGACAGCTCAGCACTGCTGTCATACCTGCCTCTACACACCGTGTATCATAAGTTCAGTGACAGTCAATGACTGTCATTCTGTCAAATGGCCTGATTCTCTTTGACATGTAATGCCCTTTTACCCCACTTTGGCAGTGGCAAGAAGCCACGCAGAAGATGTAAATAATATTAAAACAGACCTTAGGGCATCTAAGCATTGCCTGAAGAGCATAAGACTGGTCTTGTATAGGAGAGAATCAAGACTTTTGAGTTTTTTTCCTTGAATTCCAAGTATGTAGGATGGATCATAGATATTATTATAGAGGGGTTAAAACATCTTAATAGTACCAGCACTTGTTATTCATGATTTGATATTTGGTTATGACTAATATATTTAACACAGTTCCACAAATTCACATTTTAAATTATATTTTGTCTTTTCAATGTGCTTGTCTTTTCAAAAGTCCACATGTATTTGAGCAAGAGAATATTCTGACAAACCACTGGTCTCAATAATGATTTAATTGTTTCTCACTTCATGTGGCAACATTAGTGTGTTTCTGATTGTATTCAAAGTGCAAGGGTTTCCAGGTTG
Organism: Myiotriccus ornatus; assembly: GCA_036023395.1. Taxonomy (NCBI): domain Eukaryota; kingdom Metazoa; phylum Chordata; class Aves; order Passeriformes; family Tyrannidae; genus Myiotriccus; species Myiotriccus ornatus. The sequence goes on along the minus strand of JAYRBT010000001.1, from coordinate 83,647,269 downwards.
GCATCGTTCATGCACAGGAGAGGCATGGCACATCTGAGCTGTCCTTTTTGTCTTTTTCTGTGATGAAATACATGTCTGGGTAGAAAAACTATATTATAAGGATAAATGACTGTGGGATTATACCCTCAATAGGAAGAACAGGAATGATATTCTTAAGTGTTTGGAAGGAACGCAGCCAAGGCCCAAATGCTTTTATTTTTCAACTTCATCGATCAAAGCTACTCTGTGTAAGATGCCAAATGACATTTGACATATCTGAAATGCTGGGATAAAACCCCAATAGCAAAAAACGCTAAGCAATAATAAGCAAGGTTTCAGTGCTAGTAAAGCAGGTCCTCTGCTGAGGAGAAACGTTAAAAACTGCGTGAATTACACCCAAGCAACTGACAACTTTACTTAGCTATTCCATACATTAGAGGATAAATCTCCATTCTAGGAAGTTTCAATGCCATTTTAGTTATCCATTTAATCCACCTATTCATTTAGCAGGAATGGTAATTACGGGAAAATTGCTGCCAAACTATGATGTGCAATTAAAATTCAGGCTATTTTGTGTGATGCAAAATCTCCCTTTTTTACTATCATCTTACAAATCCTCTGATAGAAAGTTTGTGCCTTTTTGAAACAGAGCTTGTAATAATAAGCCATCTGGCTTACTTAAACATGAAAGATTAAAATGATATACAGTATGAAGGCTTCCTATTCAATTGCTAATGTCCAAGAACTCAACTCCAGTGGTGAAAGCTGTCATTTGGGGGGAAGAGGTAATTAAAAGATTTCCTTGTAGAGATAGGTCCTAGAGCAGGGAACTGGCACATCCAACAAGCAAAACTAATTTTCCAAAAGAAAGCAATGCTGGCCAAATGTCTTGCAAGATAATCTTCTGTATCCTTAGTTCACTCACAACTGCTTGAGTGGGACTGAAAGGTGGTTTGATGACTGGTGGGACAAAAGCAACCAAACCTTGCTTTATTTACCGTACTAAGCCAGCATCGCTTTGTAACATGGGCTTGTCTGAGGCAGACAATAATGGGACAAAAATGCATTGTGATTAAATAATGACCCACTCTTTTTAAAGAGTTGTGGAAAAAGGTTGCAAACGTTTCAGGAAAACTGCAATGCAGAAATGGAAAATCTGTATTCTGAGAAATGCCATGCAGAAAGCCACTCTTCAGAGATGAGCTTTTGAAACACATACATTTAGTAACACTTGCTACTTGATAATTGGCAAGAGACTAATTGAGGGCACAGTGCTTGGGCTTGTGCAGCATACAGACCATCTGAAAAATGGGGTAATTGTCAACTGGGTATAGAAGAAAAACAAGGGACACCTCAGCTGTGACAGTAGTGGCACATTCTCTTGATTTCAGCTTCCCTTTGCCTTCCACCTCTGACTGATGAATTTCCAGACAAAAAGCAACTGAAAATCCTGTTGATCAGGTGAAGCCCCCAGCCTAGGGTCTCAATCCTAAGTGGAAGCAGAGCTGAGAATGAATCATTCCCAGGCAGTGCTCCATATGGTCTGGAGTACTTGTGGGGAGTGCTGTACCTTTGACTTACAAAGCAAAGCCTAGATGTTATACACGTAGACTGTAACCCTCACGGATGAAAAAATCATGCCTCATTCCTTATAGGAAGAAGAATTTCATACAAGATGTAAAGCTCTGCAAATAATTTTGAGCTCAATGTGTCATTTATAGCAGGGTTCTTAGTTGAATTTTACAGAACAGCTCTACAAGTCTGGAGAAGCATAAACTTCCTGTTTTCTGTTCTGTTGTCACTGTTGCTTCTACAGAAGCCTGCTTAATTACCACTGAACTATATTATCTCTATCTTTATCAGACTTTTTCAAAGGGGAGATGTTTTAAAGGGCTGTGTGTAGGTACAGTACTCCATAAATAAAGAAAGAGTGTTAAAATGAGAACCCTCCCATTAAAGACACTATCCTCATCTGCTCCTTTTAAGAAGGGCTGATTTAATGAAGATGCTTTTCTATTAATTCTACTTTCAGGCTCCATGTAGGCTAAGAGGAGGAAATAATGAATCATGACTTAATGGAAGTCCCTGTAAAGCACTCAGCTTACCACACAGGCAACCAGACTTGCATGTGCGTTTGTTTTTGTTTTTAAGACTAGTTCTAACAATAGCAGCCAATGAGAGCCTATTAACTTCATTGTGTCTTAACTTTCTCTCCAGTCCTTGGCTATCTTCCAGCTTAATTCCCCTGAGTCAGCAACACATTCAAAACAGGTTAAATGAACTCTTGGATAAGAACCTTCACTAAAGAAATAATTGATCTTTCCACTGCAGCTCATCACCCCTTCCAAAAACACAAACAAAAGCACCCGCAAAGGCAACATTTTAATATGCAGCCCTATTCAGAGGTGACAGGATGGGTGAGAGAGGAGTGTGGGGATGGATGAGTTGGGGAAGTAATGGTGTTAGAGTTGTTAAGCAGCCAAGACGAAATGCAAAATTTGGCAAAAGTGAGAAGAAAGGGTCACAGAACTATGGAAGGTGAATGAAATATATTTGATTCTCTTAAGGAGCTCTGGTTTGCCTTCAGCATTTTCTCATAGTCTGATTTTCTGACACTCTTGCCTTTTTACTCTCTGTAATTCTGTCCTGTAAATGATGAAGATTGACATGCCTCTTTCATGTCAGAGAAGAGAGGATTTCCCTCTGCCTTAGACCAAAAACACCTATAGGAAAAGAGAACAAATCCACTCCTTTGTTGGCCTAGATCTTCACCCAGGAGGACTGAGTGAGGAGGATAACAGGTCCCTAGATGTGTGACTGCTGATGTCTCAGTAAGGGAAGGGAGTACCCAGATACTGATAGAGCTCTGAAAACATACAAAAATCAAACATGAGAATTCACTTTGTCTTTAAACAAACATCATGTCAGCTGCAGACACCCTTTTCTTGGTATTTTTATGGAAAAGGATTCATAGATTAATGGATAAACCAAAGAGACTAGGCTCTATGATTAAAAAAAAAAAAAAAAAAAGACCTAGGGAAAAAAGTGGCCTAGTAGCTGTTATGCTGTGATCCAAGTTCATTAACCTTAAGTAGACACACCTTCTGAAGCAGCACACTTATTGTCCTCTGCCTTCTCACTGCTTTATCCTTATGTCCATAGTGCAGGAAGACTTGGGGCCACTCTATCAAAAAGTCTGTACTTACGCTGCAGGCTGGTAGTTCTGCTGTTTAAATAAAATTTGAGATGTGCATTGAAAGTGCAGTGTGCCAATGGACTGAAACCAATTTTCTGGAGGACTTCTCTGCAATCTCAATGAGGAACTTGGAGCTATCATAAACTTTATTTTCCTCTCTGAAATTCAGACACATCTGGGGGAAAGAATAAGCCACGTGCAATGTAGATGTGTCCATCAACGGCAGATGACAGACCTGTTGGTGAGGTCTCCACTGAAAAGTGTGTTGGTTACATGGTGATGAAGACATTGAAAGAACATGGAGAAGATATTACAGAGTTATGCAACAATTCCATGTGGGCTCCACCTTTGTTTGTTGTATCATATCAGTGGCTCTTCAAGAAAGAGACCAGTGCTTCCTCCTGTGTTTCCCCAGAGCTGACACAATGACGTTGTGGTTTTGACTGGGATTTAAGGTAGTACCAGAATAAAAATATGCAGTGATATATTCCAAGGATGCAATCCTCACTCCAGAAAACTCCTGCTCTTTGCAGAGGATTTCCAGACATAGAATACTATTTCCCCCTGAGAGCTTTATTTGTGAGAGATTATTTGCCTGTTGAAAGGCTGGCTGAGACGAGACACTTTGTGTGTCTGATTTTTCTAGACTTTTCTGTGCTAGCTTTATGTATGGCTGTGTAGATCAAGTGACTGACCAGACCTTGTCCCCTGCACTTCTTGGAATGTCTACTTATCTCTTCAGTCGTTAGAAGAAGGAGAAATATGAGAATCTCTTAAAGTGTACAACACATAAAATACACAGAATAAGATTTTCTAGGGGAAGATTGTTTACATTGTAGAATATGTACTAAACCCCAAAGAATTTCTCTCAGAAGGATATCTGTCGTCTTCATTTTTTGGAGGAGCCGAGAGGACTAATTTCTCCTCTAATACTCCCATTCTCCCCACCTTGTATATAATAACTCCTTTGGAAGGAGATAATTAAGTCTATTGACTTAAAATCTGATGCCATTGCAGAGCCTTGCATTTCATTTGAGAGAACTCCAGTGTATTTAATACAGCTGAGAACACTGCGAATAATATTTTTTTTACTTTTTTCTGGTGCCAAGACATATGTAAGCCCCAGCATGGCTGGAGGCTCAGCAAAGGAACCGCCAGTGGAAGTGGCACAGATCAGCATCCTGAATGTAAACCAGTGCAGAAGCATTGTAGGTCTTTCAGCAATGGCACTTGCAATTGTGGTTCACTCAGAGAGATCTGAAACTACAGAGATGTTCCCATGGCAGCTGATTTGACTGATCACTGACACATGCCATAATGAATCTGTTGGGTTAGCTGAGGAACATGGAATGATCAAGACAGCAAGGAGAGGATAGAAGGAAGCCTTGCTGACATGACAAGTGGTGGAGCTGAGAACCTGTCTTACTTTCACAGGGATCTAAGATTAAAAAGGCATGTGACCTAGAGTAATAGAACTGCTGCTGCTTAATCTGCAGGTAAGAGAAGAGTTTAGCTCTTAACATCAGAGTGACCCAACAAGCAGGCAGGATATTTAGAAAGAAAGATTTCCTGAAGATGAATAAAAGTCATTACGTGGCTCAAATGAAGGGAGATTTGTCTTGATTTGATGTCATAGCTTGGAAATGAGAGGCAAAACAACACCTGAAGGCTGCTCATTGACTAACTTGCTGTTCAAAGCAAACCAAATATACTGCTGTGCTGCCCACCTTCCCTTTCCTCTTTCAACAGTGTTCTGGGTTGTATGTATGTTACCATTATATGTTTGTATCCACAACAAAAACATCTAAGAAACTACTGCTCCTTTTCAACCCCCTCCTTAGGTTTTCATTCTGCTGCAGTCTTTCAAATAAATCGGGAATTATCAGGCTGTCCTAACAGAGGAACTACTTTGTTGCCTTCTTTTGTCTCCTTGGCCTTCTCATTTTTCCTCTTTCATCTTTAATTGCTGCATCCAACAGTTGCAAATTTTGTGGGGCAATGAATGCCCCTAATTCAGGCACCTGTTGCAATTCAAAAATAATGAAAAGCTACTAATAGTTAATTCAGTAGACTGTTGTTGCTCAAGGTAAAGGAGTGGATCTGAACTGTGCTACCAGATACAAATGAGCAGCCCCAACCAAGTCAACATCTGTTCCATATCAACCTTAAACCTCTAGAAAACATTATGATATGCTGCAGGCACAAATACGGACAGGATGCTGATGATTCATGTTGCTCTCTATTTGAAGCAGACACTGACTCCTGATATCACGGAAACAGAAAGATGTGGTTGAAGAGAAGCTGGTTCAAATGAATCTCAGAGAAAATGGTTTTGCCCTGCAGCACTGAGGAGCATTTTAAAGCCAGTTCTTGGGTGAGCCTTGCAGTTGAGAGGATCCTCCTAGCAGGTGTGGGGGAGTGGAAGGACATGTGGTGGCTTGACTTTATTTGGTAGTGTCACATTAATGAAAGAAGTCTGTTCATCTACCATCTTGAACAAAATGCATTAACTCTTGCCTTTGAAGAAAAGGACCTGAATGCAACCGTGTACATCTTCTGAAACCAGCTTACAGCAAAGCCCTGGTAGCCAGGAGGGCTAATGGCATCCTGGAGTGTATGAGGAAGAATGTGGCCAGCAGGTTGAGGGAGGTGATCCTGCCCCTCTTCTCAGCCCCCATGAGATCACGTCTGGAGTACTGCGTCCAGTCCTAGGCTCCTCAGTACAAGAAAGACAAGGAGCTACTGGAGAGGATCCAGTGAGGGTCACAAAGATGAGTAGGGGTCTGGAGCTTCTCTCTTATGAGGAGAGACTGAGGGAGCTGGGCCTGTTTAGTCTAGAGAAGAGAAGACTTAGAGGGGATCTCACTAATGCATATAAATCTCTCAAAGGCAGGTGCCAAGAGAATGATGCCACACCTTTTCAATGGCGTCCAGTGACAGGACGAGGAGCAATGGCCATAAACTAAAACATAAGAAGTTTCACCTCAACATGAGATAGAACTTCATTATGTTGAGGGTGGCAGAGCACTAGAATAGTCTGCCCAGGGAGGTTACAGAGTCACCCTCTGTGGAGACGTTCCAAACCCACCTGGACATGTTCCTGTGTAGCCTGCTCTAGGTTACCCAACCTTGGCAGGGGGGTTGGACTGGATGATCTCCAGAGGTCCCTTCCAACCCTGACAAGTCTGTGATTCTAGTCTGGCAGTCATAGAAATGAAGAAGTTGTAGCTGACTTAAAACACAGCAGTCCGCTACATAGCATTTGTAGATTACTTCAGTTTCAAAGTATGCAGAGTACTAGACTCTCACTGCAACAAGAGTTTTTTCTGTCATCCTTTGGGGTTTACAAACCACTGATGTAAACAGAGGGCACTGCTGCAGTAACAGGTTATACAACAGCACTAGGGCTTGTGCTGGTAGGACTTCTGTTCCCCAGTAACAGCATCTCTAGAAAATTTTATAATCTACCCAGGAAAAAAAGCCCAGTGGGACAAGTAGAGGGAATCCATCCACTGTTTCCACTGCTCTGGGGATCCAAAAAGAAATCTGCATTTTCCCTCCTTTTAGGTTTAAAGCCGAGCTTTAGCTGGTGTGTTGGCTCTATCAAGGTTCAAGGCATCATGCTTTTCCCAGCTAAAAAAAAAAAATTTTTCCACCAGTGGTAGCAGGAAAAGTCATAATACCAGATCTTCATAAATGCCTCTTGAATTAGTTGCTTCTCCTTCTGCAGCCATCCTATAAGCATGGAGGCTTTTCGTTAAATCATTCTTTCTTCCTAACTTGTCTTATCACCACAGTGATTTTTGTCACCATGTGAAGCACTTGCTTTCTCAGGTGGTGTTATGTTAAGCCCAGAGGGTCCCCTTAGAATGTGGCCATTTTAGTGGTGTGAAAAGCTCAAACCCAGAGGTTGCTTTTTGCCCCTTTGGTAAATGTGCTGCATGCATGACGTGATGCCACTTCATGCAGAAAAGTGTAACCCACTGCCCTTGTGTTTTATGGCATCACTTGCTTCTGCTTTGTATTTATGTTGTTATTAATGCTGGCTGCTTTCCAATAGCTTCTGGCCACAATGACTGCTGCAATCTTTTGTCAGCTAAATCAGACACAATCTGCAGACAGAAACATATTATCGTGTACATCATTTTCAAATAAAGCAACACACATGCAACACACTTGTTTTTTATGGAGGTGTACTGAATTAAATTGAATATTCTGTTAAGCCCATCTAAAAGAATAGCTGCAAAAAATCCTAATAAGATGATATATTATCTGTGTTCCAAAAGGAATAAATATAGAAAAAGAAGACTTGAAATTGATAGTCTCTAATAGAAGGCAAGTAATTAAATATGGTTCTCCATTCCTTGTCCCAAAGAAGAATTTAAGGAACATGTAAGATGAGTAGGTTAAAATAATAGAGAAGTGCCTGTCTTTTTCAATGTTAAAAAGTAGACTATGTAAAACAACAAAAATCTTATGGCCTGTGAGAAACCTTCAGTGATTTGGGAGTTGGCGTTATTTTTAATAAAGTCAATGAATATTTTTCCTTTGGTTTTCATGGAATTGTTGTTGTGTCTACATTGCTTTAACAGCCTTTTCTCTGGCATCGATGAATGCCATGTCCCTGCCCGTATATCTATTCAGAAAACTGCTTCAGAGATTATAATTTTCCTAGTGCATGGCTTTGACATCCTTCTCTCCCCAGATTCTCTCTGCACTTTTGCCTAGACCTCAAGCTACTTGTCCTCATTTTCTACACACTCCATGGCCTGTCACTGCCTATCCTATCATCACAGGCTTGACTTCTGCCAAACAGAAGGGAACTTGGGAAAAACAACAAAGGTTATTTGGTTCAAAACCTAAACCTCAAAGCAAACTTCAACTGTTTGTTTCCAGGGAAGTTTTCTGAAGGCCAGTGGATGGCATAGCCTGAATTTTGAACACCACTGGGGAAGTTTATTCAATCTCTTGAAACTCCTGTCCCTTCTGGCTGCAGGCAGCTCTAAGTATTTGTTGTTGGACTGTTCCAGTCAGAGTATGGTGTGGATTCACAAGCAGTGAGGGGTAATGGCTTATGCACATCTTGCTAAGACCCACAGCAGTCAGCCCAGCCCTGTCACATGCCTGTTGGGTAGCCTGACCCTACTTCACCCTTGTGCCCTCCCAGACTATCAAGGGGTGTCTTGGCTTTGTGTCTGTGGGACACTCCGGCTCCTTCTCTTGGGAGTAAAGCATGGAGCAGCAACTGGCACTCGTTCTGACCCCAGACAGTGGGACAAATGAAAAAGTCTGAGTGAGCAAAGCAATCCATGCCTGACTGTGATAGCACTGACATGAACTCAGATAAGCTATGCCAACAGATGAATGTGAAGTAAAGACAGAATCAATATTCTTGGAGGAAGGAGAGACAGGGAGGGAGATGGGATGCTCAGGTGTATGGAGCAGGGCCCCAGACTCAGACAATGCTTAGTGGCACAGGAGCTTCATCATGGTTTCTACATGCTTTCAATATTTTTTGTTTAAAATATGTAGTCATTGCTCCCATCCTTTAAGACTGTCAGAAGGGGGATTCAGTCCCATAAAAAGCAACACCACATGGGCTGTGCTTGGGTACTGTGTCTCAAGGAAGGTGTCAGATTACACATCGTCAGTGTGGGCCACTGCTTCCCACCATGCCCTTCCTGATTTTAAGAATCCCAGACTTTTAGGGAAACTCCAGAAATCATGAAGCTTTGATGGTATAAAGACTGGGGAAAGACAGGAAAGGAGACACCAAATGCACCTGCATGTACTAAACAAGGATATGATCCTGATATGAAACTTTTGCCTTTATGTAAAATTTTGCCTCCAGTTGACTCGTAACATTTTTTGACTTCGCAAAAAAGCCCTCAATTCTACTCCAAAAGGAGCAGAAACCAATGAGAGTTTATGGTGTGCATCAGTAACTAGAACTGTTCCTAAGTGCATCGTTTATAACCTTCTGATGAAATGTGTGACCAGAAATGTGCTCTTTACCACCATACGCAAAATGGACTAACAAGAGAGAAAAAAGGCATGGAAGTAGAAAAAAAGTGGTCTTAGACTACCAGTCAGCCAGTCACAAATACACTGGAACTCAGTAGGAGCATCTTTTATGAGTCAAGGCCTGACAGGGAGCCTCTTGAATCATCGAATCATGGAATGGTTTGGGTTGGAAGGGAGCTTAAAAATCATTTAGTTCCAAACCCCCTGCCATGGGCTGGGACACCATCCGCTAAACCAGATTATTCAAAAACCCAGCCAACCTGGGCTTGAAACTTGTTTGAAGTCTGTCGTGGGTTTTGTCAGGGCATGAATCTAACTATTTTTGAATTCCCGACCTGTTTGCAGACCTGGATCTGAAGCACATTGATGCTGTGAGCAGAGAGGTTCATTGCTACCATTGCCCTGGCTGTCATGGTCCCCTGGAAGAAGCCAGACCTTAGCAGTGCAGCATTTGTCTCTCAATTTTAAACTTCCCCAGCAAAATCTTATTCCTTTCTAGACCAATGTCCTTTGTTTCAGCTGGTGCCTGCAGCAGGTTATCAGAGTTCTTAGCTATTATTTTTAAGATTATTCACTTTAGCTTTCCTACTTTCTGCCCAGAATTCACAAGATATCCTTTAATTTATTCTGCCTAAAATGAGATAAACCATGAGTGACCAGTCTCCTGGGGCTGCACCATTCTGTAGCAAGCCTTATGTAAAAGATACAGGGCACATTCTCGGCACTGTGAGTTGTTATTAATGAAGGCTGTGTGTGCAACTCTTTGTCCATCACAATGAAAATTTACCCTCATGTATCTCCTAAATCTCAGATGTAGATTTCACTTGCAGCATTTTCGGATATTCTTTGATTATTTTTTTCATATTAGGGGACCATAACGATACGTCCCTGCTCAAGTGAATATACAACCAGACCTCATCTGACATGAAAATTTGCTAGTTTTTCTTTTTGGACTTAAAAAATTTGCCTTTCAGAGCTATTCAGTAAGATAAATGTTAATGAGAAAAATTTTAACAAGGCAAGCCCTGGCAGTGACCCTCTCGGATCTAAGCAGCGCTACAAACTCAGGGCAAGCCTGATGCATGAGGAACATCTTGCAGAATATCGCTGGCCTTCTGTTCTATCAGCACTATAGCTCTAGAAACAAGGCTCTTAATGAGGAAAGATCAATCCCAACAGGAAAACCTGTGATATTTGACATCAGTAGACAAGCATCCATGCTGTACAAGCCCCCACCCCCCTGACGCCAGCCCCTGCTTACAAAAAATAAAATAAAATAAAGTAAAATTGTGTCATTTTCATTCAAACTTTAAAGACTCAGGATCACTTCATGTAGCATTTAACTATCATTTCAGTCAGGCTTTTGAAGCTGTTTAAGTTCTTTTGTACCCGAGTTGTTTAATGTTACTCAGACAAGGTAAATCAAAGTCTAATAGAGTGGAAAAACAGCAAAGGCAGAAAATAGGTAAAAGATAAATCACACAGGAAGTTTTGTTTTTTTTTTTTTTTGTTATTATATTCATTGAGATCAAAGTCCTTGTTTCAGCTCTAATTAACAAAAGCTAATGCAGATTGGAGACCTTCTGGCACTGAGCAGAGCCTTGGAGGATACAGTTGAAATCTTCTGAAGATTTAAATAATTAATATGACACCTTGAGCTTTGGATGGGAAAATAAAAAATAAAAAAAGGAGAAGAGGGGAGAAAAAAAGAGCCCCACGTTCAAGTTTAAGAACAATGCCATTGCCAAGTTTGATACCATTTGTTCTGATGAAAATGAGCTGAGTAGACTGCACTGACTTCATTGTCTGGTACATTGGCAGTTCAGTGGATTGTTTCACCTTTTGTCATGCTAAGGGAGTCTTTTGTGCAGTACTTTGTTACCCCCAAGTCTGCCCCAGTTGAAGGAGGATAGAAAAAGGCAAATCTGCTTTAGGGACTTGGAGGATGGTCATTTAATGGTTTTTAATCCTCTTAATCCACGTAAGAATGGAGATCTCTGAGTGAAAATCCCATCCCAGAAGTCCTTATGATTCAAATGCCTGGCTCAGGAGACTGTCTTTTGAAAAAAAATGCAGCAAAATATTCTTCACTACTGTGGCATTGTGGTTTATTTCTCTCTGGTTTTCTGAAGCTGTCTGATGCAATATAAGCAAAATGAAATTGAAACCTACTTTGAACCCTGTGAAGTAGGAGAACAGAGTGCCCAGTGCCAGTCTGTGTGTTTGGGGTACTCTGGTGATTTGGCTTAATTTCATAAAATTGATAAGGACCCTCTTTTCTGATTGTCTCAACTGTATGCAAATCTACCCTGCATTTGGGTGTGCACTAATGCCCTCACCAAGCTGTTTTCCACTTGGATATTTTCTAGGTAGATGAAATCTTCTATTGAGTTTGGATATAGATTACTTCTAAACTGTTGACATAATTACAGCGAAACCTTTCTGCTGAGCTCATTATTAGTTCATAAGACCATGATTTCTCTTCTCTGCCACAAAAAAAAAAAAATCAATATAACAAATTAGATAAGCCACTAAAGAACAGCTAAGAGGTAATTTTTAGAAGCAAAATTAAAGATGATATGAAGACAGAATGGGCTTTTCTTGCTCTCAATCTATAGACTTGCCATTTGCCAAAAGAAGTTGACTTTAAAATAATTTTTCAATTACATTCACAATGAAATTTTTCATTTGTTTATGCATTTTGTTACTTCATTTTTTAGAACTGGTTAAAATAAAGGAAAAATAGAGCTTCCAACTTGTAACTGACTATGTAAAAGATGTAGCAAAGAGTGTGTTAAAAATGATACAATTTCTTTTAAAAAGATGAATGAAAAATAAGGTTCCCACTGCAATAATTTTCATCTAAATAGAGAGCAAATGATTTTAGCAAAATTGCATGATAAGACAACTCAAGGCATGTCTTAAAAAATTGCTGCTCATTAATGCAGTGATTTCTGTTCCAGTTAGTTCACTGACAGTCATTTCTCAGCATCATTCTTACAGCCCTCCCATGCCTCTAAAACACCAGATACAAATGCAACAATGAGTTCCTAGGATTTTTATACAGTTTTTTTTAAAATTCAGGTTGCATAAAACCACAGTCTCTCTGAAATAATTTCAGCTAGTTGTTAATATCAAAGTACTCTTAGTCTGCTTCAAGAAAAACGGGGCATTATTTTGCTTTTTTATCTACAGAAAATGGTAGTCTAGTCATGCTGTCTGTTGCATCCTGTAAAGACTTTGGCTGTCCCTTTGATGAAATTTCTTTGTTTCCATCTAAATCAGGTTAACATCTCATTTGAGATCAAAAGGAAATTAACTGCTATGTGAGCTTGCAGCCCAGACAGCCAACAGCATCCTGTGCTGTATCAAAAGAGGCATGGCCAGCAGAACAAGCGAGATGATTCTCCCCCTCTACTCCACTCTGGTGAGACCCCACCTGGAGTACTGTGTCCAGGTCTGGGGCCTCCAATACAAGAAAGATCTGGACCTGGAACATCTCTGCTATTAAGACATGCTGAGATAGTTGGACTTGTTCGGCCTGGAGAAGAGAAGACTCTGGGGAAACCTTATGGCAGCCTTACTTTAAAAAGGGGGCGTACAAGGAGGCTGGAGAGGAACTTTGGACCAGGACGTGTAGTGATAGGAGAAGAAAGGAATGGCCTCAGGATGAAGGAGAGTAGATTTAGATTAGATATTAAGTAGAAATTTTTTACAGTGAGGATGGTGAGGCACTGGAATGGGTTGCCCAGAAAACTTATGGACTCCCCATCCCTAGAAGTGTTGAAGGATAGGTTGTGTGGGGCTCTGAGCAACCTGGTCCAGTGGAAGGTGTCCCTGCCCATGGCAAAGGGGTTGAAACTTGATGATCTTCAAGGTCTCTTCCAACCCTAACCATTCTATGATTCTATAATTCTGTGTTATGAGGGACTCATCAGTGCTGTATACTTCCCAATTTTGCTACTATTTGTACAGCATGGGTTGAAACCTCATCTTTGCTGAGCTGAGCCTCACAGGGGATGTGCTATCTTTTCTGGATCTCTCATGATACTACCTGGGGATGAGGGTGGCACAAAACATCAGCTTGGCTCACATTTCCTTTTCATTTTTTCCTCATCATGGCAACTAACAATGTTACGGGAGCTCTTGGCTAGCATCTGTGCTCAAAGCTGGCCTGCATTCCATGCTGAGTGTGGCCTTAGTATGATATTTTGTTGTTCCACCAGAAGTGATGGCAAGGTGTTTTACTGTGCTGACCCTATTTTTCTGTAACTTCACCTTCCTTGACTTTACCTTCGCAGGCAGCTGTTAGTCCTCTAAAACTACCTTCATGCCTGCAAATGACAAATGTTGGGTGAAGATGTATGCATGAGAGTCCCTTTGGAAAAAGGTGAGTTCTTGTATTCAGCTGTGGAAGGTTAGCTATAGGTAGGCTGTGATTCCATGGAATTAGCATAGTGTAAGCCATACCAAACTGACAGCAATAAAATTAAGGACTGAGGTATGTGATAAGATGGCTTTATCCTCTTTAGAAAATAGGGTATGTGGAAGTTGAGAAATGTTTTCATCATTATGGAAAGGAGTAATGAGTTGATAGGGAAATATTTTTAATAGGAATCTGAGAACATAATGCAAACATGAGGGAATTCCAGCACTACTATTATGTGCAGGGAGTAATAAACATGTGGACTAAATTACTGGGAAATGCTAAGGAGGAAAAGAATACACATGACAATCATAGACACCTAGCTTTTCCAGAGGGAAAGGGAGTTGCAGAGCAGGAAGAAAATACCTAGGGAGGAGAGACATGGACTTCCAGCAGCCAGGTGTGCTGGTTAAAGATAGAGCTTTCTTGTTTATAAACCCCTTTGTGTTTGCAAGAACTGATGTTCTGCACTGCCAGTGTCAGTCTGTGCACAGTGAGGTGCCTTTTGTTCCCTCCTTGGAGACAGTATTTCCAGGACAAGAACTTCCCTGGACATGAACTTATAGCCAAATATTATGGCAGAAAATGGCTACAGAAAGTGGCTCCTTACATATATGCCAGCCCTTCATACATCAGCCAGCAATCCCCAATGAAACTCGCTTTTGTCTCTCTGGCCTCTGATCTCTGCCAGTGGGACAGGTCAGGGCACGCCTCCAAAAGGGACCAGCGAGGGAGTCAAAAGCTAAAATGATCACAAATTTTACACAAAAAATCCCCACACTTGAGACAAAAATGAGTTAGAGCTCTGCCTGTGTCCTCTGTTCTCCTCCCACTGATGGTGGTACTGGTGCGGCAGGTGTTGGGGGGTGGAGGCTCAGCATAATCCCCCATGACCCACAGCTCTTGAATAGGCCATGTTTATTCCTGAAGTGAATGCTTTTCTTTTCTTTTGGACGTTGCAGCATTGAGGCCATCCTGCAGCATGGGCTGGTACAAATTTTTTGTTTATGGGCTATAATCTCCAGTCAACACATAGTTACTGCAGTGTTAGGAAAGCACAGTACGACAACAACTGGTCAACAGTCTGACTGAAAGTTACCTGCTTTAGAAAAAAAAAGGTTTCAAATCTATTTTGGAATATCAGGGAGTTTTCTTTGATTAACAGTTCTTTTGGAAAGGAATTATTTTTGCTCTCTCCTCTATGAAAGCCTTCCTCATGTTAAGGTAATGTAAATTAATAACAACCCCTCTTGGGCCCCAGGATGAGAACACAGTTTTTGCAGACTGCTCCTATTCTGCCTAGAAGCTGTCATTTTTAATGTGGCTTTCCAAAGTTTTCTCAGCAATTCCCATTCCCTATGCACTACATACTTCATAGAAATGTACATACTGTTCTTCAGACTATGTTATACATATTCAATCATGTGAATCGTAAATTACGTAGTTCTCATGAAGATTACATGTTTGTCACTATTTCTATTTTTCATATCCTTACCTGACAGGATTCTGTTGGAATGAACAAAATATAGCATCAGCAGAAACATCTTGAAAGTGGCATATGTGGGAGGAGATAGAGACAATAAACAGACATCACACACACGATATTATAATGTAACAAATAATAGTCTGACTCAAATCACTTTAAAGGACAGAGAGTAGCCCCTTATTACCAAGCTACAAAGGTTGCAGTAACTCCTTTCCCTGAGGCACCACTGCGATCAAGGAAAAGACCCCTAGTAGTATTTTTATAGCCTTTGCTTGAAATGTTTTTGAAGGAAAACTCCGACTTCTAAAGAGTTCTGGAACTGTGTGGTGTCTCAAGATAGATCTTAATGAAATTTGCCGCTATCAAAACTAGACTGCCTAGAATATGGCAAAGCCTATTAGGACCGCAATAACAACATTGATTTTAGGGATTTTCCCCTCCCTCCATATACAGTGCATACTTTTTTGATGTGTGAAGAGACTGAAGCTTCTTAAAAGATATTTTCAATGGGATAGTTCTGAAGACTTCAGATAAAATATTTCTACACAGTACCTGCAGGGACAGGAGAAATTGCTTCAGTTCATTTTGCCTTAGTTAGAGTCGTGTTAAATCAACTGCTCTTGGCATTTGCAGGACTTTGTAGACATTCTTTCAAGAGTGTTTGAAAAGCTTCAAATAGATGAAGGTCTTCAAAAGGCAACTATCACATGGGACCGACATCAGTAATGCTCCAAAGACTGTCCAAAAGGGCCAATACATGATATAAATGAAGCTTTATTACCTTTTTTTCATCTCAGATACTAGGCATGTTCTGTCTTTGCTACATGATCCATTTGCTGCCAAGAGGATACCTGATACGTATCCTGATTAGTAGGAGACATGAGGGCCTGATTTTTCACAGCCTTGAAGTGGATACAGCTATTTGCATGTGACTTTCATATGCTGGCAGTTTAACTGGTAATTTGCAAAGTTTTTCCATCAGGAGCAGTGAGAACACAAAGTGCAATGTAAATCAGACATGGTGACATCCGTTCCCTCCCATTGCCTTTCCTTTTGGTGATGTGTAACACTGCACAGTTTAATATAAATTGAAAAGAGCAGTGTTTCAGTCTGAGCAACTGCAGCATGAGCTGCATGTCTCAAGGTATACACAGGCAGCTCCCATTATGTTTTAGCAGATCTATTCATATAAATAAGAATTTAATTACTGAAATTTGCAAACAGTGAGACTTAAATGACATACCACTGGAAAGTCATACCTGTAATAGTATAAATTCCTAGAATCTAAACAAGAGGATGTATTTTCTCATCTATACTTGTGTGTGTGTGTGTAATTAAGCCTTTCTTACTGGAACAGAAGGAGGAGGGCATCCAGCTGTCTCTCTAGAGTGGGCAAGTGTACGATACTTTCCTTCCCACCAGAGATGGGAAGATCCAGTGTGGGACCTTGAACACCTGCCTGAATGCAGGATGAAAATTTGCTTTCCCATGGAAATAGTTTCTCTGTTTGTATAGGGAAGATAGTGACTAGATGTGTATCCCGAAGTACAAAGAGCTCCTATACATACCCTGTTGCCTGACCCTGAAATTCACATCTAGAGCTTGATGCAACCACTTCCATGAAAAGTCAGTTTAAAGGAACAGGGTCACAGGAGTGTCTCTAAGAGACACATTGCACCCCAGTGCTCTGGATTTTCCTGGTGGCTCAGTGTGCCAAGCCCAGGTTCTTCGCATCACTTTAGCCTTGTTATGATGTGAGAGAAATATGTATAACTGAAATAGAGTGGTGTGTACTCATTTGTAATAAAGTTGGTCATCAGCATGGAAATTCTGGTTTTTTTGTGATAAACAATCCTCAAAGTGGCATATTCTCATAAAAATGCAGTCCTTGCTGAGCAACTTTAAAGAAAATCTTTTTTTCTCTTTGGTCATAGACTTAGAGACATACTTACTCTTTTTAGTGGGAATCAGTGATTTATAGCAGGAATGAGTGTGAATCACAGTTTCCCAAAAGTGCAAAAATACAATAATATCAGGAGTGGCCTTTAAAATGAGTTATAAGAGTAAGTTAAGATAAAAGATTCACCCAAGATGATGTGCTTTCTTGTTAATGTTTATCTTACTATTGTATTGTATCATATTTATCTTGTTGCTATAGAGACCAGGGAAACCAGGTGTTTTCTTTCTCTGTGAAAGCAAAGATATCTTCACATTTTCCTGTCAAATCTCTCTTACATTTTGGGGATTTGAAGCAGCTTTGATGGAAGTGTTTTCAGAGGGATTAAGAGCAGAAGGCAGACTCCCCATGATGAAAGTACCAGTTTGCAACCTCTAACCTAGGCATCTGGGAAACTTTAAACTGAAGGGAAAAAAGCAGCAGCTATTGTTTATTTCTATTCACTTGTTGCTCCTTAGTATATTCACTTCAAATTGAAATTTGCATATATAGTCTTAGAATGAGAGTCTAGTTCCTTCTTTGCACTCAAGAATTTTTTACTCTAATACAACCTTTACTAAAACATTTATTATTGCTCAAGGTGAAACTTTGGGATGAATCATTGATACTTTAAATTTGAAGAACCACAGAAGAATTCAGTTTGGACTTTGGAAGTGTCTGTTCCAGACCTCTGCCCAAAGAAAGGCCAGCTCTTGGTCCAGATCAGGCTGCTCAAATCTGTGTCCGCTTGGGTCTTGAAAACCTCAGTGGTCGGGGATAGCACAACCTTTTGGGGAAACTTGTTCTGCTGCCTGACTGTTCTCATGGGGGAAAACTCCTTATACCCTGGATAAATCTCTGTCACCATTTCGCCCATTGTCTTTTATGCTCTCCTCATGCATCACTATGAACTGTTCAGCCCCATCTTCTTGGTGACCCCCTGTAGGCACTGGAGGGCAGTGGTACTATTAAGTGTCCCAGACCAGCTCCTCACGGGAAAAGTGCTCCAGTCCCCAGCACCTCTTCCCTTGAGTCCACTCCAGTTTGTCCATATCTACCCTATGTTGGGAGGACCAAAACTGGATGTGGCATGTAGATGTGGTCCACTGTGACTGTTGATACAGCTCAGAGTGCTGTCAATCTTCACATCTGCTAAAAGGCACTCTGGACACTGTCTGAGTTTGCTGTCCACCAGGGTCCCCCAGTTCTTCCAGCATAGATGTTCCTCAGCAGTCATTCCTGACCCATTTGTCATTGTGAATAGTCCTGCGCTCCCACGTTTTTAATTTCCAGCTTACACTGAGCTCTCCTTCTTCATCACATCTTGCAATGTCAGTAAACTTTTTCAAACCCCAGGCCAATTTCCCATGTTAATCCTTGTTTCTTCTTTCCCTTGAAGGTGAGCTATCTATTTTTTGTGTTGTTACAGGCCACAACGATTCAAAACACAAGCCCTCTTCTGAAATTTTGGTGTATTTCCCCCAGTTTCTTCCTTACCTGCCTATCTAAAATACCTTATGACAAGGCTTTTATTTATTTGAGGGTTATGCTTGATGTAATAATTAGGTCCATCTAACCTATTCACTGAATTTACTTCCAGCAGCAGAGGCATTTTTTAAAAGTACTTTTTATTTATGTCCTTTATATTTATTTATAAATATGGCTTGAGCTATTCATCCTCTGTATGCATATCACTGACCAAATATCACTGTGATCCTCTCACCGGCCAGATACAGTTCTGCTCCTTTGAGAAAGAAGAGACACTGAGAGGTCCCCAGCACGGAGGTGTTTGCGGGAGTGACAAAGTTACCTGTTAGACACAACAGCTCCATCTTCCCATTTCTTCACTGCTTGAAGTACAGCATCAAATATGGGAGGGACAAAAGGTTTCAGTTCCTACTCATCTCCTTTCCCAGGCTTGCACTGCAATACCTACCTGGAAATGCAGGGTAGGTGAGACATGCTGCCCTTCTGTCACAGGAGCTACTGCCATCCACAGCCTCCTGCACAAACCTGAAGGAAGCTTTTTGTTGCTCTGTGGTGGAGACTAAAAACTGCCAGATAAGTGCTTGTCATTGTTAGTGTGTCTGGCATAACAAGTTCAATGCATTTAGTATTTCAGAATACAGAGATGCTCTGGGTAAAAAGCCAATGGACTTCTCATGCTGAGAGTCTAGCAGGAAGCTGTGATTCAGGTTTCAGCTTTTTTTTTTTTTTCCTTTTAGTTAATACCCTAAATGTTAAAGGAAAAAAAACTGTTAAAACAAAATACTAACATGTTCCTTAGTCACTTGGTAACTTTTAAAATATGCCTTCTTTTTACTGTTAGTAATTTTTATCATTCTTATGACAATTCTGCTTATTTAGAGGTTTTTAAACTGATGAGTTTACCTTCCTATCAGCCAGAAACCCTCTCTTCTTTTGTTAAAGTCTCCTCCCTGGAAAATGGCTGCTCCCAAAGCAGATGAATTTAGGAGAGAGAGTGAAATTCTGCCATCTCTTGGATAAAGGTTCATTCTCTTTGCTCTTCATAGACTTTCAGAATCAAAGTTTTCATTGGCTAGCAAAGGGTCATTAAGATTATCGATACAAAATGACTTTCATCTTATTCATGCACCAGGCCCTTTGCAACTTCTGACAACTAGGCCCCTGCTGAAAACTGCCTGGGATAAGAAGAGCTGAGAGGAAAACAGGGGACTTGGTGTTTACTCTTCAACAAAAAAAAACCGCTGAGAGGTGAAACAGTAATCAAGTCTCTGAAATGTTTTACAAGAGAACAAGTCTCTCATACTCATGAATGTCAGTGGAAATGACCTTTTAAAAGCAGCAATGTGTGATGGTTCAGAGAAAAACAGGAAAATATATTCTTTTGGATTGAGAATGTCATCAAAATGTTAGTCAGAATCTTTGAATTTGAAAAAAATTTGTCATCTTTGCCACTTTGCTTCAAATGATGAAGATGGTAAAGTACTGCATTATATAAGGCTTTGAGATTTGAAAGAAAAGAAAAACAGAGTTGAGGAGCTTGCAGTGGGTTGTGGTTTGATTGATCACTTTTTCTCTGTAGCATGCATTAATGACTGTACTATTCCCATAAATTCTTCCTTTGACCTTTCTTTCAAAGTGCGTATGACAAAATGACAAGTGCATTTCTCACAGCTTTTGGACCAAGAAGAGATTGTGTATTACCCCTTGAGAGCCTGGGCTAGCATTGTTCCAAATGTTTTTGTTTCATGTGGTAGCCTAAATCCTTTATTCTCCATCTTTTCAGGATCCATGTTTAATATTAGTTCAATAGGTGTTTTTAATAAATATTTGTATTCCATGTAAATGTTCAAGTATTTCTTTTTTTGATTACATCGTCTCATGAGCTCATGAATCTTTCTAAGTTATTTCTAAGCTCCATGAAAAAATCCCCTTGGTAGATGGAGAAAAGGTCCATCTTCGATTTTGTGTGCAAAAAAAAGAAAAAAAATATTGAAGTTACTACAATGGTTGTTCTTAAGTTTTATGCTAAAGGATAACCTAAAATCAATTTTAGAAGTTTTCTTTCAGAGAAAGATGCTTGTGAGCTCACAGCTTCCACAAATCACGGTATGCCTGATGTAAATGAAGACATACTAAGAAATGATGGCGCTGTTGCTGTTGTAAATTGTTGTTGCAAACATGAATTCTTATCCAAACGGAACAGTTGGTTGAACTGTTTTTCATGGTTGCTGGGTGAGGTTTTAGAGCAGTCTGTGGTATGAACACTGCAGGCTTGTGTCTAGGTGGCTATAGCACCCTAAGTCACATAGCCAGTGCTTTGGGGCAGGGAGACTCGGATCTTCGGAGAGCAGTGACCAAGCAGGCCAGGTCAGAAGGTGGGTCAGTGCTCACCAGCCCACGGGGACACTGTTTACCCAATTTAGAAGGTCTGCTTGCTGTTTGCCCTGCTGCATTTGTTGCTGTGGCACACTGATCTCCACATCTTTTTCTTCTTCTAGTTAAAAATGAACGACAAAGGCTGGAATGTTTACAGCAAGTTTTTTATTTACTGATAATTAAAAAGCAGCTAATTTAGATTGTTCAGATATGAAGATACCCTGACCACATTAAATGTTTACAGATGGTGACTCATTACATGTGGTAACAGGATGATTTTTGGTATTGCTTTGGTATCTTTTGTTGGTGCTATAAACAGTACTGTAAAAAGTAATGTAGGTAATGATATAAAGAGTGGATTTCTTATAAGGAACTTCAAATAAAAGAAAGACAGATATTCAGATGGATCTGTAGTCAGATCTGGCAATAATGCTGTAAGTTTACACAAGCTGAGAGCTTCACTCTGATTTTTATTGAGAAAAAAACTTCAGTGCCAAGAGCATTAAATATTAACCTTAAAAAAGGCTTCAGAAAAGTGATTGCCAGCTAATATCTTTAATAGATCTGTCAAGGGGGCACTGGACCAAAAGTGGTAACTGATCTTTTTAGGGTCTTAGTAACAATACTATTACTTTGATGTTGTTCCCTTCAGTGGAGAAAATGGTATTTTCAAGGATAAACTTGAGTGTTTCAGTAATAACAACAAAGTAAGGTACACAAACGCCAGAGATTTCCTGTTGAATAAAAATGAAATTGCAGAACTTTCAGCTGGAAATTAAACATACAATGGTAGAGGTTTCTGAAGTCACGACATTAATTTTGGTTTGTCTGATACCTAATTTCAACTGCATGAACAGAGAGAAGAAATATAGATAGAAAGTCACGAGGATTTTTCTTGTTCAGTGAGCTGAGCTCTGTCCAGAATGTGCACAATACATTATAAAGTGGCAGAAAACCACTTGTTGTCATCTACTTTGTTGTCATCTACCTCTAAGCATATTTCAGATATACATGACAAATTGTGCACAAGGTAGGCAAAGGCTGTTAATGACACCAAAGATACCTCATGGCTGCAACACATACAATGGGAATGAATTGGGACAATGAAGAGACAGTTAAGAGGGGACAAAACCGAATCCTTGCAGTTTTCAGCTCAATGTGCTGGGACATTTCTGCTGTCTGTTGAACTTTTGTGCTCAAAAACAACGCATTGCTGGATAGATAATTTAAAGAAGATGAAGTACAGAAGAATCAATGGGTATTAGGGACAGGGAATATTTAGAAAAAGAGAAGAGCTTCAGTTTGCATTACTGGCTCCAAGAATAATAAAAGCAAGACTGTTGTGGAACAAAGTGTGGTGGGTTAACTTCTGGTTTTGGTTACTAAACACTGTAGGGCATTGATAAAAATTCTACAGATGCAGAAAGAGGTGAGTGCATTATGCACAGCAACCCTTTTAATAGCAGACACAGAGCTTAGGAAATATGGTAACCAACAACTTCCAGGACAAATGTCACCTATAAAGACCCCTGAAATCAAGACATTAACTTAAACGTAATATGATGTTTAAAAGTAATCATTCATGGACATTTTTATTTGCCTTACAATGTATAAATCATTTTTTCGTTTTGATTTCCATACAGTTCTGAATGCTGTAAGCTTCCTTTCCTTAAATTAAAGTTCAAATTTCCATGTAAGTAATTGATTCTTGTAACTGAAACTTTAAGTAAAGTGCTAACTGCTAAAAGGCTTGGAATAAGCTCTCAAGAGCTGATAAAACTGAGATTTAAAAGAGCAAGTGCAATTTATTTATTGGGTTTTCACTAAGACGTGGAATTTTAGGAGCATGGAAAGATGCTCAGAAGTCAATTTCAGTTCATCAGAGTTGAGATGGGACAGGGTAATAATAATAATAATGATAATGACATAAAGTCAAAGATAGCTGCAAATGATGCTGAGGATAATTATTTCACAGTGTGAATTAATCTGTTGTTTTGACTGTGCAATAATTTCTTGCAGTAATCTCCAAATTTTTTAAAAATTAATTAATTAATTTTATTTTATTGACTGAGACCATAATTTGGCATCCTAGTATGGTGGTTCCACTACAAAAGCAAATCTTGCAAGTTTTAAGAGGATTTAAGGGTGAGGTGCCAGAAAGAGGTGCTTTCTATGATTACTGTTTTTAAATGCTCTTTTGAACATGTAATTTTTTATGGACATTTCTGGTAAAAAAAGCATTCATGTTTTCCTTGAAATAACCCCCTGAAAATTCTGAAGTTCTTCCTGGCAGGAAAGCATTCAGCATCTTCAGTAAATGTCTTTTCATTTTTTTTCAGCTAAAATAAGGTTGTGAAAAATAAAACCACAAGGTCTATTTTAGGAAAAACTCAGACTTAAAAAATTTTCTTGGTCTCCTCAAATGTGGCATATCAAAGCTTAGTCCAACTCAGATTTCTGGCCTCAGATTTCTGGCCTCACTTCAAATGCCATAAAGCTACAGGCTATGTTGTTGTTCTGGTTATGTGTCAACTCCAGGGGAGTTTCTCCACTTGTGGTATCTGATTGAAATTGCTCTACAGATCACTCTGTAACTGTTTTGGTGCTGTCTCTAGTGAGAGTGCTGGAGATCTCTGAGCTCCAGAGTCTGTGCAAGTACCCCACGCGCACCCTGGCTTTGGCCAGTGTCAGCTCATCCCTGCCATGGTGACCATGTGGAGGACACACAGGCATCAGAGCCAGGAGAGAGCCAGGTGTCACTGCCTAGGCCATTGAGGACCATGATGTCAGAAGTTACTGTGGTGGACTCTGAGGTCTGTCTGTAACTCTGGAGGTGTAAGTCAAAAGCTTCCCGACCAGCAATGCGAACATTATGTGGGATGTGTTTCTCAGAGAAACTGGTAGGAAGCACATCTTACCCCAGACGTGTGCCTCTAAGTGGCAAAGGTGGTGTAAGCACCAAGGCAAAAGATGAAAATGGTGTCAGGGATAAGTGTGATTCTAGCTAGGCTCTGGTGGTCAAGGTGACTGGGTGATATATTGTATTAAGGCCACTGAAATGTTTCACAGTTAGGAGGAAAAAGGGTTAATTTAGCCAGCAGGTCTTGCATTTCACACTTTTGAACTGATTGTTTATGCTTATACTCTGCTTTTAAGATTTTAGAATTAACAGTTCATGCTGTTCTACACATTATTTCTATTCTTCAATAGGAAAAAGAAAATAAGATTTCCTGATTTTTTACTCGCCATCATTTCTCAAATTTGCATGAGCCAGTTATTTGGAATTGATATAGAAGTAAGCTGAAAAGAATAAATTCTCCTCTTGGCATTTGCAGAAGAGACTGGTTCTCTCAAGAGCTGGTTTACTGCTTCAAGGACAGCTGGGTTTTGGTGCTCAGACAGTGACTTCCTTAATTTCACCCACCAGAACAGCACTGCGTACTTGTTTAAGGCCTATTTTAATTAAAGTTGATTGTTTATGTAGATTATATTTAGGGCTAAATATACAGCTATAATTTCAATTTTTAATTGTAAACAGGTCAATTAAGAAAAAAGTGTTGAGTCTTCTAAGTGCAATTGAAACAAAAGTTTTGAATTGAATGTTTTTAAATCAATCTTGCTACCAAGGAGGTGATTAGTGGTGTGTACAAGATGTGGCATTTTTACAGTGGACTGTGCAGAAAAAGGTGCCCCCAAACAGCTGACTTTAAAAGCTAGACTGTTTTCTTCCCTTCTTGAAGACAGAGGCATTCCTCAAGTAAGCAAGGTCTGTGTTTGAGTGTCAGGGAGTAGATGCCTGGCTGACAGTGCACCTGGAGTTGTGCAAGGCTTCTTCAGCTTTGAGAAAATCTAAAAACTGTTATCTCATTTTCCGTCTCCTTTAAGGATGCAAACATAGAATCATAGAATCGTTCAGATTGAAAAAGGCCTCTAAGATCATCAAGTCCAATTGTTAAACCAGCACTGCCAAGTTGACCACTATATCATGTCCCTAAGTGTCTTTTTAATGTCTCCAGGGATGGTGAATCAACCACCTTCCTTGGCAGTGTGTTGCAGTGCCTGGCAACCCATCCATTAAGGTCATTTGTAAAAATGGAAATTTCTGAACTCTCTTTCCTGCCACACAACTGACTATGTATATTTTTAAACATGTTTTGCCAAAGTTAACTTTAATGTAGATGCTTTTATGATGGTGACAGACGTCTAGATTTTGAAAGGTGAGCAGTCTGAGTGACCCTGTGATTGATCTAGCACAGCACAATTGCACAGGACAAAGCACCTGCCTGGTACAAGGAGGATTTGCTGTAGACCAGCATAGGGAAGAGGTGGAGGCAGACAAGAAAACAACAGGCAAAACCAGCAGCTTTCTTTGACTGCCAGAAGAAGCTCTGAGTAGCAGACCCAGCCATGGAAGCCTCCAGTTAAAAGCCTAAGGAGAGGACCATTAGCAACAGTCCCACCTTCTGTTGGTTGTGAGTGACATCAGGTAACAACAGGGCAGCTGCAGAAGCAAAACAAAACACAAATGAAGCATGGTGAAAAGCAGGCAGTGCCCCAGAAATGCCAGAGGGCCAGTGTGGTGCCCACGACTAGCACTAAAACATGAGCAACACAAAGTTCCAGGGCAACCTCCCTGCCCTCCAAAGATGAATTTCAGAAGGCAGAAACAAATTATCCATTGTCAGCTCAAGCTCAGTAAAGCCAAGGAAAGAGCAAAGGGACCAGCACATTTGAAGTGCTGTGCCCACATCTGTTCTTGCATCTGGGGATGCTTTGATTTCTAGGGAAAGAAAGGGAACCTGTGGCAGCTCCATAGCATGTGCCAAGACTCACAGGTCTGCCAGGGCCACCATGCCAGGAATTATGGACACATTACTCTGGCTGTGGTCAGTCAGTAGGTGCTGGCACACAAATCAAGCCAATAAAAGTTGTTAGAAGAAAATATTCAGTAATTTGCATCAAGCTGGGAGAGGTCTGCAGGGAGGAAGTGTTTAGAGGAGGTGTGGTGCAATCAGTCTGTAGGTGCCTGGGTACGGTGCTAGCTGCAGTTGAAGTGCTGTTTTCTTACTAGGAAACCAGGTCAGCTTTACAAGCTCAGAGTCTTTTCTGTTATTTCCCCAGAGTGCAGTACAGGACATAGCAATCACCTCAGTACCTTCCTCATGCAAATTGCTCCAAATGTTTCTCATGTACTTTTCAAGGCAGTGCCAGTGCTTTCTTCAGTCAGAACAGGCCTTCCCTCTATTACAGCAGGATGAAGAGATTACGTCTATGCATGTTTTCATTAGTCCACTTTTGGGGGGCACCCATTTGTTCACCCCCGTGGTTCCACTGGTTACTTTCATGAATAATGCTGCTGGTGCTGAGAGTTATTGTAGTATTGAAAGAAATGTGCTGACTAGATTATGGTGAATTTTGAAGCAACTGGTTGTCTAAGTCAAACACCTTTTCCTTACAGATTTGTTTATTTGCAAAATAGCAGAACAGTTTTTCCAGAAACCTTGACCACACTGTTGCAGGTCTCCTTTTCTCAAGTGGTTTTTTTACACACACTCATGTTACCCATGACCTATTTTCTTTCTGGTTTAGCTCTGCTTCTACCATTTCATTTAAAACTCCTTTTGTTGAACCTAGGGAAAGGAAGCTTGCTGCCAATGGTGCCATGAAGTTGAGACCAACAACTGTGAAATGTACAGAGTAAAGAGGCTGGGAAAATGGGAAAAAAGTTATGCTTTACTTTTATCTTTCATGGCAACTTTTTGGGACAGTCATATTAATAATAAGCCCCATATATGATTTTGATGGGGCTCTTTTAATGACACAGAATGTACTTGACTCTGGGCAACACTGAAGCAAATTTTCATGGTCCAGCCACCAAAAGGCTGCATGGATGAATAATAAAAGGCAACTCAGCAAGCTGCATGGGAGAGCTAACTTAGAAGGGCTGTGAAGACAAAGAGAAGAGATGCAAAAGGAACAAATAATTTAGTAATTCAAGAATGCAAAAAC
Source organism: Myiotriccus ornatus (assembly GCA_036023395.1). Classification (NCBI taxonomy): domain Eukaryota; kingdom Metazoa; phylum Chordata; class Aves; order Passeriformes; family Tyrannidae; genus Myiotriccus; species Myiotriccus ornatus. Next base: position 83,620,349 of record JAYRBT010000001.1, on the reverse strand, counting down.
TTGTGTCCCTGAAGTTTTGATTAGTTCTCTTATGAACATTGTGAAGAAGCAAAGGAGGAAGGTACTGTAATTTATCAAAGTGAGGGACTCTATTCCACACGTAAGGGATTGCGCTAAAAACCCTTGAAGTGGTAATGAAAAAATAAAACAAACAGGGATTACAGTTAACATCACTGACAGTGAGAGAAGGTAAGACAGTTCATTAAGTCTGGTAAACAAGCACACCTAAGCTGTGTCCTAATGCAGCTAAAATGTTTTTGAGAGATCCCTCATTTGTGCTGAGCTTTCTCTACAACACAGTGTCTGGCTTCTGCTCCAAGGAACTGGGATGAAGGCTGGATTGTCATTTCACCGGGCTTTTGAGTCAAGGACAATAGTTGAAACTTGGTGCACGTGAAGAAAACTGAAAAATCAGCCTGAAAATAGGACAGAAATAATACTGATGAAAAGGAGCATTTAAGACTGCCTTCTTGAATAAAATGAAGTGATCAGTGTTTCCTTCAGTTGATCAGTATGTACCACTTTTAACTCTTGCTTTCTCTGTTATTCTATAATGAATAGAATGGAGTAAAAAATAAAAAAAGAGAATAAAATAGAAAGAAGGAAAAGAGGAAAGAGGAGGAATAAAGTTAAAAGTTGCCTGTTCAACCTTACTTTTGAGCACTGTACAAATTATAAAAATATGAGTAATATGTTTCACCTAAAATATTTTTTCAAAGTATATTTCATAGTTTTCAATTTTTTTGTCGAAAAATTGTTAGCTTTCATACAACACTGACTACCTTTCTGAGGAAATGCATTTGCTTCTCTCCGCATTGCCTTTGCAGAAGTAGTACAAAAATTTAAATAACATGTGGGAGTCTGTCTGAATACTTCTGCTTTATGAGTCACTATTAATAATGTCATTTGCCTTCCCCTCAGTTCCTACAGTGAACTGTGACTTGTACAATCAGCTTTCTGAAAGTTACAAATTAATAATTAGCTTTCCAGAAAAAAATACAAAACACAATAAAAAAAAGACAACCAACAACCCACAAAAAATCTCAAGGCTATTTTTTTCCAGTGGATCTTCTGCTTGGGGTTTATGAGGAATATATCTATACTACTGGGAAAATGTGGTGGATTCAGAAGTGAACATGGGTATTTCCACTCCTACTTGCCCAAATATCAGCCTTATGGCTGTAGAGTCACGACTGGGGATGATCTGAGGCCTGAATAACATGAAGCTCTGTGGCTGGACTTGTACCTGCAGAACCCTCTGTGCTCGAAGAAGTGAACTCGACACATGTCTCAGCTTTTGTATCTTAACTAGCTGGCAGTACACCCTTCACCATGTGATTTACACGCAGCCTCTGGGCTGACAGTGTAGACAAAACAATACTGGTGATGGACACACATGGGATGGTCTGTGTGTTAGTCTGTGCTCCTCAATCCTTGGCAATGGCTGGTTGAGGGCCTGCAAAAGGAAGTGTTGCTCTGTGAAACACAGACAGTACATGGACTGCAGATTCAATAAAATCTGAAGTGCAGACTTTTCCTCTCGTTTCCCAGGAATGAAGGGTAGATGTGACAGAGTGACTTATCTGCCCCAAAATTTACTACCTTGCACTTTTTCATGTTCAGCCCTTGGTGTCACTGGGTTTGCTGTATTAGCCTACTGCTTTATTAGCACTGTAAATATTCTTTCCTGCTCCTCTGTTACTATCACACTCTTCTTCAGTGAAACCATTTCTTAATGCAAAGGTTAGATAACTGAAAAGCCTTTTTTTTTTTTCTTTTCTTGTTCCCTAAGTCCCAAGACTTTGTATTTTAAGTATCTTTGGAGGATCACAAGTGGTACTGTCTCCTGACTGTCAGGATTTAATTGTAGAATCATAGAGACGTGGAATTGGATGTGTCCTCCATTAACTCCTGCATTAGCCCCTTAGGTCCCAGTGATATTATTAACTGAGTTACAGATCTGTGGTGTCCATCTTGATGTCTGCTTTGCAGTACCAGTAGTTTAGAGAAGCATCAAATAATATTTTTCTTCCAAGGAAGGAGGATATAAATTTCCTACATATATATTTGGAAAGATTCAAAATATATTAAACATGCAGCACATATTTTTATATTTTTTTCATCCATCAATTTTATTCTTATTCAGTGTGAAAACTGCCAGGCTGATACTTAGATTAATCTTCCAGACTGCACACATCAGCTGTAAATCACTCTGCTTCAATAGGAAAACCATTGCCTTGTGGAGCATAGGTAAGTATTTTTTATGGGCTGCCTTTTCCCTGGATGCCATATTGTGCCTGTCTCATCAGACACACACTGACATACACTGATCTGGAAAGACCTGCTCTGAGGTAGGGTGAAGATGGGAGCGTGCACCCTCTCTGCCGACTGACACGGGATGAGGAGGTCTCAGTTACTGTTGCAAGGTCTTATTATGTGTAAAAGAGCAAGCAAAGAGAAATGATCATTCACATCCCCCCCCCACCCCGAAACTGGGAGAACCACAAGTTGGTGACTAGCGCAGCGTATCTGCAGCTCTTTATTTTCAAAGCGTATTACAGAATGAATTAATTGATCTTCATATTTTGAAAAGATACCATGTAACCCATACAACTTTGATCCCAAAAGCTTCAAAACTTTGTGTAGGAAAAGCATCAGTCTGTTTAACTCATCCTTCACAAAAGATGAGCTGTTCTCATGCTCTAACTTCGTGTGTTTTCTTCCTTTAATTAATTTGAAAAGCTATTCCACAATGTTAGTGCTTTCAGCTGGTACTCACTTTAAGGGTCTGTTTCTATGACATTAGAAAACACACCTGACTCAAGTAGCCCATCTATAATTTTATTCTTGGTGTTTACAGCCTGTAGAGAGTTGTATACTGTTTATAATCATGCTCCTGTAACTACTTTCCAGTAAAATTCTCCAGTTTCTGTATCTGGCTCTGTCAATCTTCTCCGAGATTTCCATGACATTTGAGCTATTTCTTTTGCAGGGGAAAATGCTTTCTGTGGTCATCTCATGTGTACACTGCAGGATGTATTTGAGTCCCAGATTTCATGTGTATTAAGCATCACCATTGATATGAAATAGTTGTTATTTAAGTCCTTCTATTTAATGGTAAAGGTCTGTAAAGGGACCATCCCCAAAAGTCAGCTATGCCAATTTCTGATCTATTTGAGTCACCTAGCAAAGTCAAGACCCCAAAGCACTGCTGGAAGTGGGGATCATCTTAGTGTGTGGGCATATCCTAGTAGTTCAGTAGTAGTTAAGACTCATCTGTCTTTGTTTCTACCAATTTTGGATCAAGATTTTGTGCACAGTTATTGAAAACACTCAGAGATTTAGATTCACGTATTATTAATATTTGAGGCGAAAAGTAACTAGACAAAATAAAAAACTAGAAAAGATTTTGAGGAAGAGATGTTGAATGAGCATGAGAACAAGTGTAGTTATTTATTACTATTTTGGGACTTAGATCTCATGAGGTAACCCTCGACAGAATGCCACCATAGGTGGGTTTGCCCGCCGCTGTTCAACTAGATGATGGTTGCCCAGGTGGAGTATCATGCTAAGGGAACACCTCCATTTTGCTTGCTCCATTAGATGCCGTGAATCCCCAGCTGGTCCCCCCCCTGCAACCTGGTGGGAATACCTAGTAATGGAAAAAGCGTTCTCCAGCCACATGATTCTCTTCTTTTGGAAGGTTTTTGGTTTTTCCTTACTCAGAAAGACAAGAAAACCTTTCTGCTAATATTTTCTCTTAAGTAACCTCAGTTCACATGTTAGAATGGTTAAATAACCACAGCCCTGTCTCCCTGCCTGAGATGTGAAGACAAAGAATTCCTAAGGTTAAAAGCAGTGAAAAGGTCAGTGCAGAAACTAACTCAGATGCTGTCAGGGTTGGGATTTTTTTCTGGTTAGATAGAGCCTACATCAAAGAAGCCCTTAAATTAGAATTAGACTTCATTTGCATATCTTCCTGATGGGAGAATGAATGGATGAGTTGTGAAAGGTGGAGTGAGAGTGAGAGAAAGTGGGACAGAAAGCAGAGGATGCATATGAATTCAGAGGTAGGAAAAGGGAGATGAAAACAAAAGGAAAACAGAGTGTTTTTTACCACTGTACACCCATCCTTTTTGTATAGGTGAGAGAATTTGGCTGGGAAGAGTCACTTCCATGGAGCAATGTGAGATTTTACAACAAAGAGGCAGGCAAAGGCTGGTGTTTCTGAATGCACAGTAGGCCCTGCACAAAGGTAATATATTTTTCCATGGGTCTATGTGCAAGCTGGGGATTCTCATATCCACATAACGCAGAATTATCATGGAGACTCTGGAGTTTATAGAAGCATGTGGTTGTCATAAGACTGGATGGGATTTACATGGAGTTGTAGAAACACCTTCAGGGCTGGAGTGAAGGAAATGAATAACAGAAGCAAGAGATGATCCTCTGGACTTCACGTTGCTTGAGAAGGGAAGCAAGGCTTTTCATGAAACACGTACTCAGCACAGGAAAAACGCATTTTGATTACTCCTGATCTTAACAACGCATTTTGATTACTCCTGATTTTTTGCTCAGTGAGATTGTTTTAGATGGTTGTGATGAGCTGGTGCTCTCACAACTGAGTTTATTGCTGAGCTCTAGGAGGGTCTGCAAGGCTGGGCTCATGCATCTGTACATGTAAGTGTGCACACACACGTGCACACAAACACAAACAAACACAAAAAGCAGTGGGACTCATCTCAGGGCAATGCAAGAATATGCTCCAGGGGTGGGGGTGAAGTTCAGCTGAGATGGGTTTGCTGGGGCAGAGTGAGTGCTCAGAGCATTCTGTGCTGCTATCATGAATATTTATTAAATCAACCCCCTCATACCTAGGCTTGCTAGCAATCATCGTCTTTAGATCCGCAATTTACACCCTCCTGCCACTGGCTGCACATGAGCTGAGACCCTGTTCAACAAATTTCTTTTGATATTTTGATTTATATGCTCCTAAAAAAATCTTTATTACACTTCTCTCTTCCAGACAATTTACTTTGTTCAATATGTTTCGTTGTTGGGTTGAGATTTCTCTAAGTTTAATTCCTATTTTCTATTTTTCAGTATTTATTATGCCACATTCCCATGGGGCTGTAACTGGCAGGTGGGTCATAATATACATAACTGATAGGCCCATCTGTCTTCCTTTCATTGCATGCTACCCCCTTCTTTCTCTTTCTTTCTTTCTCTCTCTCTCTGTCTTTCTTTCTTTGCATATGTCATAAACTGTCAACTGTAGGCACAGTCCCACATGAGGACTAACAGGACTAGCACAGCCTGAGAGAAGGCTATCAGTGTATAAAGGGGATTGAGTCACTTCACAGCAGATTATGAAAGTGGATTGTTTCATAATGGGTTGCATTATTTCTCCTCAATATTTAAAATTTTTATCTTCCATGACACATGGAATCAAATAGAAATAGACCTGTGCTTTTGAGAAAAATGAGAGAAACATCTTAATTTTCTGTTCCTTTCATTGTTTTTTATCTTGGTTCTTTATCCTCCAGCATGAGAGCTCCCTCTCTTAGGCTCCCTAGTACCCAAGGATTCCAGAGCCTGGGAAAAAAAATAGATGCTAATACTATCTGAAAAAGCAATCAGTCTCTGAAAAACAGTCTGCCTGGCTTCTGTTCTCAGCAATTCTTCCCACCTGAGATTTTGGGAGCTCTCAGCTTGGTTATGTGCCTGGTTTTTAATTTTAGTAAAGGAAAAGTGAAAGTTCAAAGTGCTGCAACAGCTGTTCGTGGTGGAATGTAAGCGAGAGCTCGCAGGGATCAGGGGCCAGCCGGGTACCGAGGGGCCTAATCCTGCAGCCTGCCAAACACACAGGGTACACTGCCTGACACTGTGACCAAGTAGTGGGACAGACCATCAAGTTCCCAGTAAGGGAAATGCAGCGAACTTCTCCCATTCTGCCAGACCAGATGCTTGTGAGGTGTGCAATGGCAAGGTGACATGGAAATCTGTGACTCCCAGCATCCTCACGATAAACCAAGGGATGGCAGGCAGCACAATTAGGTGAGAACCTGGCCTTGGAGGCTCTGAGCCTCCATCCAGCACTCCTTGAAGGTGGTGACTCAGTGGGATGATACTCAAACCCTGCAAGAAACATCAGGTCTAGAGTCAACACTTACCATCATCAACCGAATGGCAGTGAGCCATTCGTCACACTCTTCCTTTTTCTCTGTATATTATACTTCAAGGCACTTTCCATCTGTTGGATTTTACCTTGTTGACGGTTTTTACCTTTCTGTTTTTGTCTTGCGTTGTTTATTGCCATTTTACTCAGCAGCCCTCAAAAACTGAAAATGGAAAGTGTCATCCCACATTTTTTCAGCTCATACTTAAAAAAAAAAGGCAACAAAAAAATCCAGCGGCCTGTCTTTAACCTTTGGTAACCCTGACATTCTTTGCACTAAAGTGTCTGATATTAAAGCAGATTGCTTTCATGCCTACATAAGTAATATCATATGCTTCACATCAGCCTATGCTCAGGCTAGCTGAATTCCCACTGTATTATTGCATGTGAATGCACACTCTGTGCATACTAATAATGGCCTATCTGAATCAGCTTGCCTTTCAACTTTTTGAAAATGAGTTTTATTGGTTTGTTGGATGGCTATGGCAGAGGAATACAGTTTAATGAATGATGGTAATACTTGTGTCTATTAGTGCTTGGCAAGTTGCACTAGAGAGGTAGAGCTGAGAAGAGAAACAGTCTTAAAAACCTGCAAGAATTCCTAAAGAAACAGTTTCTTCCCTCCCCCCACAGCTGCTAACCAAGATCATGTCTGATCTTAGGGTAGTTAAAGAGTCATTTAAAAAGAGTCTTAAATTTTCTTTTGTGAGCAATACTTTTGGACCTTTTTCTTTTTTTCTGCTTTTTGGTTGTTTTGTTGTGGTCTTTTTTTCTCCTTAGACAGTAAGTGTTAATGGGAAACCCATCAGAAGGAAGCACTTTAATAGCAGTATGGTGTTGTCAGGTGGTCCATATTTGTGTGAGAGAATTCTTTTCAGGCCTGCCAGTACTGCCTCTTGGCTCTTCATCCTGCCCCAAACACTTCTCCTTGAGATCTTTCTCTCCTTCTGCCTTGCTCTGACACACCTTTTCCAGTGTTAGAGTGTGCTCTGATTCACAAGTGACATAGCCCATGTTTCTGGAACGTGGAGCAATAATCCTGTACATAAACTTAGAATATGACCCTATGCTGTTATTTCTAGGATTCTCTGGGGGTTTTTCTTTCTATCTTCTAAAAGGCTGTGCATGCTGATCATAATCTTACAACCCACTTTCTGTGCAGCTTCAAGATGGTTTTGTTGTTGTCCCAGTACCCAAAACCAAGTGATTTTCTCACATTAGAGGTGCATTGCCAAATAAAATGAGCCCCTCTCCCCCACTGAACACATCAGAAATTCACCTGTGCTTAAGATGATGTGTGAAGATGCCTCACCTTTAACCTTCTTCCCATATACAGGCCTATTAATTTGGCAGGCTTCATCTAGGCTATCTGCATACACATATATGTGTATGATATAAATAAGATACATATATATCCGGGAAAAAAATCTTTGTTGCTGGTGATACAAGTTCCCTTGTTTAGAACAAGGGAGGTACAAGGGGTTGGACTAAAAGTTTACCTAGGTCCTCTCTTAGGCAGGAGATAGTAACAGCTTTTCTGGAAAAAGATAGAGACGTAAGGAAATCACAGAAAAATAATTTTCCTAATGTTTTTCCCAGGTTCGAGCAATCTGTGGCTTGGAGACCTCCTGGACTTCTTTGACAAGCGTAATCTCGATCTGTAGCTACCCGTAAACCTATCCTCCATAAATATTAATTTTTTTTTTCCCCCCATTCATAGTGTTAAATCTACTTTGTAATCACAGTCATTAACAGGGGGAAAAAACCCGCTGAAGAATAGTGTAGCCCCTGGTCACTTTCAGCATCTGGACGTACTGACCGAAAGGGAATGTGCCCTGTCTTGATCCTGAGTGTGAACCACAGGTAAAATGACTATATTATCACCTCAAGTAAGCATCTTGATGCATTTTCTTGTCTTCTTTTCACTAGAGTGTCAAAGATGCATCACTAGAGGTAGAATATTAGCTTTGTTTGACAAATTTCAGGTCCAACATTGTTTGTTGTGATGGCCTTTGATAGCCTTTGGTGAGGGAGGGGGAGAGATCATAGATAAATGGGCCATGAGACTGCTTTCTGATGCTGAAAAAGGAGTGAGTGCAAATTTTTTTGTATCCTTTACATGAGTCAAATGCTAACTGCTCTTCATTCTGTTCTGAAGTTTCTATTGTGTAGGTAATCATATGGGCATATTTAAGTACTGGGCTTTTTGGAGTTAAATCCCATTCAGACTGTTATGACTGTGTTTAATCTTTGAAAGACGAATGGGGAGGGGGAAATCTGTTCTTCAAAAAAGAATCCTTCTTATACAGAATACTATAGAATTCTTATCTTTGATCTAAGTAAGCACAACTGTACCATGTCAGCAGCATATTAGTGCCAACGCATGTGTGTTGTACTTTTTAAATGCTGTTTCAACATGTGTCATTGGATCTATGTTCCTACAGGCTCACAACAACCTGCACCCTGGTAACTACATGTTGATTGAAGCACCCTTATGAAAAAAAGATATAAATGTTTGTGGTTAAGGTGATAACCCTTTTGTTTTCTCTGTAATCCATCACAGGGCTTGTCAGCCCTGACAGCTCGAGTGGATTTTTTTGAACACCTCTTTATCTGACAGCTTCATGCATCATAAAGCAGCAAATAGAATTAGATCAAAGTCTAAGAGTCACTGTAGGCTTGGTAAGGTATGCAATCCTGTTTGTATCTTTATCCAGGCTCTGACAGTTCATTTTAACTGGCAACAGGGGGAAGGAGGGAGAAGGAGGAAAGTTTCTTTTTCTTTTAAGAAGGTACAGTAGTGCTGCATTTTTAAACGTACATGGCTTTCACATATCATTTCCCCCTGACATCTGTGATTCCCTGTGTACTGTAGCATACTACATACATTTTCAGAATGCTCAACAACAACAGTCACATTCTCAAAGCAAAGGCTTAACCAGTGCATGAAGCCATGTACCCATATGCTCTAATAATCCAGAGTTTTGTTTAATATCAATGGCAGAGATTGACAGATCTCACTTTAAACAATAGAATATTGTCCATCTGCTTCATGCCAGATTATATGAATTACTGTGATGGATAACAGGTTTACCAAGAGTACACCCTAAACTCACAGGATATAACAAGCACTTCCTTATTTTAGAAACAATAAAAGGGAAAAAAGGAAAAAAGGAAAAGCGTAGTTTGGTAAAAATTCAAGGTAACAAACTGAAAGCATGATGTGAAAAAACCTCCAGGTATTTGAAGTTATCTACTTTGGTCTTTTTTGGTGTATCTTGTTTTTCATAATTGCTGATAAATTGTGATTCTTGATGAATAATATATGTAAATCCAGGGATTTATACCAAAGCTTTTTGAGGTACCTTAATCCTTGGAAGTCTGTGGTGGAAAAGAGTGGGTGAGTTTTCTGATCTTTTTAGTCAAAAGCATACGGTGCATAAATACGAAACTAGGTATCCTCCTTTGCTTCCATCTGAGACCTGCACCTGAACGCTCTTTTTTCTTTCATCATACCATTTTCTGAAATTTATATGGAAATGATGGGCTGCATTTTTTTGATGGAACATGAGAGCCATCTCCAAACACAATGATCCCGTGAAGGGGAGAAGCAGGACCAGGTAGATGCTGCCTTGGGCACAGTAGAGGAAGACATGCCAGGTCTGTAATACGAGATCCTATGCAGAAACCGCACTGAGTGTTCTTGTTAGGAGGGAAAGGGGTCAGAGGCGGAGAGGGTGCTCCTCCTCCTGCCTCCTTCCCCTTTGAAGACAATAACTTTCAGAGAGAGTTTTCCTGCTTCCGCAGAAGGTCTCATCCTCCTCCTTCTGCTCCTCCATGTCGTAAATAATGCAGGAGGTGCAGCAGAGGTGCAGGGAAAGGCTTGTGGGAGTTCCTTCCTCCCGACTTCTTAAAGAGCCGTGTAGCCAGACTACGGCAGGGTTGGGGGAACAGTATGGGGAAGTGAGAAGAGCAACTACAGCAGGAAGGAGCTACAATTCCTCCTCTCCCATAGTGCAGCAACACAGCTGGATACAAAGGGAGGCCAACCATCTGGGTCCCTTCCATCTCCAAATATTCTATGATTCTATGATCTGCCAGCAGCTCCCTTCTCCCAGCAAGCTGCACCATCTCAGTGTATTTCAGTGTAGCTCAGCAAACTCTATCATATGTCTAAATACTGTGTCCCCTGTGCACTCAAACTCTTCCTTCTGGCAAGACCTGAAAGAAAATTTGGGGTCACTACCTGGCCTCACTGAGACAAACACTGTCATGTGGTTTTGCTAAGTAGGACTGACCTTTTGTCAGTCTGTTTTTCTGTCAGCTGCTCTTCCCTATAACTGTTTTAGCAAACATTTAGAAGAAGCCCTAACACCAGAAAAGGGGGGAAGACTCTTTGAAAGAAAAGCAGACGGTTGCTGACTTCTCTGAACTAAAAAGAATCCATGCATAGAGCAAATTGTCCTCTGGGCTCCTATACTTCCACATATTTGTCTGGTATTGGAGCAATGGTTTCCATTGGTGGTTAGAGGCCAAAAAGGCTTCACTCATGACCAGTCCCAGATTGATGTAAAGAGGAAGGCTTTCTTTTGAGAACCCATAACTATTTCTGCCATATTGTGGGAGACTATGGAAAACTATTGTGTAGTGTCCCAGAATCCCTGTGAACCTAGGGCACCTCACAGTTTTCCTAGGTTAAGTGCTTACACCTCTTACACTTCAGATAGGAGAGACCATTAATTTAAACGAGCACCAAGTAGGTGCCTGAGTCCTCCAGATGTCCTGTGGCACAGAGGAAGCAGAGCAGGACAGAAATGGAGTGGCACATACAATTTTGAGGTGGTCCCTGACCACGTAGCATAGACCCTGACTGTCTGCAATGACTAACTGAAGAGCAAGGAGCTCAAAACATTGACCAAAATTTCTCCTGCTGGTCCAGTGGAGCTTCATCTATCTAATCTGGCAATTTACATTTTAAATTACCTTACATGAATTTGAAGTCCACATCAAACAGTTGAGGACCACATACGTTGCAGCTACTGACATAGCTCCTTAGTGGAATGCCACACACATCATCTCCTGCTGGAATTTTTCACTTCAGTCACTACTGAGGTGCACCCATTTGAGGTGACTTCACCAAGGTGTTGTGGTCAGCAGGAACGAGTGGCCACATCAGTCCGCAGTGCCTCTCCTGCTTCAGTGTCCATAAGCAAATTTTCTGAAAACCCTTCTCACTAGTGTGTGGTGCCCTCCTTGCCTGAAGCAGACTGAGCCAGCTGATATAAACCCACATATCAAGGAGCAAGGTGGCTGATGGACTTTCTTTTGGTGTCACTGTGACCATAGCGAACAGTCATGGTTAAACTACCTCTGGCTTTAATCATAAACAACAACTGCTAATGAACTTTGTCAGTACTGTCTGATTTTTCCAAATGTTCATGATTCCCTGAGTTTACACTGAAAAAAATTAAACCTGTGTATAGGCTGGGAGACTTGCAGCTCTTCACATCTTACTTCAAAAGGCCCTCAGGAACATGAGAAATGCTAAGGGGGGATTTCTTAACTGTTTCTGACTCTTTTAAGTAATACTAACTCAAATTAATTAACAGATTTGCCTTTGCCTAAGAAAAATTAGTTTAAACTCATAGAATAGGCACTGTGGCTATGGGAAGGATGCCCTCAGTATTAACAAGGCATGACCAATAGCACCTCCAGCCTGTGCATATGAAAGTCCTTATAAAATCAATACTTCCAGTTCTATGGAATACTTAGACTTTCATCTTAGTAAGTAGGTCCCAGTGGAAATATTTGGAAATAGTGGGGAAAAAATGAAGATAAATACTCTTTCTATACAGTTTCAAACATTAGTTTTCTTACGATCAGAGTGTGTTAAAATATAATCCTTTCCATGGCTCTTCTACCTCCTGCAAAATCTCTTTTAACTTTTATTTGTTATTTAAAAAGCCACAGGGTATATTCTCTTCTTAATACATAGGGATTTACGTGTGAAACTCCCTGTGCATCGAGGTGATAATATACCCCTTAATTGGAAGCTGTTTAATGCTCTCGATTTAAGATTTTAATAGAAAAGTTACAAGCAGTCTGGCTGTGAGTGGAACACTATTAAAATTCCCAGCCAGGACAGTAGTGTTTTTTTCTTTAAGTGGCTTTTTATTTGCTAAAATTCGTTGCAGCTTTCATTGCAAGTTGGGGCCACTTTTAAGTTTCACTCTACATTATGAGAAAGAAAATGGAGAACTTTAAAGCAATCCTAAGTTTCAAATAAAAGTGGAACTTAAAAACATCTTTGCCATGTGTGTCATTCTATAGGTCGTGCTTGCTCAGTTCATTCAGAACGGAGGCAACTTTATTGAGTGTCTTATTTGTGCAGACACAGTAGGAGGAACATTACCCTCTAAGATCTCCAGGACCACTTATGGGGCTGGTGTTCATTTATTTGCATGTTGTCAGACCCTTATAATCATATGAGAACAGAGACAACATGGGACCTTCACAGCTTGGATCTTAAAACCACTACACTGCACAAAGCAAGTGATGCAAAAATGGGGTCCAAAATTTGACCTTATGACTAGAGTGTGCTTTGCAGTCTTCCTGTTTTTTTTTTTTTTTTAAAAACACTGCTGGAAGGTAGAAAAATTCCTTCAGTATCATGTCAGAGGTACAGAAAGATACAGGGCCATATTCATAAAAGGATTAAAAGACTCAAGTATGATTTGTAGCACCTGAATTCTGCCCTAAAGCCATAGAACACAATTCTGAACTCTCCTCTCTCCTCCAGTCTCTAGAAGTGCCTCATGACCTCAGGTATCCACATTTTTACAGCAAACTTCTTGAGGTGCTAAAGCTTTCTTCCGTGAATGCCCTCAGTCTTCTGTAGACTGAGCAGCTCTGCACAAGGCTCCCATCTAAGTCCAATTTACTTTGTTACAATGATGTGTCTGTAGCTGTGAGTCTTATGATGATATGTTCTCAGGAAACCCTACGGGTATTCTGGCATCAAAACATCAGTCTACCCAAGCAGGTTAGTGATACAGACAAGCAGGAGTAAATTTTCAGTGGCTAAATAAAGGCTGAATGTATTCCCTACGGGTAAATGATGTCTGAATTTGTTGCTTTATCTGTTTTAATTTGATATATGTGAAACTTTCAGCAAACAAGTCTGTGTGTATGCATGAAAACATAGTTTGTATTCGTATATTCCTGGATCAGCCTTCTGCTCCATGCCTTTTCCCTTCTCATGTGTTTTGCACTACAGAGAGATGTGTGAGTAAAACAGAATTTACTCTGCTGAATGTGTATTCCTATAAGGAACAATCTTGCCTATTTTTCTGTTAACTCATAAATTTTTAGCTGTGGGAGGGAAGGGTGCTGATGCTGGGGAGAAGGGTTTCTGTACAAGTACAGTATCTTTAGTGTAGGAGGGTGGACTGTGGGGAGGGAGGAACAATTGGCCTAGGTCACGTACCTCCCCTGGGCACAACTCTTTCCTTCCTGGGGCAAACACAGGTTTCTTCAGAGCAGCTCTGCCAGGATGTCGTACTGCTCCCATCTGCAGCTGGTATCTGCATGGGTAGACTGGACCACGGGCCTGCTGCAAGTCTAGCCATCCATTCTTTTGTGGGTTTGGGGAAGAGTTCAGACTGACTTTCTAAAGCTGTATTGTAATGGATTTATACTTATTGACCCATCAAAGAGGGCTTGTGACAGAGAGCAACTACTTATATCAATATTTTAATATAATTTAATATATATCAGCACATCATACCAAAGTGTGATAGAGTTTCTGGGCAGATTTCAGCTTGGAGCACAAAATTCTGGGGGCGCAAACAACCTGCTTGAAAGGACGACTCCTACCCACGACCATTCACTCCTTGTCTTATTGAGAAACTGACAACAATGGAGCTGAAGACAGACTTACTTGATAGTGTGCTTTGGTGATGTGGCCACTGGGAATGGCACTTTGGCAGCTATTCAGTTTGGAAACGCTGTAATAGCCTTTAGACGGTATCAACTTTTAGTTCCTCATCTGTGTTGGAACTGAACCAACATCTCGTTGGCTGAATGACTTTGTATCCCCATTAAAAAATATTTTACTGGCCTTCTCTACTTAAAAAACATCAAATGATTTCCGTTTCTGTTTGGTTTTCTGCTAAAATATGGAAGCTAAAAGTGGTCCTGGTAGAGTGTAGCTTAAACTGGAAAAAATGGAGGGACAAAGCCATGTGTTGTTGAGGGCCTTTCAGAGCCAGGATGAGGAGAGCAATGCACAGCAAGAGCTCAAAGCCTGAAAAACAGAAACACCTAGAGAGGCTTAAGTCCCTCCACTCTACCGCATAGTTGAAAAGTCTCATTAATGTTTGTGGAGAAAGAAAATCTTTTTTCTTTTCTTCCCTCCCTTCACTCTACACTTATAGCAAGAGTCACAGAGCTATTATCTAAATGAGGGGATCAGAGAAATGAGTATTTTAGGTGAGAATTTAACACTGAGTATGGCATTCCTGAAAAGGTCACTGCTGGCCATTTAGTTAGGCGATTTGAACAATCCAAAGCTATACAAAAATTAGGCTTTCACATACATTAACTTCATGCTATTTCTCCTGATTCTGTTTTAAAAGAAAGAGATGGTCTTAGAGGAAATAGATTTTTCTGCAACATACAGTATATATTGTCTTTCAGTACAGCTTCCGACTAAAATTTATCTCTTGCTAAATGCAAACTAAATGAATAGTGTAGAACTAATACATTTTGTGCCAAGAAAATAAATGGGCACGGTGCTAGATGCTTAAGAGTGTCACTAATTATTCACGTGATTTGTGGCATCCCTTCTCAGCAAAGGCATGGGGGCTATAACTGGGAAAATCTTTCACATTTCTCTCTTGGAAAACACACAGTGAGGAACTCAGCACGCTCACAAACATGACCAACCTTCTTAATTTCAGTGTATCCAGAATGCTATTCCAACTCCCAGAAATACTGTAGTACATCCAGTGTTTGTGTGCTGAGGACAAACTGGAAGGCTTGTGCATTCCTGTATAGGAACCAAGGTTTTATTCTTTATTTCTAATTTTTTTTTTCTTTTAATGCTTTGGTTTTTTCTGTGTGTACTTTTCAAACCAGAATTGTGTAAGGCCGATCCCACTTTTAGCTTCCATACCATGAATGTAAAGGCACACTCAGAAGAGTTTTTTTAGCGGGCAGCAAATAGTTTCCAACCGCACAACTCTCAGTCTGGCATGGTACGTCTGCAGCTTGCAAGAAACACAAATGGACATGCAGAGGCTTCCATGGCTTTGCAAAGAAATTAGGCCTTTCTCTTGCTTTTTTCTTCCCTTTTCTCTTTCTTTTTGGCTATCCTTGGCCAGCATCTAAATGAACAAAGGAGAAGGAAGAAATGAGAGGAGTATAGATGTCAAGGAAAAGCGTCATGTTGGCAAGAGGTATTCTTTTAACCTTCAGAAGTTATTGAAGAGTGAAAGATTACCACATGAGGTACGGTGAGATTAAGGTGAAAAGCATTGTGGCTATGTGACTTCCTTCAAAGGAGAAGTAGCTTTTCCTATACACAGACTGTCACGCTGAAGGACAGTCACCAGTGATGACTGCAGAAACAAAAATCAATGTAAAACATTGTAAATAAAATGTCACCTTGTTCAGCCCTGAGGTGGCACTTTCATTTTCTGGGCAAGTTACAATTTTAGTTTGATTTCGTATCAGTCCTTGATGAACGTATAGGGTTTTGTCATTGTGAGTATATCCATTTTTTTGAAAAGGAAAAATTATCCTGGATAGCCTATATTTTAGAATTGTTTTTCTGCTGAGGTAGTTGTTTTATTTTTGTGATAGTTTGTAGATTTCTCCCACATGCTGTTACCCCAGCATGGTCTCAAAATTAAGGTCTGGGTGGCCAAAACTGGCTGAGTGATAGCAGCTTAGGATATTTTTGCCCTTTCTCATAAGTGTGTCTGAGCACTGTAAATTCGTATTTTTTATGAGGAAAGCAATGTTTTTTTCTTTTTTTGTACTCCTACTGCAAGGACAGGAAGTCAGCAGCCACTGTCAAAAGACGCCAGAATTAGTAGGAATACAGTTATTAAGCTTTTGTCTTTTATTAGACAAAAAAATATGTTTGGCACTACCATAATCAGATGGAGTGTGTTCCTTTCTGTAAAGCACTTAAAATGTATTACCAGTAAAGTAACTGATGTCCAGAGAAATGGAACACATATTTAGATACTTGAGTGAAAACATGCTGAAAGACAGAGAGGAAACTCCACCTTTAAAGACAGCCTGCCCAGCGAAGACCTTAAGATGGTTCCTAAACTGGAGCCAGAGGAAAGCAGCTCAAGCGATGAGGGTGTTCCAAATTGAGTCCCAAAGGGGTATGACCACAGAAGGAGCAAGTAGGCTGAATACTATTATGTCAAAGATCCTGGAAATAATTCACATTTTGCAAACTCTTGTTGGAGAAAAGTCCAACTTAGATTGAAAATGCTTAAATGAGAAGCGTTAAGATTAATTTGGACTCAGTCACCAATTAGAAAACCTCTCTTGTTAAACACCAACCTCTTAATTAGACAATCTTGCTTTTTTGTTTTCTAACATCAACAAAATGGATACATTAGTGCCATATGAGGCTGCCTTAGGAGGATTAGCTAAAGGAAACTACATATTAAACTTTACCTTTTAATTAACTTTTAATGAATTTCTCTCACAGCAGAAAGCAGTCACAGAGGGACTCCAAGATTCAGGAGTTACTTAAGGTCTATAATGGTTTTTTAGGGGAAAAAACAACCCCACCAATTTCTTTGCTCCACATCTATTTCAGCTTCACTCACAGCTTGGGCTGCACAGTCGTCGTGGGATATTTGAAAGGAAGAAAAGCTGAAAAAAGTTAGATGTGTAACTAATTATATAAACATGCCATCTTTGTTTTTGTCAGTTTCGGTTACTGGGAAGCATATTTTCCTTATTTAGTGTTGCCTTTGTGCAGTTATATTAAGCCAAAGGAAAAAAAAAAAAAAGGAGAAGCAGTGAGGGAGGGAAGAAGCAAGGAGATCATGGGCACTGGTGGGATACTCCGGCTGCTGGCAGCCTGGCTGGGCCATCCACACAGTGATGGCGTTCCCTAAGAACAGCCATCAGATGGAGGTGAGGATCTCTAGCTGGGTGAGTAATCACACTTGGCATTTGCTGTCAGTAAGACAACTTTGGTACTGAGTATAGAGATCATTAGGAATGAAACATCAAATGCTGGAAAACAAATGGAGGCTTAATCTTCAATGAAAGAGAACATCAGGAAAACAGAGCTTTCATGGTTTTGGGTACCTGATGAGTTGGGAACTGGCAGAATTTTACCTGTGTTGCATTCCCCACCCCTCAGACCCATGGTGCTCTGGAGCTGCCATAAAAAGCAGCAAAACTCTCCTGCTGTGTAAGAAGCAAGCAGACAGCAGGGCCAAATTCGGTACAATTCCACGTGCATCCAGCATTGCTTGAAATCAGCGGCAGACCTAGATGCACACTGGAGGCAGCATTTGGCCCACTGCTTTTAATTTAATGGGCCTTGGCAACAGGATGCAGGAACGGACCCCCCCCATCTCACGGACTGAATATATGACACCACACCACACCCCAGGGCCCCAGAGGCCCAGCCACCCTCTTTTCACCTGCACCCCACATCGCTGGAAAGCAGCAGCTTTGTGGTTGGGCAGCACGTAGCCACACCACCACTATGAGAACTGGTTCAGTGCAGTCGGATCAGAAGCAAACAAACTCACAGGAAATGGTGGTGTTCCTCAAAACCCACCCGGTTCCAGGGGACCCTTCCCTTTGCTGTTTGCTTGTCCTCCTCTAGCTGCTTTCTGTAAACATTTGCTCACACACATTTTTGTCAGCACAATAGCCTTTCTTACAGTGAACTTCCGCATGAGCAGCCAAGACAAAGGCATCTGTGAGCAAACTGAAATATTAATCGTTGTCTTTTGCTTGGCTGAGTGTTCGCCTTCCAACATTTGTCTTTGTGACACTCAGGGACTGCCCAGAGCTGTGGGATGTCCTTCTGCAGCCTGCCCCAGGCTGGGCGATGCCCACCAGTGGGACCTCCTTCCCAGCCACTCAGCCGCCGCCTTGGCAGCAGCCCCTAAGCTGATGAATTTTGGGGTCCCTTGGCAAGCCCTCACGCATGGCTTTAAGCTGGCTGCTGCAGTTGGCAGCTGTGTCTTGACTCCCTTCACCTCCCACAGCCAGACCACCTGAGAGTTTGGCAAGCGGGACCCTGGAAAAAGGTTGCCCCACATCCTGCAGGGATTGCCCAGAGATTGCAGGCACACCAGGCCCTAGAAGAAGGGTTCTCCTGAGCCCCACCAATGCTAGCAGTTGTTATAACCTAGCAGGGATGGTTGGGGATGGAGGCCTGCTGGGTTCCCACAAGCCCTGTAGCTCTCTGAGGTCTGGACCCTCATGTCCTACTGCTCTCCATCCTCATATTTTTTTATGAGGTTACTGCTTTAGAGGTTCACTTTGTCTGGAGCCTCAGGTACTCATGGGTTCTGGCTAAATAGCCAGCAAGTTTGTCTAAACCTGTATAAACACTTGTTTTAACTCTACAAGGGTACACAGGGTGCTGCCAGGCTATTTTCCTTCCTCCCACATCCACTTGCTGAGAAGTGCCCTCATCCCATCTTAATTGTTCATTTCATCCCTCTCATCCCCAGGTGAGGCTCCTTATTCACTCATTGAAGATTTTATAAGCTATTAATTATACATTGATTCCGTTAAACTCATGATCCCTGTCACATTATCAACTTTCAAGGGAGACGGTACCTGACATGCTGTGAACACCGATGACAAGCTGGGTGAGAAGCAATGGAGGTGTAGCTCCAAGAGAGGTTCTTCTGCACCTTTGCAATGACCACCCCCACCCACAAATCCTTGGGACCCTCTTCCAGCCCACCAGCCACTCAACCAGACCCAGGCTCATGTGACCAACATGTTTGTGTCTCACAAATAATCACAAGTAATCAAATCAGGAGCAATCTAAGCAAGCAATTTGCAGTCCTTGGCTGAATATCCTTCCTTATTA
Source organism: Myiotriccus ornatus (assembly GCA_036023395.1). Lineage (NCBI taxonomy): Eukaryota > Metazoa > Chordata > Aves > Passeriformes > Tyrannidae > Myiotriccus > Myiotriccus ornatus. Next base: position 83,601,069 of record JAYRBT010000001.1, on the reverse strand, counting down.
AAAAAAAAAAAAAAAAACATGCAAAAAGGAGTAGCTTCAGAGAATAAACAAGCCACAAGGAGGGGAAAAAAAATCCTGTATTTGTTAGATAATTTCTCCTCAATGAATAATTCAACTATTCCTAATAAACATTATTTATTATTTGTAAAATACTCACTGACATAGGTGTGTATGATGCTTCAATAAAATAATTGCAATAATTTTGCATAAACTTGTTGGATTAATGGGATAAGCACAAAATGCTCACTTTGTTACAGAAATGATTTTTATAACACACAGTGGGCTAAGAGGTGTTTATCCAAAATTTTAGGTGGGTTCTCTACAGCTCTCAGTGGTATAAAACAGCTTTAAATAATTTTGAAAAATGCATCCCTTGACACATCTTAGATATCAATTCTGGTATTTGCCTACCTTAAGTAAGTTCTGACAGAATCATTCAAATGAATAATCCACTCTTCCGTAGGTTACATATTTAATCACAATGAAATGACAGGTAATGATAAAGGCACATATTAGATGTGATTTTACAAATTTTTCTTGTAGGATTCAGTGCTTGTTTGGCTTTAACAGAGAATAAATACTATGCTTTCAAAATGGAGGCTTAATAGGAACTAAAATATGAAGACTTTTATTTAGAAAATCAAATCTAAAAAAGAAACTTGGAACTTCCAGTGCAAAGGAGGTTTACTCCTATCTTAAATCAAGTGATTTGTACCCTTTTATTAAAAAAAGAAAAAACACTTGGATTTTTTTCCCCTTGTAACAGTCTGAATATTACTCAGGATTTTGCAGAGTAGCAAAAATGAGACATGAACTGAGAAGGTGAGATGGTCTGGATATTTCAGAGAAAAAATGCCTATTATCTGTTTTCAGGGCTCAATGCATTTTACCTAAAAATGTGCTGGCAATATGCTGTCAAGCAGATCTGTTGCACATTGTTTCTCCTGTTTCACCAAGCACTTGTATAGTCACAGAATTTACAAAGTAAGAACAATTCTTATAAAAAGCACGGTTTATTCGTAAGGACAGTATTCTGTGTAATGAATTCTGAAAAATGTACCAGCAACATGCCTAGCAGGAGGAGTCCTAACTTAGCCTCTTGCTCTGTGGAGCTCTGAAGCTTGTGCTCGCTTTCAGAATGAAAACAGGCACATCGAAATCGGTGAGATAACTGACTTGCTTACACATTTACTGCATGCTTGCATACCGTAGTGAATCCGCCTCGGCAAATGGTAAATGTTAAAGAATTCCTTAACCAACCTTCAAAAAAAAGGGATTTTTTATTTTTCTTTTTTTTTTTTGATTGCATGATTGCATAGCATTGGGATTTTTTTAAACTCTTTTAGAAGAAATATTTGCTTTTAATTTGAAAATGCTCATATTTTTTTGATTTGGCTTCAGTACTTTAAAAAGTGACAACAAATCCACAAATGTTTAGCTCTTATTAATTATGGGGAGAGAAAATTTAATTTCCTGACTGTGCTTCCTGTGTACACACGAGCCCCATGAGTTTGTGGCAACCTCCGTAGCTGCTCGGGGGAAGCTGTTAGCTACGCACACAGCACCAGCGCAAATCTGCCGGCCCGGGGAGCTGAGAGAGCATTATTAGAGGCTGGCTGAGGCAAAGTACTACAAGGCAGCTTTTATAGCTAAAAATCTTACAGTTGCAAAGCATAGGCATTTATTTAATTGGTTCTCGAGAAATAGGCTGGGATAAAGTTCCAGAAATCAAGGCAACACAAGGCTGTGAAAGGTGCAGTCGCTACAGGGAAGACATCATCTGTGTTTCAAAGGTCCCAAGTCCTCTGCTGATCTCAATGCTTGCAAGAAACACAGTGGCTGGGGACTACTGGGTAAGGTGAGAGGTGAAGACAGGTTTAGTCTGATTTTTCTTCCTTCTTTGTTCTGGAGGTAATTTCAGTACTTTCAGAGTGGGCTTTAATAGTAAAAAAAAAAAATATTTTAAAAATCGTTACATGTATTCCTGTTTTATCTCTTTTTTTTTTAACCTGGTGTTGTATAGTCTACAGTGCGAATATTGTTTCTGAAATTAATAATCAACCTGCATTTAACTTGTTCATGTTCACATCACTTTTTGACAAATATCCCCACTAACATTAAAAAATCTGCAGTGCTGTCAAACAAAATGATTTTAGATCCAGCTGGTGGTAATTGATGTAAATCCCTCACATAGACATATGTAAGCTGGTTTAAAACTTGTTTAAGTTAGTTTACCTCGTTTTGGTAAATTACCAGTTTCAGATAAATCTATATATATTCCCTTCTGTGCCTTAAATCCTTGGGCAGCTCTTTACCTACAGTGACTAGGGCTTTAAGTCATACTTAGTAAACTCCACGGAATTCCTGGATGAAATTGCTCCCCTTTATATTTCCCCTCTTTGTTATTTACACAGTCTATGGTACTTGGCTTCCTGAACAGGTAGGGTTCAAAACTGTTCCCTGTCCCTACAGTACTGATTCCCAACGAGAACTTTTAAGCACTGTATTAAAAATGTCTAGACTGAAAAGCTCATGAAGGTTTGCAAATTCTTATGTTTGATGAAAGACAAAATTCAAGGGTTGAGTGTATGAATTCAATATGACAAATTCCTGATGCTGGAAGGAAGGAGGGAAGAAGGGGAAGGGGAAGGGAAGGAGGAAGAAGAAGGGAAGGGGAAAGGGAAGGAGAAGGGGAAGGGGAAGGAGGGAGGGAAGGAGGGAGAGAAGGAGGGAGGAAGGGAGGGAGAAAAGAAGGTCCTGTTATTGAAATACCAGTGAATTAAAGAACCTACCCAAGAGAATAACTGCAAAAGTTATTGTTCTTTTATTGTTTGCTGAAAATGCCACTCAGAATGACTGTAACTTTTTTAATGGGAGGTCTTCTAAATTTGATTCTTTTCTTACGTCATTGTATCTAACCTTTTTCACGGATTTTGAAGTGCTTATTTCAGTTTGCAAAGAATCATCTATCACCCTTCTTCACTTAAAACTCTGTTCATATCAAGGAAATTAAAATAATATCTGTATTTTTACTAGAAGTAGGGATGTCATTGTTGTGGGAATGTTATTCATACAAATTTTGTGTTGTAGGGCACTGAAGCACAAGGGAAATTAATTGGCTCATTAAAAGCAAAAAAGCTTCTCATCCACTACAGAGTCTCCATCATCCTAAGATCGAGGAATGTTTTAAGAATTATTCCAAAAAGTGGGAATACGTAAAGCTAAGAAGATGTATATCTCATCCTGAAGAAAAATAGTCTGCAGAAATGAAGAAATGGCTTATGTTACAGCCTGAGTCTTCCATTGCTGCTACAGTTAATGTAATCTAGAATGTTCCAATGAATAAATGTTAGCATTTTCCATTTAAATTTTGGAAGCACGTCATTCTCTGGTCAAAAAGCAGATTCCCCTAGGACTCAGGCTGATTTATAGTCTGTGACTGTGGAGATCCCTCAGAAATAACTTCCATGGTCCCCCAACAGCAACTAATCCAAACTGGGGGGTTATGCTACTGATTCCACCATTTTATTCTTGCAATATCCTGGCAAAATTCTTCCTCATCTGTGACTTAGACCACACCACACCTGGAGTAGGTATCATGCAAGTGAGTGAGAAAGAAAGAAAGAGCAAAACTGTGGATACAACATTCCCAGTTTCTAGCCTCTCCCTCTGCTTGTCCTCCATGTGCAGCCTTAGGAGGGATCAGGGCTTGGCTGTTGATGGACACGTTGAGACGTTAGGAACCTGACACTGGAAACACATTATCTGCTCTCAGCAGCATCTGGTTTGGGCTCTACTGGCACTCAGGAGCCCTCCAAGCCCACAGGGCATGACGAGACCTGCAGATCTTCTAAACTTCTCTGCTCATCTTTCACCATGTATCGCTCTCCTTCAGAAAGGTGGGCCTTCAGCTTGATGTGTCCCATGTGGGGAGGAGATGTCCTAACAGCAGGTGAAGGAGTCAGGGATCCCTGACACCATGCAGAAAAATGTTTGCGAGTAATCAAAGGGCCCAGAAATCCCTGTATTTAAATTAATGCCAACTTGTTCTGGAACAGCTTCCCGTTTTCAACCTCTGCACAGATGGAGGCACTAGGGAGGTGTCTGGATGCCAGTGTATTTTTGAAGCAACCAATTGAATGTGGTACCAGCAAATCTGATTGGGTGGGCAGGCACCCCACACGTACCATGGGATGGGAACCCTAAAAATGACATCCACATCTCCCCACTGGCTTTCTAGGCATAGGCAAGCCTTTGGAGATGCTCCAAACTGGTTCTGAGATTTTGGCAATGTTGAAGACAGGAACCAGGAAGGAGTGAGACTGGACTTGTTCAGAGAATGAAGTTGGAGGGATGAGACAGGAATCCCCAGAAAAAATCACGGAGATGGTGGTGGTGTGCTGTCAGTGTTGCTGTTGGTTTGGCAGCACCCACCCCTTGCCTCAGCTGACTGCTCCACTGCAGGTGCCTTGAGGATGGGTGGATATGTGAGGGAATGGACTGAAAAAAACACCGGTGTTGCAAAGGGCTAGCGCTCACCTGTCCATGTAGCATATCCTCCAGTGGGGCTGCTGCCGTTGGCAAGGATTTACGCAAGCCAGTCTCAGGTTTGGCTTTTTTTTTCCCATGGAGTTGCTGAAGTCCCTTTGGAATATTAAAAGCCACATCATGGTGCTATACATATTAATGTGTGAGGATTTTTTTCCATTGTCTGTACCTTTCAGTCTAAGTCTGACTGACAGCCTTATCTATAATATTCAAGCTTTAGGATGGTGTGATTTTCAGATCGGACACTCTTCCTCTTTGGCAACATTTTTGTTATTTTTATTTTTTTTTATTACTGAATTTCCAGTTTTGGTGACTTTTATGTTATGTGATGTGGAGCTGACAAATTGTACCTGTTATCCCGACTATTTAACATTTATATTTCCTAGATGCAAAAGCCAGAATACATTTGATTGATGTAAAAGCCAAAAATGTGGATATTTCAGGTAGATTGATTTGTCACAATGGAAAAGACATATGGCTTTTAATGTGAGTTTTTAGTATCTATCATTTTAACCTAAGGTCAATGTACTAGTTAACATTTTTTTTTAGTAAAATATTATGCTGCTGAAATGTACAAAAATAGGATATTTTTGTGTGTGTTCTTTTTATTTTTATTTATATACTGCTACACAGTACAAATCTTTTTGTTCTGCTACAGACGGGCTATTATTGGAATAGTTGTCTTATTTGATAGTCAAATCAAATAAATAACACCTAAACCACATATAAGAGAAAAAAAATTCTGCCTTTTTTTTTTTTCTCTCCCCTAGTAGCCACGTTTGTAGCCATATTTATTTTAAGTAGCCTTGGGCAAAAAGTTATGTGCCTCATTAATCTAAATCAACCTTGCAGGATTTTATGGCAACTGTTGTTGCTGTTGCCACATTATGTATGCTTTTTCCTTTTGTTCTTCAATATACTGCTTATGAAGCTAAGGAACAATTGTCACTTCCTATTATGTGAACTAAATGTACAAGAATTGATGGGGGTTTCTACCTAATGTTGTTAGCCTGAACCTGGTTTGTTTATTTAATGAACAAAATGTCATAGTGTATCTGCATCCTCCTGACATCTGAAACAGTGGCAGCTGCTGGTGGCAGATTTCCTGAAAGTTCGGTGCAGAATTAACCAATTTAATTTGCATGTTATCCAAAAAAGAAGGGAGGAGGGGGAAAAAAAGAAAAAGAGGGAGAGAGAGAGGGAGTGAGAGAAAGAGAGAGAGGGGGCAAGATTCCCTTTTGAAAACATTCTTTTAAAAAGCACGTATTTTGGGCACAGATGTCCTGAGTACTATTGTATTGTGGGGGGTGGGGAGGAGCCAGTCTAATCCTGACACATAACCTACTTCAGTGCAAGTAGATTTAGAGAAGTTCATTGAGATTCAGGGTTTAATATTACCAGATAGATGCTGGGTTGCTAAATAAAAACTCTTAGCTGCAGGAGTGTTTTAGAAACTGGAACTTGTTCTTGCCTCCATCCTCTTACAGAAGGCTCTGTTAAACAGAGCATGCTGATTTTGCAGCCATGCTATCCAAAGAAAAGATATGTTTTACGCCTTCTTGAGGTTGGAATTCATAGATATAAATAAATGGTGATAATGAATTCCTAGAAAGTGACGAAGTCTGTGGGAATCACTGAAGACATTCACACTTCCCAATTGCTAATCCTACTAATAATTGCTAAATTGCAGTGTTTTGGCATAAATATCCAAGAGCTACAGCCACCTTTTCACCTCAGAATCGTTGGCACAGAATAATGTTTACCGGGCACCAGAAGTTTTAAAATAGAGAAAAAATCTCCTCTAAATTTGTCTAGTTTTTGCTGTTCAGCAGGAAGGCAATACTGGGTCTATACAGTCTCCAATCAAAGGAAGAGCAAAGGCAGCCACCCAGGTTCCTTGTTTAGGGTGTTATGCGCATCCCTCATTGAGGCCAACGCTGCCATCATGCTGCATATGCAAAGAAAAGAAAACACAGTCTTTGGGTATATTACATGACAGTGCAGGGATCTGAACTACTTGGTAGAAGGCCCAGTTATGAGTATGTCTGGCAATTAAAAATAATTGGGAAGCAGGTTTGCCACTAACTCTTCCAAGAATGCCAGTTATGATATAATGATGTTTCATTAGACATGCTGAAAGCTGTGAGCTCCGTATGGCAATGGCAATTAGGAAGGATCATAAAGAAGAAAAAAAAAGAAGAAGAAGAAGAAACATTAAAAATATCCCAGCTAAGATTAGCATAGCATTTAATGGCCACTTCATTAGCTAATTGATTTCTTATTAGTTACAGGGAATAGCCCAGTTAGGGGCTCTGCACATCTAATTAACAGCATTTACACAATTAGTCAGTTGCTCATTTTGTAACCAAACATTCTTGGAATCAACTGTGGCTGTGATGCTTTGGGCCATTTGATTAATTTTATTTTATTTTTTGCTAATATTGGCTTAACCTTCAAATAGAAAATTCACTCCCTAGGGCCCCACCATATTTAATCACAACACTATACAAACAGAAAAAACCTACGTCACACAATCTTAGGACATGAATCGGTTCCTCTCTCTTTTATTTGCAAGTTGTTTTATTGGCCCCATGAAGTCAATAGCATTCAATAAGCAGAATTGTTTGCCTTTTCTCCTGACAGCTGAGTTTTTGCCCATCAAACATTATTATTATTTTCAACTGGCAAATGGAACACATGCATATTTTTTCGCTTATGTACTGGGAGAAGAATGTAGGAGGTCTAGCTGAGATATTTATTTCTAATGCAATTGCTTCCTACTGCAAAAGAAATGTATTTAGTAGAAAACTCACCATTTAATAAAAAGCATGTTTTCACATCAGTTTATACCTCAAATTAAGGGTGAATAAGGAAAATTGCATGATGTTATAAGGGTCAGAAAGGGATGGGCTAGATTTATGTGACACTTTTAGCAACTCCAAGAAAATTGATGACCAAGAACATAGTAAATAACAATAATAACATTTAATAAAACAAACAAAAAACCACTTGTCTATTGATTTTCAGTTTATGGCGGCACTCCATAATCTCATAGCACCCAATTATTATTCTGGCAAACCTCATTTTCCTTTTGGTCCCCAGACTCCTACGCACCAAGAAGAGCCAAACTCTGATCTCGCTGTAGGCAGTAATGATATACCCCCAGATACAGAGGCTCTCCTGTGAGACAGAAGCCTTTTAGCATTGATGCATATAGGCTGTTAGCACTGTAAGAAGATGTTGCATATGTGAGCAGAAGGTCAATGTTTTCACTTGCCAGTTTTCATTGACACATTGGGATTCTGTATGAAATTACCATATGCTAATTAAATAAAACAAAACCTCATGATGATCAATCAGGTCAGAGATTATGCAGAATCATCAATATATTAATTATTATGTTTTGTTTTTCTTTCATTTCACTTATCTTTTTTTTTTCCTCTTTAATGTTTCCTCACAATGAGTACAAAATGGGAAATAATTTTAATTTACCATTACTGTATTAATTGCAGCTAATGGAAAAACACTCTCTCAGACACATAATGGCAATTATTCCCCTTCTCTCTCCTTTTTTTTTTTACTTTTAATGAGAATTTATTTTGTAAGTGTATTTGGAAGCAGTGAACTATAATGGATGGTCATTTCAGTGTTGTATTCTTTATGTTTTTATTGTATACATAGATAATACATTTTCTTTCATTCCATATTGTTTCTTGTTTAGTTGCTTCAAAGGATTGTGAGAATCAAGAAAACCTCCAAATTACTTATTTTTAAAGTAGCATATTGCCAATTTGGGACTTTTTTTTTTTCTCCTGTTGTGGAAATCTAACATATCTGGAAGCTCTTTCCAAATTCTGAGTGACCTCTACCATACTCACACTGAACTTCTTTGTGCTCCTATTAAATACAACGGAAACAAAAAAAAAACAAAAACAAAAACACCATGGGTTTGTGAGGTTTTCCCAGATTCCAAATTATTGAATCAGTGAAAGTGAGCATTTAGGTGTCTGTGGGGTTCTAGTATTAATCTCTACAGGATCAGACAATGCATCAAAAGCAGAGGAGGGATTAAGGATTTGTAGTCTTATCTCCATCTCTTATTCTCTAGTTTCTGCTGGAGATGATTTTCCACTGTGTTCAGTTCCTGTAGTTTGCTTCTCTGCATTACTTGGATGTCCATACATGTAGCAACTACTCATGTATTTCAAAGGATGGCAAAAGGTAGTCTGTAATTTCCACAGCTGTCATCCATAATTCTCTTATTTTGCCTTCTCAGGCATAAATGGTACACACTTTGCTCCTCCTTTCCACTTCAGGGTATGAGTATTTCAAGGTATCTTCTCAAGGTCTTCCAGACAGAAAGCAAGACAAAAAAAATCAACTTCTGAAATTCTTTTCCACCAGGATACATATTCTGCAGGCAGTTTCCCCTACATGTAGTTGTGCAGGATTCAGCCAACAGAAGCTGTATAGCAATGCCTGAGTGATGCAACTAATTGATCTGAAATGCAAAGTAAAATCACTGCTGTTCTTCTAACCCATACCTGAAAGGGACAAATGTATTTCTTCTGCCTGTGATGGCTTAGAAAACAGTTTTTCACATGATGTCTAAGCTGTGTTACTCCAGTCAACAGCTCTCCACTGGGGCACTGAAAGTACTGTAGAAGCAGCTTTCTGAATTTCAGTCTCATATGGTAAGTTTGTGAGCTGCATTACCCCACAGTTTCCTGTTGTGTTGATTTTGGCAGGTTTGAAACACTCAATCCCTTAAAAATAAACATAAAATTTCACAGTCAATTAAAAAAAAAAAATTCAAATATACCTTTGTAGATATCTGTTCAACCTAATTTGCCCTATCATTTTTTTTCCAAATGCTCGCCTTGTTTTCCAGGAGATGGAATACCTTTCTGTTACCTGGGCTAGTCTTGTTGCTTATGACTGTTGGCAAACCCCAAAACAGACATTGAACATGTGTATATATCTGAGCTGGTGCTTTTAAACTAACCTGTGCACCTCTGTCTCATTGTCCATGTGCAGAGCTGACTACTGATATTTGAATAGTACAAATATTAAGGAGTGAAATTTAACCATCTTATAGGGGACTTGGGAAAGGAATGTGATATTTTTATCTCTGTTGTAAAAGGTGTAAAAAACTCTGTATCTTCTTTCCTCAGTTTCTCCTTCTGTGAAATGACTACATTAAAACCCTGAATAGACCATGCTGAAGGTGCACATAAGACACAGCATTGTTGTTTAACTCTCTGTGAGGCAGTCTAAGCCCCATTGGCCATTTGCTGGTGCACACTGGCTCTACAGGACATGGTACCAGCAGCTCGGAGGATCGTCTTTGTCTGCTGGCACTGAGTAAGGGTCGTGAAGGGAATACTCCCCATTGCCAGCAGCTGTCAACAGGATGCACTGTGTTTTTTCCTCACAGTAATAGCTACTGTTACTCTCCAAAGAACTGGAGGAGTAAAAGGTGCTGTGTTCTTCCCTCCCCTGCCCCCCTCCCCCCCACAAATTTTTTTTGGCTGGTGATTTAACATTACTTGGGGAAGAACCACTTCACTCCCATGGTTCACTTCCTGAAGCCTCCCCCGTCCCAGTCCTCATTCCCTATTGAAAAAGAGACAGAGCAGCAGTTTTTAATGATTAAGGAGATCTGTCTGTGTGTGTGACAAGTAGGGTTTGTCAGTCCTTTAGACTGCAAAATCACCTATTCTCTGATCTGACAGACTATGCCATGCAGTTTCTGGAAAGAAATTACTAAATGCAATTGTAAAGGTGAAACAACATTATTATGATAATTTGTGCTGGTTTTGACTGAGGTATAGTTAATTTTCTTCACAGTGGCTAGTACGGAGCTGCACCTGGAAACTCATGGATTTTTCCCAATAAACTTTTCCCAATAGCCCACCATGATGACTTGCAGTATGGTTGGCATTGGCAATTTTTGAGGGCCTCTTCAGAGGCTGATTAGGGGTGGAAGATGGAGGAACAGGCAGGACACTTGGACCAAGCAGCTGTGTGGTGCTTGTTTGCTGGCTGGGGTGGAACCATAACATCATCTTATCAAATATTATAGAAAATGTCCTGTTGGGAGGCAGAATTAGCCATTCCACAAATCCCTTGCAGTTGTCAGACCTGGGAAACTAGTATCCATCCCAAGAATCAAAGAAAGGAGTCTAAACTTAATAAAGAACATGAAACTCTAACATCTCAATTGCAGGATAAAACAGAAGATGGACAGGATATGCAGAACTATTTCTGGACCACATAATATATACAGAGTCAACAGATGATGCATTAAAAGTGACAGCACAAATATATGCTGACTTCCCTTTCAATGCCTCTCTTACCACACTGTCTCTCCCTGTAATACTTTCCTTCACTCTACTGATATAATCAATGTACCAAAAAAAAAAAAAAAAGAAATAAACAAAACAAAACAAAACAAAAAACCTCGAAAAAACAGAGGAGGGAAAAAAGAATTTGGGATTCAATTCTGCTTCTCAGGAGAGTCAGTGATGACCAACAAAGCTCAGTGATTCCCAAAGCGACACATAGAAGTTGGTGTGGTATGATGCTTAATGGATAAATAACAGAATGGAAACAAATAAAGCGAAATAATAATCTTAGAGTACAGGTTGACTGTTGAGTAGGTGAACACCAATGGCAGAAAATTTTCTACACTCCAAGGAGGGTCTCACTGGACCTGCTGTGCTGTATGTATACTTTCCAAGGGCTGCCCATTGCTCCAGTGTGATTCGTTAGGCTGCAAAAGCAGCAGGATTTCAATCTTTAATCTTGCAGAAGCTGAGCCATAAAGCTGCCTGGACACACATGAAAATTTCTGTCTCCCTGCTGAATTGTTCACTTCCACAGCCCTGTGAGAAAAGTGAGGGAATCAAGCCTATTTCCTAGCTATGTTTGTCTGAACTAGAACCATATGTTTAGGGAGGACATGAACTGCCTAAATCCCAGAGGGCAGCCCAGCATCTCTGCATGAGGTGTTCCCAAAGACTCCCACTAAGGAACTGGGGATTCCACTGGCAGGCAACCAGATGGGGAGTGTGTTTGGCAAGGAATGAGCTTGTGGTCCCTTAAGTGCTCTTTGAGGGCTCTGAGAATTATGGTGCCCAACTATATCAGCTGAGCCCTGTTTGCCCCCCACATGCTCATGTCCTGTACAATAAGTGATGTAGGACGTAACCCAAAATGGCAGTACTTCTTGGCATTAATTCTTACAGTTTTACGAAATCAGAAGTTGCAAAGTTCCTCTTTTGTTTTGAAAGAGCCATATTAGAGTGGAGATGGGTGGAGATGTCAGTGGAGGAGAATGTACTACCAGGGAAGGCTCTCACCCCCTCAGTCCTCCTGTCTCTGCCATGTCTAGCACTTGTGACTCAGGACTATGTGGTGTCCCACCAGTTGGTAGCAGCTCCAGATACCACAGACAGAACGAAGCTGCATCAAAATGATGTCCGAAGTGTGCTGCTGGTGAGGCAAATGGCACTGGGCAGATTCTTTTTGTTCAAGGGAATTTTTATCTTTCTTTTGGAGAGGAGAGGAAAGGCTTTTTAACTAGTCTCAGAAGAAGTAATCATAGCAGATGGAAACTAGTTTTGTGAGATATGGGCTGCTTAGACTGGACTGAAAGGTATTGAGCTAAACAACAACAAAAGTGCAAGAAGGAGAGAGAAAGCAGGAAAATCAAGATACCCAGAACAAAATTAATCAAGGTGCCAGAAACCTGAAGAAAAGTCTCTAATTGCTTCCAGGATTGCAAGAAGCCCAATAATAAGCAAAAGGAAAGGGACTTGCTCACTGATTAGTGTACAGACACTCCACTTGGTATTATAAGCCACCAGAAGGAAAACTGGCATGACTGGAATGTTAAAATCAGTGGTACGAAACTTTTATTCAGGGACTGATGGAATTTACATAAAAGAACAGAGAAAAGCAGTCTACATTGAAAATAGTGTCAGCTGTCTCTGAATCATTGCCAAGCACTCTTAAATGCTTATGGGCTGCTGTTCTGAAATGTAAAGCAGAAGATGGGGGGCTGCTGGTGCCTATTGCTGACTGCCAAATCATACTAGAGAGCAGCAAACACTGGCTGCCTAAACACCAGTCTATCAGGTATAGGAAAAAAAAGCTGTGCTATCGAGGAGGATTTCAGTCTGAATGACACCTATTGGAAGTTTCATGCTGCCAAGTACTAAAATACCCTTGAAATTTTGCAAAATTATAGATGACAATATTCTACCTCAGAAAGCGTGACAACCAACACAGGACAATTTGGGATTTGGCCTCATCTTGACAGACAGAAGCTGAGCTGAGAACTAGAAGTCAGCAGTTGTTCAGGCTTGGCTTAACTGTGTCTGTTTGTGCAAACAACACAAAGTTTACATCAGCAATATATTTACTTAGAGTTTCTCAGGGTTCTATTCCACAAAAATGGAATAATTAAGATACGACTCAGCTTAAAAGATGTGAAAAGAAAGAAGGTTTGAATACAGCCAGGTGCATAAGGGAAGAGAAAGGATTCATAGCAATCAAAAAACAATATATGGAAAAAAGACAAGTGAATACCAGTAAGGATAAATTATGAAATTAAGAAAATAGATGAAGAAAGGAAAAGATTGCAAAGGGAAAGCTATAGCCGGCAGAATATAAGGCAGTGGAAAGAGTTTTTGAGTATCTAAAGAGCAAAAGGAATCTCAATAAAAGTGTTGTTTCACTAACGAGTTAGACACTGCAGAATTGTCAATAAGAGGCTGAAATATTCAGTAAACCTTTCTATATTCTGACTGGAGGAAGAGAGAAGAAGAAAACAGATAGTGTGTTTAAGTCATGCAATAATGATAAAATATGTCCTCCTTTCACAGTGTCTAAGGATGGCGTTAAATTATAGTTACCAAAATAGGATTTTTCGTATTATCGTGTCCGAGTGTTTCGGGCTGTGAGCTAAGAAACATGATGGATCATTAATGCTGAGTTTCAGTAAATTGTGGGAAATAGCAAGACTTCAGAAAAATAGCAGATGCACCCATATTTAGAAAAAGCAGAAGAGATACCTCAAGTAATCAAAACTGCTGGATACCACTCCCTGACAAGGCAGTGGAAGCACATATACGAGGCCAGCTTAAAAATCATTTAGAGGAAGGAAACGTCATTAATAATTATTTATAGAAGAATCTTGTCAGACTAGCTCAGGATAAATTTTAGTGTGATTACAACTTTGGTTGAGAGAAGTAATAGTATTTGTAGTGTTATAAATTTCCAACATTATTGCATATAGGACCACACAACTGGAATAACAAATGAGAATGTTTTAAAATCAGTGTCACGCATTAAATACACTGAAGCTGAGTTCACTGATGCAACCAACTCTGATTGTAAACAGGGAGTCTCCATCAAGAAGGTACATTCCTTGTTTGTTTGTTTTCTTGATGTTTCCCTTTTTTGTCAATAACATAAGGGCCAAAGATGGAGTTCCTCACATCTGAGACAACAATTTGGAGACAGCCACTGACAGAGAGAGAAAATGCTGGACCTGGTGAAATGAGAAGTCTTTGGGGGTAGCTGAATGTGAAATGACCAGTCTGGGAACAAAACATAAGATTACACTTCCAGGGGAGCTCTGCTTGGAGAAGTAGAAAATTTTGAAAGTTGTATTTGTGGCCAGGATGAAAGTCACTTGAGCACAACCTCTCAGCACGGCACTAAGGCCAGAAGGACTAAATTGGTTCCTGCTGGTATAGAAAAAAGGAATAGGTAGTGGACTATTTCAACTGTGCTTGTTGGGGTCCTATGTCCAGATCCAGTGCTCAGAATTAAAGAAGGTTGTAAAAAATATTGGCATGAGTTCAGAGAGGAGCTCTGAGAATAATTAAAGGATAACTAATAGGAAGAATAACTTCCAAGAGAAAAGGTTAACAGTGACATGATCATAGCATATAAGTACCACCACAAGGAAAAGATTTGGGTAAGACAGAGTTTTTCAGTCTGGCAGACAAAGGTACAGTGACTAATAAGACCAGTCACTGGAAACTGAAGTGAGGCAAATTCAGAGCAAAAAAAGAAGGTACATATTCTTAACAGCAAGGATAATTAATCATTTGGAATGATTTACAGAGAATTGTGCTGGATTCTTCATTAATGGAGTTTTTTAAATCAAAATGAAACGTTTTTTAAAAAGAGCTACTCTGCTGCAAGCACAGCTTTTAATCTTGAAGCACAAATTAATACAGGGAAGTTCTAGAGGCCTGATTATATGAAAAGTAGTGAGACAATCACAATTCCTCTTGGCACTAAAACTGGTCAGTTTAGGAATCTACATCAATCATGGGTTCATATGTTTCTTTATATAACACTTGGAGAATTTCATTTTGGTTCTGCAATGAAATTTGGTTTCCCAAATATTCACAGGATTTCAGATGTCAGGGCTTTAAAAAACACAGTGCAACAAAGGCAAATGTAAGTATTTTCAAAAGCAGAAATAGCTGGGATTACTCATAGGATGAGAGTCAGTTTTAAAAACGTAGTGATCAAGAGATGAAGCACTTGTTATAGCTTTTCATTTTGCAATTTTATTAGTTCAGATCCCTTAGGAATGAATATTCCTCATTGGTCTGATAAAAATTCATAGCAACAAAGTTAATAAAATATCTCATCACCTGACAAATGTAGTAGGAAATATTTTTAAAATCTGTTTTACAAAGTTGTCCCCCAAGCTCTTGTGGCAGAGTCAAAGAATTAACTATAAATAGTCAGAGGTAGAGAACTGTAATCCTCTGTGTCAAAAGATGACCTGCTAGACTTCAAAAGAAAGTTAGGAAAGAGCTGGAAAAATTGACTGTTAAGAAGTGAAATGGCAACTCTATGCCTCCAGTTCTCTGAATCTATGAATTATTATTTTCTAGAAATCTTTGGCTTTCACCAGTACTTATTAGACAAACTATCTCCTAATTTGAATGCTATCACCAGAGGCCAGAGGCCACCATCAGATCCCTGATATCTAACTCCAGAATTTTACTTACATTAAATCTGTCATCTCTTTTGGTATTTGCACCGAAGCACCTTTTCATCGATGCCACGAAACGCCACATTCCATCATGAGAATCATTCTCTCTCTGCTCTGATGGGTGTTTAGTGACCTGCATGGTTAGGATCTTTATGGAAGAGGGTCAATCATGTGATATGGCCAAACAAAAAGGGTGTACAGCATAGCCCAAATCAGGATGGTTGATTGTCTTTCGACAAGCAGAGTGTTTTCTTTAAATTAAGTAGGTTGGTGGTTGATCTCTTTGGTCCTTGCTCACAGGTATACTCTTTCCAGTGAGGAAGGGAATTTGGATATTTTTGAATGTTTCCAGAAGGAGGCTAAGGAGCTCAATTACTGTCACGAAGCCAGTTCTAAGCAGTTTTAAGTAACTTTGAATGAATTTTTTTTAAAAGGAGAAGAAATCTGCACCTTCCAAACAGTATTGTGAACCTGCATGCCCATATTTACATGTTCAAATCCTGCCGATTTTCAGTCACGCTGAATCACTAGATGCATCCCTGGCAACAGACTTATGGCACAGCTATGCACTGAGGAGGTGGGTTGCATGAATGCCAATGGTATTTAAGTGCACGTGTTTCCCAGAACAGTCGGACCTTAAAGAACACGGCTTCTTACATCTTGCCTTGCATGTGGGACAATGAAGCACAATGAACAGAGGGTTTATGACATACTGATCTGTAAAAGACTTTCCTCTAGATGTGTTTGTATTTATACCACCCTTCACTGGCAAGCATTACTTTCCAGCTGGGGTTGTGCTGCTCTTCCAGATTGTGCACAGAGGAGGCTCCCAGCAATTTTCGGCCTGAGCTGAAAATTTCTCCCTTGCAAAAAGCAGGATCTGCCTGAAGAATACTGAAGAATTTCAGCTCTGGTACTATTGTATAAATTGCCTTTTTCTGATGATCATTTTTCTCCATTCTGTGTTGCACTGTAGTGACTTGTGTATCCAGTATTCTTTATGCCTTTTTTTTTTTTTTTTGGAAATACACAACTGATTGTGTAATTAACTTTATAACATCTGGGAGTTAAAAAAACCACACAAAACTATACCAAGAAAAAAGTTGCATATGGGAAATAACCATGAGCATGAGATCATCTTTGTATCACTGCAGACTTGTATTAATGTTGGACTCAAAGGGATCATTTTCTCTAGATTCCTTGGAATCTGTTTAATTTTCATTGATATTCTGGTAATATATTAAACGTTCTCATGCATTTAATTCTGAAGTTCACTGTTTTCTTTTTCCTGTTGATTTGTGACTCTTTTTTAAAGCACAAGAGCAGATTCTTTTTCCTTTCACCTCTATTTTGGATGTGATCCTTGGGTGCATTAACTGGGGCTTGGCATCATCCTCAGTAGTGCACAGGGGTGCTGCTGGCTGCCTCCCACATCTGCTGGTGTCCAGGTGGAAAGAAGAAGAATAGGAAAAGTCAGTTTTGGACAGGGTGAGGCACACCTGGGTTTGGCTGGGTGGCATGATGTTTCTTGTAGTCTGAAGAAATCTGGCATAAATTAGAACTGTCCCTCCTTGGGTACAAGAGGTGATTTGTGTCAAGAGCTCCATAGTTTGTGCTATGTTAAATTATATGATCTAATGTTTGATGGAGATCATCACAAGAAGAAGGGGAGACAGAACATGCCCTAGGGAGCATGAAATTTTGATTTACATCAGTTTGGGATGGCCACTTTACTCTTGGACCATATGAGGACATGTTTTGCCTGTGCCATAGTCTCAGAGAAGACATTAATTTATCTTTCTAATGAGGTGCTGAAATTTCTCCTTGTACGTTGTGTATCTCTGTAGATAGAGCCCTGCTCTCCTGATTAACAAGGCTTTGTCAGCATCTGAAAATCTGCTTTGCCACATTATCAAACACATTTGTTAGGCATTTGAAAGGATGAGAAGTTCAGAGCTCTTCAACAGAAAGGCACACTGCATGCTTTGGAGTGTGGAGGAAACAGTGGTTTGATAGCATGGCCTGTGCTTCTCCATAAGGTCTCTGCTGACTCCAGCAGGCTAGGCAGCTTTGAATTATTCAGTCCCAGACCCTCATCACACAGCAAACAACCTCTCCAGCTACCCCTAAAAATTCCTGGAGCTCTCTAGCTTTACACATCCTGGTGCCATCCTTATCCCCCTGGACAGGAGCAAAGTCATGAGGGAACTGTGGGGGAGCTGCGAGGGGAACAGGTTCAGACCCCTGCAGAGTGCTTTTGTCCCAGGAACTAACTCTGCTGCTGCCACTGCTCAGCAGTGTCTGTGCTTTCCACAAGGCAGAGGGCAGTTTTTGGCCACAAGAACTGTGTTTGATGCTCAGTCCTCCTGGTATTTCTGCTTCCTGAAACCCTTTCTTAGGTGTACCCCCACACACCTTTGTCTCTTTGCTGAACCTGACCCTTGTGCTACAATCTGTATGCTTATAAAATAGGTTGCTGTGAAGAATTCTGTTGTACTCATTATTTGTTTTATTGTAAACGCTTTCTATTTCTCTTTTAAAATTTATTTTAAAATATCTGAAGTACTGATGACTGCAGTATCTGGAAACAAGAGGATAAGAAGAGGGAAAAAAATAAAGATTTGTTAGCTTTATTTTTACTCCGGTTCTCATTCTCTCAACATACTTAATAGTAGGAGTGGACTTAAGTTGAAGGTGCATTTCTATACTGGTTGAAAAAAAGAAAGCACAAACACACAGGGGCTTCCCAGTGGTCACTGTGAACCTCTCCAGCTTGTGAGATGTTTTCCACTAAAATAGTCTACCTGGGTAGAACTCTTTTACAAAACAAGACTTTATTATTTCTCTGCTGAGATGCAACCCTTCAGCCATAGGTCCCTGACAGCCCGCTGACTTCCCTCCACAGAGTTCAGCAGCCTCTGGAACAGGACCTGGAGTCCTTGGCAATTGAAGTTGGCTTTCCTAAAAAGTTGGGTGCTGCTCTTCCCCTCTCAGAACCTCTGACTTCTATGGAAGTACTGGAGGATCCTGGTTCAAGTACTGTGGACCCGTCCTGAAAAAAACCCTATAATAACCCAGGATAACATGAAACTCTCCTGTCCTGACTGCAGGGAGTCATCTTCTGAGTCACTGTGCATGTGTGCATATATCCTGAGCTTTGAGAGGTGACTGCAGACCATGTGCACTGGCTATCTGTCTTTCTCCCCAAGTGAGTGAGCTTCAGAGTGGGAGAAAAGGGCCTCAGATCCAAGAAGTCAGGAGTAAGTGAGTTAGTGAGTTAAGAAGGAATTTGAAATGGAGAAGGGAAAATATCTGGCAGATAGAAAGAGGCCAAGATGTTCCAGGTGTAAGGGACAGTATGAGAGACAATGCAGAAATGAACAGAAGACAGAGAAGTCTGAAAGGGAGGGAGACTTGTAAGCTGCTTGCTCTGGAGTCCGAGGGATGTTCCTTACTTCTAACCTCCCACTGTTTCTTGAGAGTGAGGTCACCATATTAGAAAATTTCCTAGGACTATGGGCCAACAGGCTTGCTGTGCTAAGCCCATAATTTTAACAGGACAGTTGTTTTAACAAGACCTTTTTCAGAGTGCAGACCTATTTTCTGAAATATGTTTTGGATTAGTGTGATGGAAATGCATTGGTTTTATAGGTCAGTTCTCTACTGTAAATTACTTCTCACTTGTAACAGATTTTTATCCCCTAGCAGGTTTAGTCTTTTAACAGGAATTCAGTGGATGGACACACAAGTAGTTCAGTCTCAAAATAAAAGCTGCTCCATGATGCTGACAACAGTAGCGGACCTTGCTCTAGTGGCTGGATCCTAAACATCAGTGGGTTGATTATTCATGCTGCATTGCCACCCCACTGCCAGTCCTCAGCCAAGCCAGTGGCCATGAATGCCTGTTCTTAACTACAGTTATCTGGAGAAGCCCTCAGAGGAGATGCTCTGCCCTGGGAGACAGTGGGAATATCATTGTCCTATGCGCCTTTCTTTCCTAATATAGCCATAATTAGACCTTGAACATCCCTTGGAGCTTTGCTTGTGCTGAGGGGCTCCTACCTTGCTGTTTACAGCAGCTCTGGGCATCAGGAACTCAGTGAAAAAGGCTTAAGGGAGCTTCATCCTGTGCTAACACGATCACTAGGTGATGTTTCCCAGGATGCAGGTGGATGGGATTCATCTCACCTAACTCTAATCACATGCCTGCAAGTTGCCTGGTCTGGGCACATCGCTTGGGCTCCCCCTGCGCTTGGGGCAGCAGCAGGAACCGCAACAGGCGAGTCACCCATCCCAGCTGCCTCTGACTCCTGTCCTGCCAGGAGTGTTGGGTTGGTCTCAGGTGGAGCTTCATCTCTCTGCAATCATAGCTCAGTCTGAACACCCAGCTTTAAGCCTAATATTAGGAAATAAACCCCATAATCTGCTGATGGCCTCTCATCCTCTCTTTTTAGTAAGGAGAGAGGCATCTGCAATACAGAAGGTAGATTTTTGTGGCCGTGGCAGAATTGCACCTGGAAATCAGCTGAGGGACAAGTGATTCACAGACTCATCCATTACCTCTGAAACACTCTTGCAACATGTCTGTTTTGGTATGGGTATGTTTTTTACAGATGTCTTTCAGTTATGTCTTTAGCCCTTTACATTCTCATTACTACGTCACTAATATTTTCCTGTAAGTAGGGATACTCAGAGAAGGTGGAATTTTTTCATGAACTAGTGAAATAGTTTCCTGAGTCCAGAGGCAGGAGATTGAAACTACTTTACTAAATTAAGGCAAAGCAAACAACCTCCCCCCCCCACCAAAAAAAGATGAAGTGCTAGTTTCTCTTGCTTTGAAAGAAAAACATTTTGGCTTCTCTTTAGGAAACAACATTTCAAATGTTTGTTAATGTTTTTTAAGAATGAAAGAAAAAAAATACCCTAAGAAACAGGAAAAAAAGGTTTAATCACATGTTTAATGAAGCATTCTGCATTTATACAAATAAGTTTTCTGTTTCATTTAGGAGATTTTTTTCTTTTTTCATGTTTTTTTTTTTTAATTTGGCCACCAAACCCAAAAAAATCAACTGTGCCCTGAGCTCACATTTATATGTTTTGAACACTAATGGCCACAAGAAGAATAATTCAATGTAAATAAGTTACATTTTCAAAATTAATGAGATCTGCTAATTGAGTTTACCCACGTAATAAAATCCATCTAAGAAAATGTATCCATCAAATATAATTTTTCCAGTTCTATAAAAAATATATGTTTCTTTGCCTGTATATCATCTGTGTGGAGATAATGAATACCTTGTGACATTGGGGTCATAGGTCAAATCCCAGACCTTATTACAAATCTAGGGAAAATTACTTTTTCACTGACCTATAGTACGACCTAATAGTCTAGGAGGAGTTAAAGGCCAATTGTTCATTCAGCATTGCCAAATAATATATATATAAGTGCATATATATATTTAATAACACTGATGCAATGAAAACTTACTGCTGTAGATACGGATTTACAGCACATCCACAGGGATTTCTCATGCAGATCTCAAGATGTCAAAAAACAACATAACAGCAACACTCTGAAGTGCATGTTTGAAATGAATGATGACAGACCTTGGTGTGTGGTGTAGGGTTTCACTGTTCCTCCAGTGATTTGCCATAGCCCCGGATAGTGCATCTTTAACTACTCTGAACAACAAACCTTTCTCACACTTATAAGGATGTGGGTTAACTGTAGCTACTTTTGCTGGCTGCAGGGAGACACAGTGTTTGAGGACATTGTTCCATGTGACAACACTGCCAGTTCCAAAGCCTTACCAGGAGATGCCAGCCCTTTGCTGCAGTCTCAGCTGGTGTTCCAGAACGTGGGACTGGACTGCAAAACTGAGTTGGGGAAATGATCCAGGTCCTTAGAAAATCCCTTGGAAAGGATTATGAGGAGTTTTACTGACTCAGCTCTACAGCACACCCTTCACATGGCTTCACCAGGAGGTGAAGATGAGTGGCCCTCATGGTGTGCAGGACCAGAACCAGAAAGCAGGGCTGGGGTAGCAGCGGCCCATGAGGACTTTGCAATGTCTCAAAATTACACCCTAAAAGGTTACACCAGCCAAAAGTGCTGGCACTATTAAGATAGAAGTTTAGATGTGAAGAGTATGCTGCTGCCTTTTTTGTGGCAATGTCCAGCCCCACTATTATCAGGCCTTCCATGTGGCCAGAACGAGGGAGCCTTAAATAATTATACATTTTCCACATTTTTGTGCTCCCTTCTTTCAAGGTTCAGACACATTCTCAGCTCACAGGTCATTCACATATGTCTTTCTCAGCAAACTTTTCTCCCAGCTCCCTTCCAGCCTGCTGCACAATAACATCTTCCATGTTTCCTTCAATGGCCGTGTTGAACAGGATCCTGTGCATTTGAGCCTGCCCTGATTTGCAGGTCTGCTGCCCTATAATGACTGACAAACAGGCCACAGATTACTTCCATTTTATGACTTGAGTTTAGGGAAATTGAGGATCCTAATTAACCACAGATGTAAGGTTAAAGTGTAGAACAATCTGGACTGGTTTTCATTTAAGTCCTTTTCTGTTTCATTTGGTTCCATAAGGGAGTCACAATTAGAAAA
This sequence comes from Myiotriccus ornatus, assembly GCA_036023395.1. NCBI lineage: Eukaryota > Metazoa > Chordata > Aves > Passeriformes > Tyrannidae > Myiotriccus > Myiotriccus ornatus. Next base: position 83,578,872 of record JAYRBT010000001.1, on the reverse strand, counting down.
AAATATTTTGTCGATGTTGAAAGACATGTGATGTAGAACTGATTGGATTAAATCTGAGTTCATGTGAATTTTGGCAAATTCAATTAGGAGGGGCCCTTGCAAGTACTCTGTGGAAAACCTCGAATGGCTTCACAAACTGTATTTGGATTTTCCAGTCCATAACACTGCATGTGTTGACAGGGCACCATCCCGGCATAATGTGTGAGCATTACAAACAAGTTCCTTTGCTTTGTGGGAACCTCAAGGTCAGGAGTAGAGTGAAACTGCAACCCTGGGCTCATTTGAAGATTCCCAGGCTGAGCAAAAGACCAGGTGAGCATGGGTTAAGGGGCACCATGAGGAAAGACCTCAGTGAAGGGTTTCAAAATGCTTCTGATGGTACTGAAGTCATAGTCTAGGTGTGAGAGCTTTCAGTAACAGGGGTAGCTTTTTTGTCTCATTTTTTTTCTCATGACTGGAACAAAAGGACCTTAATTTCTGGCTGTAATATCTACATGTCACCACCACTGAAAGATTTTAATACTTGATATTAAAATGTTTTGTGAAATGTGTTTTTGTGTCTAAAAATAGTAGGTCTGATACTGCTACTTTTTGACATACATCTGGTTGCTCCAGATTTAGTTCATAACCTTTTTGTGGGGAAAATATTCACAGAAGTACCTGTGTCAAGCTGAATCTACTTGGCAGCAGGAGGGGGATTGTCTGAGTTTTGTCCAAAACAAACCTGCTTTCCCCAGCCTCTCCTTTCCAAGCAGACAGAAAGAAATACCTCCCTGTAATAGGACTGAAATGGTTTGCTTTTATTTTCTGACTTCGTTTAAGATAAAATCCAGCTTCTGGCTTCCCCTAAGATACACAGGAATGTGCATCAATTTTAATACTGGTAACATATGTCATCAGTTTACATTATTTTCAATAGTCTTTGTTCTGTCTGTGCTGGCAAAACATGATCACCAGGACTCCTTTGGCGTGATAACCGTTCTGAAGGAACCAACAGACTAACAAGCACAGGCTTGTTTTTCAAAAGCTGTTGTTTTCTTTCTTTTGGAAATGCAATGTTTTGTTATTGATACAAAATGGATTTGCCTTTTTCAAGTCTCTCTTCTCCGATCAGGCACTGGAGATCAGTCCAAATAAAAAACAAAACAAAACAAAACAGTAAAACCAGCACGTTAAAATGGACCCCTGCAATACAGTCAAAATAGAAAGTGAGACGAAGGCTTGGTGAAAGAACCATGGAACTCTTTGGCTGTTTCCCATCTCTCCCCGTGGTGGGAGACTGTCACATGTGCTCAATGGGGGTAAAGTCCCCTTTTGCTGTGGCTAAGAAGCCGCTAGCTGTGTTAGCTTTGCCTAAGTGCTTGAACTGATTTCAGAAGCTTAAGAAATACTCATTGTTTTTTGATTCAGTTCACAGAGCTCCTTCTTTTCTTCTATAAAATGTTGGGGGGCAGTGGGGAAGGAACATACTTCATGTTTTTCCTGAAAACAAAGAAGGCAAAGCTTCTCTCCATGAACCCCTCCCCTTCCTCCCCCCCAGATGAGTAGCCAAAGATACCTCTGGTTGTGACAGAGCAGTTATTTAGGCTGGAGTGGTTGGGGCTGGCTCTGGCTCCTCTGCATTGAACACAAGCTTCAGCCATGCCCAGATCGATGACTGAGGCTCCTGAGAAGGCTGGGTCTCTTCTCAGTGTTACTTTGCAGCTCCTTCTGTCCTGTACCTTACGATGAGGACAAGGTTATGTCTTCCCTGCACTCAGTCTCCAAGTCAAAGCTGTTTCTGCTTTTACCTTCTATTAAATTTTTGTGTTTGGTGATTCTGCCAGCAGCAATAGTTATTTGTATTGACCCTTTCCACTGCAGCTCCTTTCCTCTTTGCATCTACCAATATCAGCTTGTGGCACTCAAGTTTGTATGTAAATGTGGCAATTCAACTTGCTGATGTAACTCAGGCTCCTGATTTTATTGACAGTTCTCCCTTGCAGCACAAATTTCTCTCCTGGAATCAACTCCGGGCTCTGCTAAGTCAGTGGTAATTTTTTCTTTTCCTTTAATCGGTCCAAGATTTCCTCATTCATTTGCAGATACTATCGTGAATTTACTCCCTCTTTATCACCACTGCCTGCTCTGAAACTTTATTCCTATACTCCTTAAGTTCTCTGTTTCTGTTTCATCCAATGCTCTTCGCTTTAAAAGCTGTACTGTGGTTGAAAGCCCTTGTAGCAAAGCCTGGGGAAATTTTCTCTGGAGAACCTTAAAGTAATACATGCAATCTTCTGCAATCTGGTATACCACAAGGCAGAAAAGGAAATTACACGCAGATCTTTTGTACCATTAGAATTGACATAGAGATTAATCCTACAGGCTTAGGTGGAATCTGAGTTGACTCTTCCAGCTCTCTGAGTTTTGAATGTGTAATTATGTCTCTGTGAGGAGAAAATGGATGGATTTTGTATGACACAAATATTCTTTCCCTTGTCTGGCCATCACAAACAATGAGACCAACTTCCTTGATACTTCTTTGGAATGGTTCATATAAATCCCATTAACAAATTAAATGCTGTGAGGAAAATCTTCTTGAAGCTTTACTGTAGTTGTTGAGAAGCCAGGACGGTTCATACTGTAAACTTGAAAGGAAAATGACCAAAATAGTGATTCCTGTTTTGGAAAGAAATTTTTCCTTGGAAGGGCTTTGGTGGCATGTGGGAGTGTTTTGTTGTTGTGGGTTGTTTTGGGGTTTTTTTGTTTGTTTGTATTTTTGGTTGGTTTTTTTTGTTTGTTTGTTTTGTGTTTTTGTTGTGTTTTTGTGGGTTTTGTTTGGTTGGTTTTGGGTTTTTTTTGTTTTTTTGTTTGGTTGTGTTTTTTTTTGTCTTGTATATGTGAATTGTTTGGTGACATCTTACTGAATTGCGCTTTATTAAGTTATTTATAATTGAAGTACTTTTTGACATCCTCTGCAGCCCAAACAATTCATAATGGTATGGTTTTAGTAAGTTATTACTAAAATAGTGCACAAAATGTCACACAATTATTTCTTGGGTTTTTTTTTCTTTTGGTGTAGTGCTGTTGTGGGATTTTGTACAAATAGCAAATATAAAGCCACCTCTTGCCTCTTCTTACCATAAAATGACATAGATTTTGAAGTTACTTTCCTAAAATGGCAGCAATGGTATGGGTTCCACCAAAGTCAGTTTCTGCATCAGTTGCCTGGGATTTACAAACCTAAGTTTTATTGAATTGTGGGACTGTAGGATGTTACTTCTGAAGTAGAACTGAGCCATTTAGGTATACTGACAGCATCTAATTTTAAGCACCAACTTAAGCCTGTAACTTTAATTCTTAGCATCATACAGAGACCACTCGTGAGCAGATGCACCCCATGAAGTACAGCTCTGTTGAAGCAGTATATGGGATAATATCTAACTTGAGAACCTTTCCTTCTTCTCTGTAAGCTATTACATCCTATCTAAATACCTTTTATCTGGCTCTATCTTCCTTCACCATACAGAATGTGCTTTCTGGAAAATACGCCTTTCAGAGATACTGAGACAGATATTCTTCCAACTTGCATTGGTTGTGTCTAGGTATGAAGTCCACAAACAAAATTTATCCAGGAGAATGGATAAATCCTGTTTGGAAATGACAGAATAATAAAAAAAAATCCATTCTTATAATCACACTAAACCCATGTCACAGCTGACATGGCAATAAATTTCAACACATTCAGTTTTGAATCCTTGTTTATTGAGATCATTTACTTAGGACAAAATCCAACTCCTAATCCTGCATTTCCCAGCCTGTAGTGTGACTTGGTACAATTCTGCAATATTGATTTCAAACTCATTAAGAAAAAAATCTAAGTGTTGTATTATTCTACACATTGCATATGTACGTGGAAGCAGCCAATAAAGTCCATGCTTTTGCCAGGCAGGTAGGGGAAATTTGCAGCCTTGTTGACACTTTTGAAATGAAAAGAAAAATCTCAACTAGATGTGCAGGACCACGAACTTTCCTAAAAGTGTCTTGGATTAACTAGTTAGGAAATGGACCAAACTTGTAATTTCCAGGGAACTGGTTAGAAATTTTTCCATCTAAGTTGGAAATAAATTCCATCTAAATGGAAAAAGATATTGCCAAACTGTTAGGAAATTATTCATGTCCATCCTCTGTTTTCCTATAGTTCTCTTTTGACCTGACACATCCCCTCCTGGAATCAATGGATTTCCCTCCCCTGGATTTGTTGGAAGCTTATCTGATCCTTGGCTTTTTATCTGAGAATTTTATTTACCATTTTTTTTAGTTGTAAAAGTAAGCATTTATTGTGCTGAGAATAAATACTGAAAAGCAATAGTGTTTTATATAAAAATCATTCTACTGTGGACACTGTGCACACAATCTAATAGAACTCTTAGGAACACATAAGGGAAAGGAAATCCATCACTTTGGGGTGAATATCACGTGTAAGACCTTAGCTACAATGAGATCACGCTATGAAAAACCTATTGTATACATCTTGCATTGAAAACAAAAGGTAGAACTTCATTGAAATAATCATAAAACTATTTTTCCTATACTAACTACAGCTGTGGGGCATGTTTCTATGGAAACGGTTTTCCTTATGTGCTTCTCTATAGCTAAAGGTCTCAAATGGACCTTCTGTCTACTCATTGCCCGAATAAACTGCAGATTCTGTACAATAATCTCTAACACAGATCAGCTGAATCTCCTGATATGTGTCAGAAAACATTATCAGGAGGCAAACACCAGTTATTGCAGGTTCCCATAAATTTATAGATAATCAGGTCCTTAGTGGCAAGTTGGCATCTTAAGTGTAGGGACTGTACTGAGGAGTTTTGATTAGAGGTCATTGTCCTATCCAAAGCTGTAACACACAGCAATGAATTCTGAGGCTTCATCTTTGCTGTACCAAGATTTATGTTGCTTTGATTTGAATAATTTATGCTGCATACTGCATTCTAGATACCAGATGCTAAAAACAATTTGTTCTTTGTTGACATAAGTAAAACATTTGCAAAATTGCTGATTAAATGAGCCATGCACCTTAGTATTTTCCTTATTGTAAACCACCACTTAAACCATCATAGAAAAAGATGGCATAAGTAAAGCTGATATTTTCTCAGTGATATCTGACAGTACAACCTAGTCGGTAGACAAAGCCACATAGTGAAACAGATGTTATTTAAAAACACAAAATAAATTACCCATCTTTTTTTGATATCCTCAGATTTTAAGATAGTAGTCCATACTGTTCAAGCTGTCTTTATATTATTCACATTCAGAAGCACTTAAATGTAAAGGTATGTAAAGGTATACAAAGGTATAAATAATTTTTTTATATGCGCCTGTACTGATAGTAATCTGTGTACAAATAATGAAGAAGCAGTCAGAGGTGTAGAGACCGGTATGTACGTGAGTGGGTCTTATTCAGCTCAGTAAAAGGCAGTAGGTAATTTTACATTTATTATGGGAACTGAAAGGACTGATTTTCAAACTGTGGGATGTTATTATCGGTAGGGCGCAGGCCACCACTGTGTACACCGTTACCAGAACAAAACGGTGTTGTAGCTACTTCTAATAAATTAGGAAAATGACAGGCAACAACTTTTGAGTCCATGGTAGCGCATAGAAAGGTAAGACTCATCCTATCTTGCTATTAAGTTAAGCATGACTCTCAGAATGCTGCTTGGGATTCTTCTGGGCTCGACAATGAAGGACCTTCAGAAAGTGAAAGGGAGCTGTCTCTCTGGGGCATGCAGCATGGGCTGAGACTAGTGATATAAGTGAAATAGGACAAATTCCCTGCTGGGGGTGATAGCCTCTTTATGCAATATAGCAGAGGAACCTCACACTACCAGCTTTAACTGGACCCCTAACTTTTAGATAAGTAAACTTAAGTGATGTGAATGCAGTTCTAATTCTCATTACCCAATACTTTCAATGTTATATTTTAAAACGTGATTAATTTATACATTTAATTTAAAATCAACTTCACTTTTCATCAGCTGCATTCTCAGTTTACTCTTTATGTTTCACTCAGTTCAGGCAAAATAAACAGGCAACTCTGACATTTTAAATAATAATTTCCTCCCTCTGGTTCCATTCTGTGGCACAGATTTCCTTGGACTTTTTCATGGGAAGCTTTTATGGTTTATACTTTACATATAGTACGTAGCTGAGAAGTGTACATCCTGTGTTAGTGTGCTTGGGTCAACCTGCCTGGGCAGGCACACTGAATTCAGGTAGCAGGTGGCAGACAGTATTAAGCAAGGACTGTGGGCAGAAACACAGCTCTGCCGTGTTCAGGAAACAACTGCAGATTGAAGAAAATGTCCTGCTTTAATACTGTGGGCAAACTCTTTGCAGGCCACACACTCAGTCCCTGCTGCTGCCACTGGGTGTTATCAACCAGCCACATGTTGGAAGGAAAAGTCCATGCTATAAAAATGGCTACAGATTTCCTGAACTCACTGTTATTATGATTTTAACCAGGGTGGCATGTTCCCGGAATAACCAGGGGCTAGTCTAACCAATTGGGGATCATGTTGTGGCTTCCTGAAGGAGTCTGTATGGGGAATAATTCCATTTACTCCTGTGCAATTTCATTACACCTTTTCCTGGCCATTTAAAAGAGGAGTTTGGCTTCTTTATTTGTCACACCTCTCTCACATAAATTTAGCTCCATGGCTTTTGCTATTGTTCAAATAGCTAGGGCTTTTATTTCCCCCAAATGAGCAGTTAGAAATGTGTGGAACCCTGAAAACTCTGTAAAAACACATTCAGCACAGGGAAATGCTGTGAAGTGAATAAGGGACTGTGGATGACATTGGTTCAAATAAGGGGAAACCTGTGGAATCCTGAGGATCCTGAAAAAGGTAAGTTTTATCAAAAGCGACCTAAATAAACAGACGCACACCAAAAAAAGAAAACAAAACCAAAAACAAAACCACAACAAAAACCAAAAACCAGGCCTAAAAGCCAAAACCAAATTCTTTTGGCTTATTTATGCTTTTGAATCATTACCAGACACTTTTGAACCACATAGTTTATATCAGCCATCTGAGAATACCTCAGACCAATGAAAGATCTCAGAAACCATATTACAGTTGGTCTTCATTGAAAATTTAAATACCTTTTAAAAAAAATTAAGAATTACTTACTGGTGAATTACAAATACAAAAAGATTACAGACAAACATTACAAATATATGTACTTATTCCTTTTTTAGGTCTCATTTGTTTCACTATTATGTTCACTAGTTTAATACTCTTATCTCCAGACTGCTCCCAATAAGTTCTGTGAAGTTGTTAAGGACATATGGCTGAATACCTAAACTTTTGCTATACTGCGTTTTTCTTCAGTTTCTTTTTTTCCCCCCCTTTTTTCTTTTAACATATCCATGTATAACCAAGCATATTGAAATTATAGTTAGACCCTGTGCATCTGCTTGAGTTTACTCCCCTTCTCCCAGTAGTGAAACAAATATCTGCTAAGGTTAAATGTGAAGAAAATGAATAAACAAGGAAAATAGCATTAAAAAGAAGGCACTCCGGAGCTGAGCAGAGCAGTGGGAGCCAGAAACACCTCTGGTCCATAGCCTTCTTTGTCTCTAACAGAAGCTGATTGCGTGGGAGAAGCTTCCAAATCTGAACACCAGCATCTGCAGGTCCCTGAGTGCTGAGTGCTCACCCCTGGCCCTGGAGGCCCTGGTTGCCTGAACCCATGTTAGCGGTCTGAAGCCTCCTCAGCTACTGAGCTCAGTCTCTTCTGGTTCCCACCACCTTTAACACTGGTGTATCACCAGCTAGCTGCACTTCTCCATTTTCCACTCCAGTGAACAGCCTCCCTGTTGAAATGGTTTGTTTTCATCATTTATAAATGCCTCTTTCCACTATCACTGTAGCACTTTCCATGTCAGTGTGTGTTTAAGCTATCAACACCTGTATCTCAACTTACCCTTTGAATTATGTAAGAGTTGTAAGGGCTGCCTATCGTAATGTCATCTTCATTAATCAGGCATTTAATTTTGCAGTATATTGCTGCTATGGGTGAAGAAATGCCTGATTTGACTTTGGCTTTCACTATAGCTGTTTGCTTCCATCCTTTAGTTGCTACTTTCTGTAGCAGGGATGCAGGAATATGAATAAATTTCCCTTTAAAACCCCTGCGCCAAATTTGGGTCTGTTTGTTCCTAATTAGGCGGTATACTATTGCAGCCTTGCAGCAACAATGTTGCAGAGCTCAGGGTGAGACCTTATAGGGAGGACGGGTAATTTTATTTTGCGGTAGAACTGGTCTGTCTGGCTCGTTCTCTCACACTGCACACTCCAATGCCCCAAGTCTTGGGTCCACACAGCCTGGCTGGTGTTTCCAGGTGCCTGATTCCATAACACGCAGGACAAGAAGTGCAGCCTGGTGACTCCTCTTTAAATCTCTTGGAGGTTTAGAGTTGTGATCATGTTCTAGTTTTTCACATACCCACTTTTAGAGGTTGTCAGTGATTACCCTGTTTCCTCTCTTCTGCCTTTGTATCCCACTTCTGTCACCATTAAGATTTATTATCTCTCATTTATCTCTTCTGATTGCTTTGAGCCTCCAATCCCATTCTGCTACCCATTTTTTTCTGCTCTCCCTTGTTTTCCAGAACTGAGAAGGTGCACATAGATCTGGCATGGCTTCAAGGACCTGCTAGTCTAGGTGCCAAAGCCATGTGCCTTTTCTTTCATCTGGTGTTCTCATATTAAATCATCTCTATTCAGACAGATTTTAGCATTTCTATTACAGATTTCTACACATTCAGGATGATAAAGAACTGTAGGAGACCTTGGTGGTCCCCAGGAATGATTTCTATAGTTCTCTAGAGATCAAGTCCTTCTTTGAACATTTTAGTGAAGCTCTGGAGCTTTGCATCATTCTCAAAGAAATCTCTGCTAGATTGCGCTGGGACCAGCTACCCGACACTCAGCGAATCTACTCCAGTCCATCCGCTTGTTCCTTTGCACTTGCCTTGACTACTGAAGGGTTTTGGGTGAGGGTTTGCAGTTCTATCAGTAACAATGCTGGCTTATTTTTACGTGTTTTGAGACAGACTGCAGATCCTTGATGCTCTTTTCTTCTCTCTGCTCAAAAAGGAGACGTAAATATATCAAGCATTTGGCATCAGTGTAAGAGGTCTGAGTGTGTTTGGCCTAGAATATCTGCTCACAATAATTTTTATTTACTCTTCTCCACAGTCCAACCACCTTGATAGTATAAAAGAAAGCAATTAGTATTGCAATTGCCACTTTTTTGTGGCTGTTACATTGGTAAAAAGTATATATAATTAATTTATTGTTATCTAAATGCTTATTTGCTACCCGTTTCTATACCTGGTAGCTCTCCACAGGCTTTTAAGGAGTTCAAAGCTAAATGTGAAGAAAATGAATAAGCAAGGAAAATTTCATTAAAAAGAAGGCACTGTGGACCTGAGTAGAGCAGTGGGAGCCAGAACTAGTACACTGCTCCTTGCTTTGGAGTAAGTAAACTTTGCTTCTATCTTGCATCATCTGTATACTTCATGTAGTGGAGAACTAGGTCAGTTTTATACTATGTACCACTACTGGTTGTCTTCGATTGCTTTTAGCTGAAGATAACTTTGTTCATTGGATTAATTGAAAAGCATGGCAAGTATGGTTGCAGAGAGCACAGTGCCTGAATAAACAACTATATTCCTTCAGTTTTCTGAGGGATAAAAAATCCAGTATTCAGTACTTCCTGCAGAAACTCTGGGGAAGCATCTCATCTCTGTCTGCCACTCAGGGAAGCATCTCTGTCCCCCAACAGGGGAGTGTATCCCAGTCTATATTTGTAAAAAGCCCATCCCAGCAGGAGCTGACCTCGAGCAAAATCATGCTTGGAACCCAACACCCACGTCCTCTGCATTCTGGGGAGTTTACTTTGGCCTATGTCTAGTCACTTCCTGGTGAATTAACTCCCACTACTGATGGGTGTGCACCAAGTCAGCTCCTGGTACACAGATTCCAGAGCTGCCTGGTAGTCCTCAGATTTATGTGGTGAGCATACTTCTGGGCACAGCCAAAAGGCTGGTGTGGACACATGGCAGTCCCTGGTATGGGCTGGACACAGCATCCTCTTCTTTGGGAGCAGAGAGGAGACGAGAGGGATTATGACTGGAGTGGGTGGAGCTATTTGTGTGGGCTATAGTAGAGACCTAATTTAAGTACTGACATTAGAATATTGATAGCTATAGTCTTACTGCATGAAGATATTCTCTTCATGCAGTTAGGGAGAGATGGAGAAAAATGCCCTTAATTAGATGCTTTGAATCGACTGTTTGAGGGACTTTCTCCTACCTCTGGGTGTGGCAGTGATGTGGTGATATTAGCCTCAGAAATGAAAAACTTAAGTGTGGTGGTACACTCAGCAATGTGGATGTCTGTACAGGTTCTGAGCTTGGACTCCTAAATGCAAACAGGGAAATTAGTACGTGAACTCACTTGAAAATTAATTCCCAAGGTCAGTCCTTTGAAAACATCTAGTGAAGAAGGTAGGCAATTACTAAGTATTTCGAGTGCGGTGAAACCTCTAAATTCATTTCCCACTCATGAATGTCAGGCCATTCCACCACAAGTGTCTCACTCCAGGATGGAGTGTATGCTGCTGCTCTGGCATAGGGGCAGTGGTGACACTAGAGCCTTTCAAATTTTAGATGGGGAGTTTGTGGCCTGAATGTGGGCCAGAAGCATGATTTTGAGCTGTGATTTTTATAATCATAGGATAATTTAGGTAGGAAAGGACTTCAGTAGGTCACCTAGTCCTGCTTTAAATGGGATCAGCTCTTCAGCTAATCCACATGCATTTACAACTGCATATGTCATGTAATTCCTAGTGAATGTAAATTTTTTTTCCCCTGTACAATATTCTTTGATTAATAGTAAGGATAGGTGTAGATCATTTTTTATTTGTAAAAGTGTAATTTTAATAAACTGAGAAAACCTTGCTATTATTCTATAAATATTTATTCTATAAATTATTCTGTAAATAGCTGTGCTTGGAAAACAAATTTCAGAATTTTTAAATTATAATTTTGAAAAGATGTTGCTTTTGTCATTCTTTATGTTGAAAATGGCCTACAGTAGCAGACTTAACTCTGATATCTTCTGTTCCTCTTGGCAAGCAGGCAAATCACGTGAAGTCACCCAGTTTGCAGCACACATCTACACTGGAGAAAAAACTTGTTAGTGTTGAGCCTCATTGCTAATCAATTGTCTAACAAAAAAACCCCCAGCAAAGCAATGTTAAGAAATGCCTGGTCAAACACCTCTGCAGAAAACTTTCTTTAACTACAGTTTAGGATTAGCAAGTGTACTCATACAATTTTTCTCCCATTGGGCCTGTTTTATTTTATAATCACTTTAGAAGTAATAGGAATTGTGCACAATTTATATTTTACATTTCATCCAATCTATCTATTATAAAAGGATGAGGTATCTGAACACAAAGAATCTTGAATCTTAGGAAAAGTGTAGGAAGGTTTCCTGGCAATGCACTAATAGACCACAGAGAGAGTTTTCTTCTCTCTCATTTACTACAATTCTCTGAAGGACAGTATAATTTTTATATCTCCTCCTTCAAACAACATGAAATCTGTGCCCACAGAGCCCAAATATTTGCCATGGGAAAACAAAACAACAAAGAGAAAAATAATAGTTTAAAAAATTTCAGAAAGCAAGGGACAAAACACAACCCTGTTGGCTGTTATTACTACTAAGTTATATTTAAAATTAATTGCATTTGTGGGCTTCTGGAAAAACAATCATATGACCTATTACATCAAAATTTAAATAAAGAAAATTATTTGAAACAGTCCAGTGAATTTTATTCACATATTCATAAAAAGTAGGAATTAGTCAGTCCCAAACCTTTATGCATCCATAGACTGTCCAAACTATGAAGATAGTGGTCCTCTACACTTACTCCCTGCATACCATGCTACATACGCACACAAAGAGAAAGCAAGACTGTTCAAAGGTGCTGAATCCTGCATATCAGTGGCCAAGGTCTGTGCTCACACTGCTCTTTCTGTGTGTGGGGGATGGAGGTAACCTCTGGCAGAGGAACAGCAACACACAGCTGGTGATGGTAACTTTTTAAACTGTTCCAGCTAGATCTGCCAGATTTAATCTGATCATATGCTGTAATGGAAATAAAAAAGTAATTACTTAAACCTACCCTCTTGAGTGCACTCTCTAATTTGAGGTGCCTCACCTTTTGATGATTTATGAGATATGAGGGACGTGACTTTTTGAAGAGCACAGTACTTATCATGGTTGAAGACAAACAGGAATTGACAATACATGCCACAGTCTGAAATCTGGACACGTTGTCTCAAACTGGAGAGAGAATGCAGACACATACATGACTAGCCACTTTTAAAAGGGTTTTCTTCTTCTCAGCCACCCTGCTGAAGGATTCTTGCATCTTCATCGTGCAAGAATGGGGTCTACATCCTGCATGAGTTCTCTCTTTTTGTGAATCATCTCAGGAACCCCTCTGCTGTTCAGTGTTTCAGTCTTAGGAAGAGAAGTTATTTTTGGGTCATTGGTTGTCTGGACTCATCTGGCAAGCAGAACAGGTGTGATGGCTCAGTCTTATGGACAGCAGCAATTACTAAGTATTATTTCTATTTCCTTGTAATCTGGCAAGACCTTGTTCACTGAGGGGTAGAGATCCCACAGAGATGCTGTGAAGATGCTTTCCTGCATCTGGTTCATGAGAACAAGATGTGATGAGCTGTGTGGCCAAGACAAAAAGAAAAAAAAAAAAAAGAGAGAGAGAGAGAATGTGTTAAACTTACTATCTGTGTTATGGAAAATGCCTAAGGGTCCTGAGAAACATAAAACTGCCAAGCAGTAGACACAACAAAAATAGAAGCAATCCCCTAAACTTTTGAGATGGTGCAGATAAGGCAGCAAAATGAGGAGAAAACAAAATATTCTGTTTAATTCCCACCTTCGAGGTGGGAAACTGAGGCAGAAAAAGATTAAGAGGTGACTTAACAGCACACAAGAAATCCCTGGCACAGTCATGGATTGCAAACCCCAGATATTCCCAGCCAGCAGCAGCAGCATCACCAAACCCTTTTTTTTCCCCAGACTTATCTCCTTCTGACGTGCACTGGTGGCTTTTATCTGCACCAAGACTTTCATGTTACTACAGAGCTGGCCTCCTGATTTCTTTTTTCTGTA
>JAYRBT010000001.1:83453482-83565507 GCA_036023395.1 Myiotriccus ornatus | reverse complement strand
CCTAAGGGTCCTGAGAAACATAAAACTGCCAAGCAGTAGACACAACAAAAATAGAAGCAATCCCCTAAACTTTTGAGGAGGTGTAGATAAGGCAGCAAAATGAGGAGAAAACAAAATGTTCTGTTTAATTCCCACCTTCGAGGTGGGAAACTGAGGCAGAAAAAGATTAAGAAGTGACTTAACAGCACACAAGAAATCCCTGGCACAGTCACAGATTGCAAACCCCAGATATTCCCAGCCAGCAGCAGCAGCATCACCAAACCCTTTTATTTCCCCAGACTTATCTCCTTGTGGCGTGCACTGGTGGCTTTTATCTGCACCAAGACTTTCATGTTACTACAGAGCTGGCCTCCTGATTTCTTTTTTCTGTAAATAAGCTTATATATATTAACTATATATTGCACTTCATGCCACACCTTAGTTCAAAGTGGGCCTCTTATCAAAGGCAAGTGGCTTAACTTCAGGCAGGTTGAGCTGACCCTTCTCTTTCCCCGGCATGACCCTCCTGAATGCTTGATTGAGTCACGGGAAGGACAGTGATGGCTCGGAGAAAGGCCACAATGACCTCTGCTAATATTAACAAGTTTCACTCCCCATGAACACAGCAAGGATTCATTAGCACAGGGAGGATCCAAAAATATATAGGATGAAGAAAATAGGCAAATTAAAGATGCACTCAATTTTGCCTCCTCTAAAACTGATTCCCAGAGGAGTGCAGTCAATTTAACTAGTTTAAAAATCTTCAGTGTCTAGAGGCAATGTACTTAACTGTTCCCTTCCTCCTTGCACTTTTAGCACCCAACTCGCTGTCTTTTCCTAGTTGCAAGAAGAGTTTATGCAGGTTTTGCCCCCTCTCCTACAGCCAAACGCAGGCTCATTGCATGTTTTCCTGAAAGCTTTGGCCCCCATCCATGGGCTTACTTTCACCAGCAGCCAGCCAGCTCTCATCAACCCACAGCAGTGCAGCTGCAGCAAGCTTCTTTTTGGGTTACTCAAGCCTGGAAAGGTACTCAGGGTCTCCAAATCCTTTCATATCCCTCCAGTTGCTCCTTAATGTGTAAAGCAGGAGTGTCCCACTACAATAATCGATTGATGCTTTCCTTCAGCATGGTCCGTACGAGGGTTTCCTTGGAACCTCCCTACAGCAGGCAGGCAAACCACCAAGAGCTGATAATCTTCTAATTAGTAACACGGACTGAGTGAATAACTCATGCTTTACAAATAAGTCAGCACACTGAGGTCTCAAGACCCCAGTGTATCCAAAGGAAGCCCGAGAGAAACTAATTGACATCTGTGGGGGCTACAGGGTCTGTTGGCTGGCCTTGCAGCTCTCCACAGCTGCTCATACATACCCAGAGGAACTAAGGGGAGGCTGCAGGCAGCCAATTTTTAAACAAAACCAGAAACCTCCACAGCCTTGTCAATGGGTGAACATTCGTGTGTGTGGACATGTAGCAAGGGGTGTAAATGGGAGTGCGTGGTGTGATTTGGGTGCACAGTAGCCTAAGTCCTATTTATTTAGCAACACTGAGGACAGAATTCCCCTCTTTAAGGAAAAGTAAATGAATAAACACTCTTGTCTCTGACGGTAACTTTCACCCACTGCTCCAAACAGAACAGCATTACTATGCCATTAAACCTCTTGCTCCCCAGTTTTTCCTCACTCAGCATTAAATGAGAACCCAGTGCAGCAGAGGGATCTGCAGATGTCAGCCCTGGTCCTCCACTTCCTTGGGGTGGATATCAGGAGACCCAACTAGTTCTGAAGGCCACATCCTTACCGTTGAGCATCTGAGCTCTTGTGAGTGAACCCTGGGCAAACCACTGGCAAGGCACTTTTTGCTGCAGGGGTGGAGGTAAAGTTCAACTGAGAAAAAAGGACTATGAGCTGTGAAAGTAAACCCCAAGACCCCTTCACTTTGAGCACAGGAAGGAAAATATTTCACTTTTGCTGCTTCTAGTACCAGCAGTCCCACCACCAGTCCCACTAGCATCACTCTTTCCACTAGTGCTGGAGAGTGACCCCATCACTTCATATTTATCCCAGGACCACCATCTCTGGGGGCTTTTTGGAAGGCAGCACCATCCCAGGGCCCCTTCCACCACCCAAGTTCTGCTGGTGACAGCTCCTCTAGGCCAGGCAAAGGCTGTGTGGAACCTTCAGCCTGAACACCTGCCTGCACCATTGCTCTCCTTGCAGCACAACCAGCAGTGCAGCAGCTTCAATCAGTCATTTCAAAACTTGTAGTTTTCACATGGCAAACATGGGGAACCTTTGAAATGTCAGTAAACCACATGGCAGAGTTTCAGTTTTCCCTGTGTTTCTAAGTCTAGTCAAATCTAGTCTTTAAACATTTCTAAATCCGATTCATCCACAGAAAGCCTGCACACTTGCGGATACTTAGCTTGGAAGATCTCTTTGTTGCCACAGCCTGGCTCTGTATAATACACTCTGGTGAGATGGAGAATTTAGTTCACTTAAAATGACGTTACGTTAAGAAACAAGATTGCAGTCCTTGAATTGCCTTTGTCATTGAAAAAGAAAAAATAAACTCCACTCTTTCAAATCCTTTTTAAAGAGACACAACACAAACCCCCATAAGCATGAGTGTCATGACCCACCACGCTCCCAAGGGTGCACCCAAGGGCTGTGTCCTGTCCCATTCACAGACAGCTCCTGGCATTAAGTGAAGCCAAAGGTGAAGCACAGGCACAACATAAGGGCAAACCACAAGCATAGGATATTCTGGGAGTAATGAAACACTAGGGAAATTAGGAGTGGGATGCATCTGAGAGAGGTTTCAATATGCAATTCAAGGCCTGAGCATATTAAGTGAAGTTTGTCATACCACTTATCCCTCTGTTTTTACTCTGCCAGAGTATGGCTTTTGGTCTACTTCCACTCTTCTTTTTTTGTGCCAGACACCGTACTGTGTTGTGGTGAAGGGCAGCTGAACTCAGAGAAAGCTGAGGGTGTCTCATCTGGGTAAACATTCCTCCCACTGACAGGTTTGCTGATGTTGTTTCACTTTGTAGAAAGTTGAGGACGTTTGTGGGAAAAGAGCAGCCTTGCTGTGGGGCTCGTGACTCCAGAGAGCACTACTGGCTGCACCTCATCATGCTGCCTGCCAGGGTGCTAGCCCACTGAGGGGGCTGGAGAGTACAGTGGGGAATTTCATGCCTATGTTAATAAGGTAGAAAGCCAGTAACCCCTTCTTCCCCAAAGAGGGGAAGGAAAAGAGGGAGGGGAAAGGAGGAGAGGTCAGATTGTTCTCACCACCAACTCTTTAGTACCTCATTTGGCAAGGACCTTAAAAGTGCATCGGACTGCTGTCATATAACTTGTTTGCACCACTTGCTTCTACCTAGAGCTACTGTTCCCCAGCTTCCCACCTCTCCAAGTTTCACCTACAATAATCCCTATCATAAGCACCTCTGCAGAACCGTCCTCTGTATAACACGGGGGGAAGCCCTGCCTGCTGCTGGCCATAGAATGTCTCCATTGTGGCCTCGTGCAGGCGCTGCATATAATCTTTCTCTGCCAATATATGTCTTCATGAGCTGCCCCCCCTCCCCCTCCTCAAAATAAAACGACTATTCTTTTCTGCTTTAAGTAGATTTCGTGCAATAAAAAATATTTTATAGCTTCCAGTAATTGGTATTTAATTTGTAGGCCTTTACAACTTGCAAAGAACAGACTGCTTTAGCTGGAGAGCTGGTCTGTGTGTGCACTATGTGGATTTTATTCCACTGGCACTTGCTTACTTTACTAGTGTAAAACGATACAATTATGGTTTTGCAATCAGAAAGGCTGCAGATAAAGACCTGGAGAGACGTTATAAGGTCCTGGGTCCAATTTGAAGCAGCAGGCAAGACAATATAATTTTAGAGGGCTCTGCCAGCCTCAAACATCAAAACTTGACTCCTGTTAAGTGTTTTCCATTTTGATGTCAAAATATCAAAGGCTGTTATTTAAACCCAGAGTCTCTTAAACTCGATTTTCTTTTTCTCTCCTTTCCCCCCACTGCTTTTATTCCCTTTAACTACCCCGATAAAAGCGAGGTAAGGTAACCTGTGAAATGTTAGCCCCCTCACTCCCCACATCACCGTGTAGGGGCAATGAAGCCCTCTGCATCCCCTAATCCCATTTTTTTGGGGTGGAACCTCACTCCGGCCGGTCCCATTTCCTTCAACGGTGGCCCGGCGGGGTGGGGTGGTGGGGTCTCTCTATCCATCGAGGGCCGGGGCTGCAGGGGGCGGCAGCCGGGGCCGGGACCAGCTCAGCGGGGACCGGGGAGACGCAGCTTGACACTTCCTCGGGGGAGATGCCGCTGCGACACACCCACCGATTGCCTCCCGCGGGTCGGGGCAGAGCTCAGCAGCAGAGACCGGCCTGCACACCTCACCCACACCCAGTCTGCACAAACAGAGAGCGGGGCCGAAGAGCGCGTCCACCCTCAACCTCTCCCGGGCACAGCTGCAAAGCCGCTGCCCCGGGCAGGGCAGGGCAGCATCCCGCCCCGTCTGACACGGGAGCAGCGGGGACCGGCGGAGCCCCGGGGGAGGGCGGAAGGAGGGAGGGAAGGGAGCATCCCGCCGCTGTCGCTGGACCGCGCCAGGCCGCGGAGAGCTGCGTGTGTCTGTGCGTGGCTGTGCACGCACTGCTGTGCGGACGGACCCGCCTGTGTGCGCTGCCCAGCTCCGCGGGGACTCGGGGACCGGCCGCCGGACGAGGCGAGCACGCGTGCCGCTTAAAAACACGCGTGTCGTTTCTAATATGCTTTAACTGTGCGGCCCCGGAGGAGTGCGGGTCGGATGGGGGCCCGCACCTCCCACCGGCGCAGCCCCGCGACCCCGGGGGGCTCCGGCCCCCACCCGAGAGAGAGCGCAGGCCTCCCGCTCTGCCCACGGCGGGGGGCAACGGAATAGGCAGGCGGGTGCTCTCGGACGTACCTTATTATTATTTTAAAATATAGCTAAATTCACGGGCTTCTGCTTGCAATAAAATGGCAAATAAATTATTCCTTCCCTTGAGTATTAAACTACTATCTGATTGAAGTTTACTCTGATGTTTCAACAATTTAATTCTGCTAAGGGGAGGGTGGGGAGAAGATGGCTATGCCCTTAACAGAAAGGAAGACAGACAGAAAGAAAGAATAAATAAATAAATAAATAAACCCTAAATAGTCTTCTGTAGGGAGGAAGTTAATATACTCAATTATTTTCTGAAAAAAGATCATAACATCTGGAAATTGATATCAAATGGTGTACAATCCCTGAGAGACGATAAAATTCCACTGTATAATATTTCCACTAGAAATCTTAATAATCCCATAAATCTTCCTTGTGAATTGGGAAAATGTAACAGTTCATTGAAATACTCATTGGGAAATAATTGAAAAAATGTAATAGTTCACTGAAATATTCGTGGGTTCTTTTCTTTCTTTGGTGCTATTGCTAACTCTGTGCATGTGTGTAAATATTCCTACTTCGTTTTAAAGACATACACGGAATATTCCCTTGAGCGCTGCATACCATAAAAGAAAAATATGCCCTTTTGACTTATTAATCATTATTACAGAGTTCGAAATTGCAGCGTCCCTCGCACATTACTGGAGAAGGCAAACAATTCTCTCTGTGTGTATTTCGTGTTGCTAAATTCAGTACAAACTTTACAGATCTCAACTTTTTTTTTTTTCCCCTGAGCTTTTTTTCTTGTAGAGTCTTCCTATTCTGCTCGAATTATCCAGGGCAACTGAAATCAAGAGGACTACTCACCCATCAGGCTGGTCAACTACATCGTAATTAATTACACACAAAGGCAATTGTTTATTGTAATTCACGCCGTGAGTGTTTAATTTTTCAGAAGTAAAAGTGGACGAGGATTTGAACACGTCTAGGCTCCTTGTAATGAAAATGTGAGTAATAAAAGTTGCAGGAAAGATCCAGCTTTATATATATATAAAAATAATAATTATGATAGAAAAGAGATGTTGAGCACGTGTGTGAGCGCATGTGTTTGGCTCTGCCTCCGTGTAGGAGAGAGGAGAGCATTTGTGTGTTTTCGTACTGAATTAACGTATCCCTTTGGTTACGTTGCTAGAAGTCGGAATAAAGACAATTAAGCCTTTAGCATTTCTGTCACACTTCATTAATTACTGTAGCCGCCGCTGTCCCGACCACTTCGTAACATATTCATCAGGTACGATACCCGTCCAGCAGTCTCAGCCGGAGAAGTTGGCTATTGTTAGTTTAAACTATAGCCTTTCAAATGTTCTTTATTTTACTTTTCATACAAGATTGTTTTCTTCTTCTTTAAAAATGTTTTTCTAAAAATAAAACTCAACATAAATGTTTTAAGATTAGACTTGCGGGGAAACAGTTTAATTTTCACCATATGTTGCCACAGTGGTTTGTAGATTAAAAAAAAAAAAAAAATCTTTCCACTTAAACTACCAAAAAAAAATTCTAATATAAAATTGTATTCTTCCCAAAGCGTCTCCCTCCTGTGGGCCATTTTACGGCTCCCAAATAAATCTTTAAGGTTGCAAGAAAGGGGAAAAAACAAAAGTACACTGATGACGGAAAAGCAAGTCCTGCCATGATAATGTACTTTATTAATATTATAGATGTGTAGTGTGCTGGATGGATCAATCATATCCATTCACAATCAGGATTAAGAGAGCCTATTTTAATGAAAATCTATTAGTCTCTCACTTGAGACATGGATGCTGCTTAAATCAATAAACAGCATAAAAGAATACGACACAGGTTTCTAAATTAAAAAAAAAAAAATCCCATCTATGAAATGTGTTAAGACGTCTGTAAAATCCTGAAACCCTCGATCGATACTTATAAATATTTAATGTTTTTTTTTAAACACAAATTGAAAACCATTAACACTGCATCCATTCTTATTATTAAAACAAATTGTCCTTGGAATTATGTGCTGTGGAAATGGAGCCAGATTGAAAGGGCATCCTCTGAAATATGTTTACTCGCTTTCATGTAAACCAATAAAAATCTGCAGGAGTCTGTAGCGTGAGCAGAAAGGTTTGATGTACAATGTCCATGATTACAGTCTCTGAATTAATCACGAGAGAGAGAGAGAGAGAGAGAAAGAGAGAGAGGGAGGGAGGGAAGTAAGGAGGAAGGGAGATGGAGAGAGAGGACTCAGTTATCTACTCAACAAAATCTTGCTCTTCAGGTCAGCGCTTATTAAAGCGTGGATTAAAATGATGATTTTTCTGTTTCCTTATTTACCCCATTTTGACCAAAATAAGCTAAAGCGGGGGAGAGTGGCAGGAAATCGGTTTCGCCCTACGTCATACCATGAGTCAATGTACAAATGTAGATTCCTCTTATAAATATGAAATCCAATACTTTGCCTTGGAAGTGCTTAAAGCCTAATGCAACATTTAAAGTCATTCATAATTATTCCTCTGCTATAATTAGCAGTAAAACCACAATGGTCAAGAGGTTCCTTTGAAAGAGGAATTAAAAAATAACACATGGATTGATACCACGCTAAACAAACCCTCCTCTGCGGTACAAGGTCCGGACTGTCTCCTGCCAGTCTGCCTTGCTCGCAGATGCCCCCTCTCACGGGGGGAGGACGCAGTCAGGGGGCGGGCTCGGGTCTGCCTAGGGGAATCAGCCCCTTAAGGGCGGCTGTGGGGCAAATGGGGAGAGGGCAAGGAAGTGGGAATGGACTAAACGAGACAACCCTTTTGTCAAGTTAGGAGCCCAAG
The DNA here is from genome assembly GCA_036023395.1 of Myiotriccus ornatus. Taxonomy (NCBI): domain Eukaryota; kingdom Metazoa; phylum Chordata; class Aves; order Passeriformes; family Tyrannidae; genus Myiotriccus; species Myiotriccus ornatus. The sequence goes on along the minus strand of JAYRBT010000001.1, from coordinate 83,557,756 downwards.
CAGGGCAGAGGGCTCCTGTCTGGTGCGCCGGGGCAGTAGGGAGAGAGCAGGAGGAGGATTTGAGGGCATGGAGCCCTGCAGGTGACCAGGCAGCCCAGGCTGCCGGGGCAACCCTCAGCAGGCCACCGATGGTCCATCCTGCAAAGGGATACCGGGGAGAACGGAGTGGCTTCTGCCCCGACAAAAGGGTACCCAGGGTGCTACGCTGAGAAGAAAGAAGCTCCGAAGGGCGCTGGCCACTTTTTAGTTTTGAGGCAGGGTCCCATCAGCTCCATGCCTGTAAGGGAATGGGATTTGAATGGCAGTTTCTTCCCTCTCTTTCTCTTTCTCTCTAGCTTTCTCTTTATCCCTCCCTCCATCTCTCCTCCGCAGATCATTATCAGGAGCAGCAATAAGCGTAATTCCTTTCTGAACCCGCCGTCAAAGTTCGTAGTGAGGTCAAAATTGTCCCCCACTTTTCCCCTCACCGGTATCACCTTGCCCCTAGGTCCCCTCAAGACCGCGGGCGGCACGAAGAGGGGGGGGCCGGGGGCTCCCTCCGCCTCCCGCCGCTGCCTGCCGCCCGCTGGGACGGGACGGGCCCGTCATCCCGCGCAGAGATCCTCGGTGCGCGGAGCGAGCAGTGGGGCCGGGCGCGCCCGAGGGGCTGCCCACGCTGCCGCACCCTCCGCCGCCTGCCCCGCGGCTCTCCGCGGCGTGGGGCGGCGACTGGATCCCCCGGAGGTTCAGATTTGTACCGCTTCTTCTTCTTCCTTTTTTTTTTTTTTTTCCTTGTTTGTTTGTTTTTATTATTTCCCCTTTTCCTCTCCCTTTCCCTTTCCGGTGCTTTGTTTTGCTTCTCGCTTTCGGAGCGAGTCTGAGGCAAGCTCCCCACGGCTGCAAGGCTTCCCCCGGGCGGCCTCCCTGCTGCCGTCGAGGGCGGACAGCGGCGGTGGCCCGCGGGCTGCCGCGCAATTTGCGCGCCCGGTGGCTGCCCCGCGCCGAGCTGCGCCCCGCGGGCTGCGGAAAGCGGGAGGCAACCAGCCTTCCCACCGGGCGGCCCCGCGCTGCCGGGAAGCAGGAGGGAGGCAGGGAGGGGGGACAGGCAACAGAGCTTTTCCCCCCTCTGTCTGAAGAGGCTTGGATTTGTCTGAGGAGGCTTGGATTTCTGCCCCTGTCCTCGGGGGCAGGAGCTCTGGCCGTGGCAGGCGGGGCCCGGGGGTCTCCAGGAGAAGCACGGCCCCGCGCTCGCGTGGGCTGCAGGCGTGGGGCTGGGCACAGGGGGGAGCTGCGGGGAGGAGAGCGAGACGGGGGCGAGGGGGAGGAAAGGGGAGATCCGGCGGACTTGGTGCAAACTCCGGCAGCTCGGGGAAGCCGAAGCACACCGTGCCACTGCGGGGCCGGGGACGCGGAGTCCGTAAATATTTATCCTTGTTTGCTGCTTGCTGCGAGGGCGGCAGAGGGAGGCTGGGCATGGTGGGGATCGGTGCTGGTCGACCCGAGGGCTGGGGAAAGTTTCCACGGCGGCTGCTCAGCCCCGGTACGGCGCCTCTCCCACACGGGAGCTGGTGCCCGTGTTCCCGCGTGTCTGTGACACACTAGTACCACGCCACCAGCGTGTGCAACAAACCACCACGAGCCCTTATACACGCAGACTGCAGGACAGAGTCACAAGCAGTGTGTCGTCCCAGGATTTTTCCTCAGCCATACGTTACTTCCCCGTCTATCGTATGCCTCTATTATTTATGTGGTGCCGTGTGATATACATTAGAGCCTCGGATTTGATTGGCGTTTGCGATGACAAGACCTGTTTGTTAAGTTGTAAGGCTTCCTCGGCTCCCTCACTTGTTAAACGAACTCTGGTGGAAAGATGCCACCGAGACACAACAATATAATAAATGTCAGGGATATCCGCAGTGCCGAGATCAAATGATCAATCCTTGTCCTCTAGATAATCATTTTAAATTCGCACAGGGGGAGATTGATTTTTTTTTAAGCCCTTTATTAATTGCTTCCTCGGTTATTATTTTTTCCACTCCTCCTGTGGAGGTGTTAACTCTGGTGCTGGGGGCACCTTTGGATTAATTAAACGTATTTTTAGTGTTTTAATGTTCTGCTAATTTTCAGAGCAGTTCTAGACTTCCCCGGAAAAGAAACAATGGCCCCTTGCTCCAACAAGGAGCCTGCTTTGGTTGCGATTCAGAGCAGAGGGTGGCGTGATGATGGGCTCTGATAATCTCAAACTCGAGGCGAGAGGGAACAAGAAGGACGTAAAAAGCCAAACGACCAGAATACAAAATTCCACCAAATACCGAATAACCCTTCTCGTTAAAGCCCGAGGAGAGGAGATAGAAATAAATAGCTGGAAAGTCGACTCCGCGTGGGGATCAAAAGGTGCGGAGAGGAGCTGGAAATGCCGGCGCTGTTATCTGGAGACGAATTTCAGGCAGCTATTCGAGCACACAGAATAATAATTATTCCAGGAGTACAACAGAAATAACTGCAGCCTACGCCTACCAAGAACAAAATGGGGAAATTATTGCCAGTTCTATGTTAAATACAGCAGGATATGTCTCGTTCTCGTTGGAAAAAAAAAAAAAAAAAAAGGAAAAAGAAAAAAAGAAAAAAAAAAGGAACGGTATAATGCTCTATTTGTTGTGTAAAAACTCCCATGTTAACAAATTACCCTTCTGCTGCATGCAAATGGATAATTCTACATCCAAATAAACATTTTATATTTTAATTTTTCCCTACAGTATCTTGAGATAACATAATAACAGTAAACAAGAAAACAGATCCTGCAATGTTTACACGCATCTGGAGAGACCCCCTACCTATGAATACCCCCCACCCCTTAAGCTAAGCAACCCCCTCCAAATCCTCCGAACACACCGACACGGATCTCCGAGGCACCTCGCAACTTGTTTGGCTGCAGCAAACATCGCCCTCTGCACACCCACTCACCCACCCTCATCCAGAACAGGCAGCACTTTTAAAACAGCATTTTTGTTTCGCCGGTTTTTTTTTTGACCATTTAATTAAGAGAAATTAGCTAAATAGCAAATCAGGTAAAATTTCCAATGATTACAACAAATGCACATCTCCGGCGTTTTATTCATTACCTTTTTTATTGAACACTCATTTTCTTTTCCTCTTGACAGCGATACATTTAATTGCAGGAGCACAGTTATTTGATTAGCTGTGGGTCCGTTTTTACTCACAGTGTTGCCACGCACAGGATGTCCTTACAATCAATTAAGTCTTCCTCGACTTTCATTTCTGCAACCCATTTACAGAATGCAGATACCTATTTTCATGTTTTCCTCTACCCCTCTCCCTCGCTTTTATTCTTCTCTCTCCCTCTCTCTCTCCCCCTCTTTTTCGCTGTTGCCTCTTTGCCTCCCTAAATCAAGGTGCAAAGATGCCAAAGAGTGATGAAATGAAAAGAAAGCCAATTGCTGGACTGAGGTGGGGGAGATAGCTGCTCGGAGTCCGCCTGCGACTATGGAGCAGTCAGTAATTGCTGGAGACAGGGAGAGCTGGGGGTTGGGCTGAGGTAGCCATGTATAAATAGTGTGATCTCAAATTGAAAGGCATAAATAACAGCAGGAGTGATCTAACCCTATACAGCCCATCTTCTACGTGCAAAAACAGCGTGCAGAGGACGGCCAGATCTCCGATTGAAAACAAGTGGATCTCTGTGGATAAGATCATCGGGCAGCCATGGAAGAACTTACGGCTTTTGTATCCAAATCTTTTGACCAGAAAAGCAAAGAGAGCAGCAGCGGCAGTGGCAGCAGCAACAAGAAGGAGACGATCACATACAGGGAAGTTTTGGAGAGTGGGTTGGCTCGCTCTAGGGAGCTTGGAAACTCTGACTCTAACCTACAGGACATGACCGAAAGCACCAACCATTGCCCGGTGCATCTTTTCAAAGACCACGTAGAGAACGACAAGGACAAACTGAAGGAGTTCAACACGGGCAGGACGGCGGAAGGTAAGAGTGGGGCTGGCAGCCCTCGGCCCCGCGATTCCCGCCGGCAGCCCTGACGCCCTTCCCGGTAGTTCCTGGCTTTCCACAGAGGGGGCGAATCCGTCACCGCGGCCCCGGTCCCGGCCCTGGCGGGGCGAGTGGGATCGCCTCCTGCATCCTGCCTCCCTCCTCCAGCCACCTCCCTCCCGCAGCGGCGGGAACATACGCTTAGAAACACGTACTCCTGCATGCAAAACGTGAGAGTAGCCGTGAAAAATAAGTCACAACTTCGGTCCTGCCCCCCCCGCCAGCCCCCGTTCACATCCGAAATCGATCCGGTACGTTAGGCGTTCACTCGCCTCGGGGAAGGGGGCAGCGCAGGACGTCAGACTTTTTTGTCTATCTGTATATTTTTGTACGAGGAAACCTTGTCCGGGGAGTTTTAATGCCTAAGGAGACCTGTTCTTCCTGCTTCCGGGCCGTCGGGATGCTGCTGCTGCTTTTAGGAGAAAGAGGGATGTGGAGAGGCTCTCCCTGAACATTTTATCTTGTGTCGGTCAGCATGTCCTACTCAAAGGCTCCGGCCGGAGAGGCGAAGGAAGAGAAGAGCCTGGCTGTGGGGCAGCGGCACGGGCCCGGTGAGACAGAGCATCCCTGCGGCGAAAGCCACCATCGGGCCCGGCAGCCAGGGCCCTCGGTCCCTTGCCTCTCTTTTCACCTGGGCCAAAGCAGCACTGCACCCGAGAGGCAAAACGCCATTCCTTCTCTTAGAGGAAAGAAAATTAAATTAAAAAAAAAATATTTTTAAAGGAAGCCAAGCTAAAAATCCCGCACAGGCTCGCAGGGGAAAGAGAGAATAAGAAGGCGGGGGGATTAGAAAGTTGAGAAAGTGTCTCTAGGCAAGTTAGACAGGTGGACCTGCCTGGGGAGCTACTGGCTACTTTAGGGTAATAAAACCCGGTTAATAGGTTGGGGAACAACTACCAGCCTTTCAGCTGTTTCCTACTGTTTGATCTTGTTTAATATATCATTGGGCGAGTTAATTTACAGCCCAAACGTTTATTTAATATCCTACTATTTTCTATCCCCCTCCCCAAACAGAAGAGTGGGGTATAATCCCATATCCGAGTACCCGTATTTCTGCAAAAGCCAGTGCTACTCGGCGCTGCTTGTTTTTCTTCTCTGATCGAGAGACTGCAAAACGAGAAGGTTCAGTTTAAAGGATTCGTTTGCTCAGGAGATGACTTTGAAAAATGAAGACAGGGCATGCTTCAGGAAGAAAAAATAGAATGGGAACGAACGGGAAAAAAAAAAAAAGCCCCCCTATTACTCTCCCTTTCCCTCCTGAATCGAAATTCTGGCTTGTATGTTTAGCTAATCTGATCTACGGAGAGGGACTGGGGGTGGGGATGGAAGGGAGGAGTTGGAAAGAGCTGAGATGCTTGTGACAGTTTAAATTCATACCAGGTTTCAGTCTAATTTCAACTGATTCCGGCGTGTGATTTCAGTCCCACCGATATGCTAGTTAATATTTTATACCTATCACGGACATGCTGTAGCCTAGGAAAAGAGACAGCTTTTGAACGCGCTGATTTTCCCCAGACATTTCCTGGGTTAGCACCCTCGTCTTTTCATAGGGATTCCCCTTACAGGAGAAGTGCGAACGAAACCACGTTAAAACCAAACAGCGAACAACCCCCTCCCTGGAGGCCAGACCCTACCCAAAATTTTGTGCAGCGGGTATCAGCCCAGAGGAATGATCACGACCAGGGACAGTTTTCGTTTTGGAAGTGAAAACGAGGACTTCCTTTTGGATCCGGCCTTACTTAAGCCCAGATGCAGTTCAGGATGCTCTATTACGTTTAATTAATTTACGATCTGCAGTTTATCTTTGCATTTTGGGATGCCCCTAAGTATACAGGCTAATATGTGTGCATACACACATTTTTGATGTGTATACAAATATATACTCATATAATACATGTGTATTTGGTGAGGGAAAACGGATTTAATTCGGGATCGCAGCTGTGACTCCCCCCCAGCTCCACACCACCCAGAAGGTAAAGCAGGACAAAAGAGGTAGTGAGAGCAGACTCGTCCCGGGACTCTGCCGGTTCCCGCGCTGGATGCGCACCCGACGGGGCGCCCCAGGCAGGCAGGGGATCCCGGGGAACCGGTTCAGCCTATAGCAGAGTCCGCTCCTCTTCCTCTTTTCGTTAGCCGGATATGAAAGAGGGACAGTGCCCTAGGCCTTCTGGCATGAAGGAAAAGGGGGAAATAATAATAATAATACTAAAAAAATAGGAAATAATTTGCCAAAGCAAAGAAATCCCCTTCCCCAAGACAAAAAAAATGGGGTACTGTTATACCCACTGCCTCCCTAGCCTTCCTGCCCTCTGCTCGGGGCAAGCATGCACAACTCCGGTCGCAAACTCTCCCCAAGCCTCGCTGGACTCCATGAAGGCTGGGAGGGTTCCTACTGTTTTGGTGAGGCTGGGGGGCATCTATGGCCCTTGATTCTGCTGCCCCGTGCAGGGCCACGCGGGCCCGCCGCCACAGGGATTTTGAGCCGCTGGCAAGTATTTTGGGGGAAAGGGTGATAAGGGGGAGAGGGACGGACGGTCTCTGGCCCAAGAAAAGTTTATTTAAAGAGGCAAATACTTTCACCGTGGCTTTACCATGACGGCAGTGAGGAGCTTCTTGCATAACCCTCTTCACCTTGGGAAAAAACGTCGACGGAGAAGCCCCCTTCCCCCACTTCTTCCCACCGCCTGGACGTACCAGAACGCTGGCGGTTTTCCTCCCAACCCCTTCCCCGAACTGCCCGTGCCAACCGGCGGCACGGCTTCCTCCTAACTCTGGAAAGAAAATAAAATTACATTTATCTATATAGTTTTTCTGAAGTGCTTCAGACATGCAAGGCAGCGAGGCTCCCTTCCTCCCTCCGGCGCTCGGGTGAAGTGCCCCCTGCCCAGCGCAGAGCCTGCAGCGAGGCTCAGTCTGGCCTGGGGACCCCCAGCTGTGTCCCCAGCCCCTCTCGCCCCTCCGGGGCAGACCCAGGGACACCCCGTCCGCTCGCCGGTTGCCCCCGCAGGTTGTGCTAAGTTCGGGGATGAAGAGAGGGGAGGAGGGAAACCCCGTTTGAGAGAACTTCGGAGAGGTGTGAGGGGAGCTTCAGTGTTGTTTTTTTCTTTCTCCCTCCCGGCAGGGATCTACGAGTGCAAAGAGAAGAGGGAAGATGTGAAATCAGAAGATGAAGATGGACAGACCAAGCTTAAACAAAGGAGAAGCAGAACCAATTTCACACTAGAGCAGCTGAATGAGCTGGAAAGACTTTTTGATGAGACTCACTATCCGGATGCCTTCATGAGGGAGGAATTAAGCCAGAGGCTGGGTCTGTCTGAAGCTAGGGTTCAGGTAAGAGAAAGGCTCTGTTCCTGAAAATGTCCTCACCTCACTTACTAACTGCCAGAGGACCCTAGCACAGGTTCCCGTTTCATGCAAAGCGGGGAGGTGAAGGCAGAGGCGACACGTGTGATGGGGAAGCTGTTTGCAACTCCTCTGTACCTGTTCTGCCAAACAGTAATTCCACTCAGGGTATATCTATCCTTGCCTTGCGTTTCCTAGGAACCTGGTTTACTTTTTTTTTTTTTTTTTGTGGGGGGGGGTGGCGGGGAAGTTAAGGACATTGGGTGGTGATAGTGTTGACAAGTCTGCAATAACTGAACAACTGCATTTTTCTGGATTATTTTTTCCCTTGCAAACGTGCCATTAACTCTCCCTTAATCCTCACTTTCTTCCCTCCTTTTTATTTTACTGGGCCGTTGTGGGGGAAAAAAAAAAAAAAGGCCCAGAAAACAATCGCCGTGAATAAGGCTAGACGGTTTGGGTGCTGAGGGACGGGATTAGCCAGAGCCGGGGGAAAGGTGCCTGCTCTGATTCGCGCAGCAAGCGTATGAATGCATGGCACCCCATCTGGTGGAGGTTCCCCCCGTCCCTCCAATCCCGCTTCAGAGACAGCTAAATGCCAATTAGACTTCGAAATCTTGAAAATAGGTCCGGGTGCTATAGTGGAGCCACCAGAGCTGTCTGTTTGGGTGGCTCCACATCGATTACTTTAAAATTCGATTTTCGGTTTGTTGCAGAGGAAAAATACCGCCTCTTCCCCCGATCCAACTAGAGAATGCTTCCACAAAACAGATGTCATGTTAAAAAAACCCCAAACCAGTCCCCCCACTCCACCCCAAAAAAACCCAAAACAATCTAGAAATAATTAGTAAGATCAACCTGTGGTTCTCCGAGCAGGCAGAGAGCAGGAGAAACGTGAAGGAAAGCTCTTCTTGTGTTAAATTCTTGCTTGGCCTAACAGACACAATCCAAGCTCAAACGCAAGAAGAAAAAGTCACCAAGGCAACCCCACCACTGAACAAAATGCCTTCACACCCTGGAGATAAGATATGCCCATGTATATGTATATCTGCCTATAGGTGTGTGTGGGTGGGTACACATAGGCACAGGTACGGCTCTATGGGCATAGGTGGAGGCCTCCATGCCCGATCTAACCCCCAGGGCACAGCGGGAAGTTAAGGAATATGGCCCCAAGCTGGAGTGGGGAGCGGGATCTGTTTGGCCCCCTCCCTAACCGTGGAAAGCAAACAGACAGTACACCGTTCAGCCAGCCTTTGCCCGAGCAAGCCACCATCTCGCTTTAAACAATGTCTCCTGGAGGCATATCCTGAATTAAATGGAGTACCTAGGTTGTTTTCGTGTGTGTGTGTTTTTTTTTCTTTTTTTTTTTTTTTCCTATTTTTCCCCGAAGGCTCTATTCTCCCCTCAGCTCATGTATTTCTCAATACAAACCGAGATGGGCAAGGGATGGTGCCAGGCATATGCCTGAGGAAGGACAGCTTGCAGGGAATATTGCAGGGGTTCAGAGTGTTGCTGGCCGACTTTCTCCTGGAAGATTGATCTAACCACACCATATAAATTAATGAAAAGATTAAACTTTTGCTGAAGGGGACATCAACTCTTATGTCATCTTCCTGGGTCTTCTTACTTGGGCTCTGTAATATCTTTCCAAGGCCTTGATGTACTGTTTCTATAAAAATAAATTACTTGTAATTGAATTCTGCACTCTTTCTTTCAAGTACTTTATTACTGAGGAGCACCTTAACTGGATGTTCATAGTTACAGGAAAATTGGTGCTTCAAGTGCTTACAGATCTTAGCACAACAACAACAACAAAACCAAAACAAAAAAAAAAAAAACAAAAAAAAAAAAATCAGGAAGAGATTATGAGAAATATACCCCCCCAAATTTAATAATCTTATAAAAAAGGTTTTCATGGTTAAAAATAAAACTATAAATAAAATAAAGAGAGAAAGAGGAAAAATGGATAATTAAATAGGAAATAAGCAGAGAATTGATATCCATCAGTAAGTGAAAGTAGAAAAAAAAAAAGGGGGAAATGAAAAGGAGTTTTTTTTCCCAATACTTTCAGAATTGTTCTCTAATTCCTATCTGAACCTCTTGTCCCTTGCTGCTAAAGGATATAGTTTCAATTTAGTGTGGAAATTTGCTGTAAATAAATTGAAGCTCCTATGGTAGCTAGTCCTTATTAACCTTTTATTTTTAGTCTTGTACTGGAAACTCATATCACCCAGCTGTCAGGGTTATAATTGAAAGTTATGAGACCATAGTGAGGAGCAGGCAGTAATTCAATTACAACAAATATCTTTGGGTTTATGGTGCAGGGCTAAATTAAATGTCATTATTCACTGTCTGTAATGGAAATCAAAAGGAAATCAGATTAGAGCATTTGTGAAAGAAATCACTGAGTGATCCTTAATGAAGAAATAACTGTCTAAAACAGTGTACTGTGCTTTACTTAGCATATTCATGACTAATTGGAATTGATCGCGAATCACACCAAGCCTGATTTATTATCGCTTAACGCAGTGGCTAATTCATCACTTTTATTCCTCATAACCTTATTTTTTCGTAGCTGAAGGGAAAGGGCACTTCGTTTTCCAGATTTAAATATAATTTCGGTTTGAAAGATGTTCTGATTTGCAAGAGAAGTTGTTTAAACGCGGCTTAAATTCCTTCTGACAATTTACACTGCCTTGGCGAGGCGGGGGGGCGTGGGGAACACACACAAGGAGATTTCCTGCAAGGATTTACAACCGTCAAAAAGTGTATTATTGTCGCTACAGCTTGATAATATTTTGCATGCTCATATTTAAATATATGTATGTACGTAAACTCCTAACGGTCCGGTTAAAAGGAGAATCGATGCATCTTGTTGATATTTGCATACTGCTGGTAGGGAAAAATAAGCTTGTGCCGCGCTGTGCTGTACAGGGCAGCGAGGCGGCAGCGATGTCCGATTAGCGCGGGGAGGGCTGCGCTGGCGATAGCCGTCAGGGACCGGGACCCGTGGATGGGTAGGTCTGTCCGTCCGTCGGTCTGTCTGCAGCCGCGGCGCTCCACAGTCGTCCGCTGCGCGCTCCCCCCACGGACACCCTAGGCAGGAAGAATGGCGCTCTAAATCAGAGAAGGCCAATTCCTACTTAAGAAAATCACTGAGGTACCCGAGGTAATTAATGCCTTCGGAAGCCTTTCTTTGCACTAATTACTCCGTTGTAAATGACCATCATTAAGGCAATTGAAGAAAGCTTGAAGGGAAAATTTGATGTAGGAAGTGCAGTTAGTATTAATTAACCGTATGATCTCTTGGCAAGCGCAAGAACATCAAAGGTTGTAGGTGTTTACTTAGCTACAAGATTTTATCAGTGGTGAAAGTCAATGTTTGTCCATATTCGGTAGATTTTGGTGTAGAGACAGGGGTCCGCAAAACATTTTGGTCCGTGCGTCAGACGATGCTTTGGGGAGAGCTGTTAACCAAGCAGTGGGGAACGGGAAAAGTAATGAAGGTCTGAAATGCCCCTGGAAAAGAGGAACGGCAGGCGCAGTGGCAACTGCAAGTTCTGCGCTTGTTTGAGTGAGAACGGCTGGAATTGGGGCAGGATTATCGGATTACAGGCGTTTCTCGCTTAGGGACATAAGCACTTCTTTACATCGCAGCCTGCAAAAGATGCTGCTCTTGTCTGTCAAGAAGTCAGCAGTAGCGAATTTTGGTTTTTTTTTTCAACATTTGGGGAACGGAGAATGGTTTGGATCCTTTTGTGCAAACTCAGTGTCTCACGTCTTGTCGGAGATCATCGATTCCAATCCCAGCTCGGGAGAGTGCAGGAGGTCCGGCCTTTTAGAGACCAGACCCTAGAGTCTGACCCGGCCCACGCTGGCAGTTCCCCGGGGTGCTTAAGGTGTGACTAGGAAGGGAGTAAAGGTCCCACTCGTCCTGCGTGTGGTCTCATTTTCAGTGTTTGTGGGAGCAGCCCCTCGCTCCAGACTGGTGGCACAAAGACCGCCCCTGCCTGTCCAGGGGACGTGGGGGCCTCCGAGATTCAATGCGGAGCGGCCGGCTCCTGGTCTCTCCGGCTGCGAGGGAGCTTCCCACCTCCTAGGTTCAGTTGAAAAACCACAAGGAGCAGGGACCGCCCCCCCCCTCGGTCCCCAAACAGCCCCACTGCAGCACACAAAGGGGTTCACTCTACCTGGGGCCGAGCCTTCCCCCTTGGCTGCTCCCGAGGAGAGACCTCAGCAAAGTTGTGCAGTCACTCGCCTCGCCCCTCCATCCTTAGCCCCTGGGATAATAATCCCTTAACAGCTTCCTAGGCCACCTCCATTTTTTGTTGTTGTTTTGGTTTTGTTTGCGTTTTCTTTTCACAGGTATGGTTCCAGAACAGGAGAGCAAAGTGCCGAAAGCAGGAAAACCAGATGCACAAAGGTGGGTTAGGGGCGCGGGCCTGCCGGGACGGGTCGGCCGTGGACCCCGGGGCACCTTCGTCGCTCACCCAGCCTCATCTCTCCCTGCAGGTGTGATCCTGGGAACCGCCAGCCATTTAGACGCCTGCAGAGTAGCCCCTTATGTGAATATGGGAGCCCTGAGGATGCCTTTCCAACAGGTAGTTAGCTTTGGTTTTATTTTACTTTTCCCCAGTAAGCTCTGACCCCCTTTCGTTTGCACGGGAGGAAGCCGGACACGTTTACAAGTGCCATTTATATAGAAGTTGGCACGTATTTAAAACAGGCTATAAAACTTAGTGAAGGAGCCCCCGCCCGGCTTTCGGGAGCTCAGCGCCCCTCGGGACCGAGTAAGAGGCCGAGCGCGGGGGTCCCGCAGCCCCGGGAGAAGCCGCCGGTGCTCAGGGCCCCTCAGCTGCGGTGCCATGAGCTCTTACGCGGCCCCAGGGCTGCCCGCACACCGAACTGGCCTCCCGGGGGCGCATCTCCTTCCCGGGGCGGGAAGCGCCCGGGAAAGCCCGCCCGCACTCTGGCGGGGACGGATCGGCTCGGTCCCGAGCCGCCCGGGGAGCTTTGGTCAGTGCCTGGAGCCGGATAGCGCTACGGGAGAATGGTCCTCCACCCGATGCGCGAAACCATCCGGGGGAAACCTGTGTGGACCCTTGCGCTGTCGTTCTCCCCTTCAGTCAGTCCCAGGTGGGCTGTTGAGACCTGTCCTTCTTCCGTGGACGAGGCCGTCCCGGAGGTGGGGAGGTTGCTCCCAGATGCTCTGCCACTGAGATAGTCAGCTGGAACAGGGGCAGGGGTGGAGTGCAGGTACCGAGGCCACTGGGGGGCCCGGGTCCATGCCCCATTGAGGCGCAGCCCCCCGGGGAAGGCCCATGGGGAAAACGGGGACGAGGGAGTTGAAATTCCGTCCCGCCTCTAGCTGCTTGTAACTCTCTCTCCCTCTTTTTTTTTTTTTTTTTTTTGTTTTTTTTTTACGGGCAATTAAGCGGGGAATTGATTTTTTTCCCAGCCCAAAGGGACCCTCCACCACCTTCTCCATCTCAGAGACACGTGGAGCTGACAGATTAATTGTATTGATTTTTAAAAGACATATTTGGACCAAAATAATTAAATACATAAATAAACTCTCCCCCATTCCTCCCTGAACCTACCCGGAGCTGAAATCTCTCAGTCAACCCAACGTGTTTGTGTAGGTCGAGAAAGCTCCAAAGCAAACACCAGTCGGGTATAGAAGGGACCCATGGCCAAAGAGTTTTTAGCAAGGTATAAATAAACATCCTTGGAGGAAAAAAAAAAAAAAAAAACAAACCAACAAAACAACAAACCCTGAAAAAAGATTTTTTTTTTTTTAATTGTTGGCGCCCTTGCGTTGGGCCGCATACTATTTATTTATTTATTTATTTATTTATTTATTTATTTATTTATTTATTTATTTATTTATTTAAAGCCACGAGCAGGAGGGCTAAGCGTGTCCCTGGGCCCCTGGCTGAGTGCGGGGGCGGAGGTTTACCGCCCTGACTGCGGGGGTGGGGGGGAGGAGGGCTCCGCTCACAAGTTGGTCTTTGCAGTCGCCGGGCTCCCGGGGAGGGTCGAGGCGGGGGACACGTGGGGTGGGACGGGGAGCGTGGCTGCGTGCCCGTGGCCGTGCCCGCGGGGCTCACGCCGTGTCTCTGTCGCCGCCGCCGCGCAGGTCCAGGCGCAGCTGCAGCTGGAGGGCGTGGCCCACGCGCATCCGCACCTGCACCCGCACCTGGCGGCCCACGCGCCCTACCTGATGTTCCCGCCGCCGCCCTTCGGGCTGCCCATCGCCTCCCTGGCCGAGTCCGCCTCCGCCGCCGCCGTGGTGGCCGCTGCCGCCAAGAGCAACAGCAAGAACTCCAGCATCGCCGACCTGAGGCTGAAGGCCCGGAAGCACGCCGAGGCCCTGGGGCTCTGACACGCTTCACCCGAGCACCCCCCCCACCCCAACACACCGCGCCCCAGGTGCCCGCGGCGGGCGTGTGTGTGTGACCCGCACGGACCGCCGCTCTGCCCCCCCGCTCCTCCTCATACTCCTCCTCCCCGGCCGCAGGGCCAGCAGCGAGCGCTCCGGCCTCCCTGCCGCCGTCTCTCTGTTTGTTTTTTTTTTTTTTTTTTTTTTTTTTTTTTTGTTTGTTTGTTTGTTTGTTTCTTCCCCCCTTCCCCGAGGTCAGCGAGCGCTCGGCGGCTGTGCCCTTCGGCCGCTCTCCTCGCCCGCTCGCCCCCAGGGACTCGTCGGCCGCGGACGTGGCGCGGTGGGGACGCTCCGCGGACCCGTCCACACACACGCGCAGCAAACACGCACTCACGAGTCAGAGACTCCTCGGAGGACAAAGTAGGTGGGAGGAGAAAGAGAGTTTAAACAAATTCACAAAAAGAGAAAAAGAAAAAAAAAAAAAAAGAAAGGAAACGATCTCTAAATTATGGTAATCTGTGAACATTGGGGACACTTTGGATTTTTGACCCTGGCAAAAGTGATCGCTCCGGCATAACGTCATCTGCTGCTGTCAGTTTTGCTACCTTGTGCATGTGTCAAACTAAACACGTTTTGAAGATCAGAAATATATTAGAACGAAACTAAACAAAACAAATAGTAATAATAATAAATAATAAATCCTTGGGGCTGGTCTCCATTAAAGATGACATTTCTTTGTTGCCAACAGTATTATTTCACTGCCATGAATCTCTTCCATCACTGAGGAGCTGCTGCTGCAGAACTGGTTTGAATTTAAATGTGGAATTTCAGATCTGAAGCAAGGCAGGTTTTTTGTTTTTACTTATTTTCTTTCCAAAAAAAAAAAAAAGGCAATAACAAAAAAAAGTGTGTCTCAAATGTCTATGTCCTTTGAAAGGAGAAAAAGAGAGAGACTAGAACTTGCTAATTGTTAGTGATAACTTGAAAGATGGGAAGAATAAGAAATGCACCTGTTTTGCCAGAATCACCTGAACTCAGAGATGCATTGAGCCATAGAAAGAGATCAGATTTTTCATTTTTTTTTCCCCAAATGCCTGGATCTTTGAATCAAAACCTTGCTGTTTTAGAGGATGTAGAAAGAATGAATTATACAACAAAGATGGACTTATCATTTTAAGGCATAATACTGATGCAGCATTAATTTTAGTGAAATGCAACTAGGTGCAGTAAAGTGCAATACTGTAAATATTATAGATTAAAAAAAATAGTCGTACTTATTCTGTTAATAACCGATTCTGCAAGAAGCATAACTTAAATCCTTTATGCTCAGACTGGTGCATTGCAGCTCTTTGCCAAAATGACAGTCTGTGTCTTCTATGAACGGATAAAGCTGTTTGTATCATATATGGGAAAAGGTAGATGCCATGACTTCTAGTCAAGTTAATGTGCCATATTTTTGGGAAACAAGATGAAAAGCCTGTATGACACTTTCACAATCATTTTAATTAAAAAAAACCCCAACCAACCAACAACAAACCCAAACAAACTAAAGCAACCCATAGAAGTGTTTTGTAGAAGTGGACAAGTTCAATAGTTGGCCATTTTAATTTTTGCCTGTGATTTAGACACCAAGTATTAAGCTAATGCTTAAGCAAAGTAACTACAATAAATCCAGCAAGACTGGGGAGCAGGGAAGTCCTTTAAATTATATTACCGAAGTGTCTGTCAGAGTGTCTGACCCTTCTTCCCAGTTTTACTTTTTATATTATTCACTTCTAATTCTTATTTTTTTTTAAATTTTTGTTTGAGAGGAGAGAGGAAGGTACAAATATTGGTTTTGTCTTCATCTAAAAAGCTACTTGTTGCCTTTGTTACCATAGTCTATGTTGATGGAAGGTTATCCTCTCAATAGTACCATTATTAGGCCTGCTTTTTATGTATTGTTTAGCAATCCATTGCTAGTTTTGGCTTTTGCTGATATTTATAAAATCCAAATATTATTTTAGGACAAAAATTCATGGTTAGAATAATTTTAGACACTTTTCTTCTTTATAATTTTTTTTGTTTGTTTCTCCTTCAAATTCCGATATTTTCTAGCAATCAAAGTTTCTGCGCTGTCAAATTGTGCCATTTCCCTTTTACTTACTACATGATAGGTAGTTATATTTCTTATTTGCTAGGCCTGATAAATGTTGCCTGCCTTTTTTACCTCTCTGTGAAAGCCTAGCACCTTTTTAAAGCAAGGCTAAAATATTAAGGTAGTGTTACTTCTTGCTGAGAAATACAGACCAAATCTCAGGCAATTAAGAATTTTTTATTGAAACAAAACATTACCTAGAAAATAAAATGTTGTTCATGATGACGTATGAATTTCTGGCTAAAATGAGAAATATTTGGAGTGGTTCCAGCACTTCTAAAATGCAGATCTGAAAAATAATGAACATAACTACAGAGATGGTTTTGGCTATAGTGAGTAACCTGTTGTACTGGATACCTACAGCCTTCGAAGGAGATTTAGATTCACAGTGTTAAAGATCAAAGGTATAGAGCTTTCGATTGAGTAAGGGATGCTTGTTATCTGTACCTGTGATCTAATTGTTACCATTTCAGATCCTCTTTTGAGACCTTAAAAGAGGCTTATGTGATTTTTTTCCAGTCCTGTGCTGGACTTCCAAAAGGAGTGATTTTCAACCTCGAATAATTCCATAGAATGAAGTTGTTGAAACTGTAGGCTTGGGATCTGATTTTTCTCAGCCATCTAAGTGAGGCTCAGAAGTGTTACCAATCTCACAGTCTTACAGGATGCACATACAGTATGCATCTACCTTGTATGGGAAGGAATAACTTTTCCACCTTTACTGTTTTACTAGGTACAAACGCAGCAAAAAATGCTTGTAGATTTGTCTCAGAATTTTTGCTTCTTTCTTGTATTCAAAAGACAGTGGTAACATGAATACAATTCCCTGCTAAGATGAAACAAGGCTGGTAGTGTAGCATACATCTTTCCAGAATTAAATATTCTTAAATTTTTTCTGATTGCTTTCAATGGATATCTCAAGGACATTCTTGCTCTCTACCACAGATGGAAGAAGGTGGCAGATTTATCAGCTTAGCCTGTTTTGAAGGAGGTACCACAGATTGGCCTGGGGAGAGGGGCAGGGTGTTGCTGTGAATCTACCAAGGTGTTTCATGCTGCTCTTGCATTTCATTTAATATGAAAGGAAACCAAAAGGTGCACTATCTAAGAGTTGTCACCGGAACCAGTTCTGCTTTGCTTTTTTCTTGAATGGGCTGATTTCATCAGTGGTGGTATAAAAGCTTTGTTTTTGATGATGCATGTAGGTGGCCTTCTCTTCTTGTCATCCTCACATCACTGGGAGGAAATGAGGCATCCTATCTTGGCTACTGTGTACTGGACTGTACTTTTCTCTAAGTGTAAGTCACTGTGGCTCCATTCACCATGTGGAGCTCCAGTGATCATACAAGTTGAGAATCTGGACCAAAGCATCTACTCCATCTCTGTTAATGTGTGGTCTATTTTTTGTTTGTTAGTTTATTGTTTAATTATTTTTTTTAAGTAGGTTGGAGGTTGAAGATGACACAGTAATGGTCCTGAGGTGCTTATTAAAGTTTAAAAGTATTGCAATTGTTTTAGATTCTCAGGCATGCCAAGCCTCATTTATTGTCTGCCATCATACAGCCCGATCCTTGTGTAGTATTTCATTTGAGAAGAGTGAGATTTCCAAGATCATCAGAACAGCAGCCACTGACAGAATTTCCATGGAGGAGGCCTTCATTTAGCATATGTGGATTGCTAAAGAATCTTTCTCAAAAGTTCTGTCTGTTATTTGAAAAATAACTTGAATGAATGCCAAATGAATAATGCTGTTTATAAACGAGACTATAAAAAAGGCTTCATGCATTACATGGGCCCCTTTATAATAGAAAAAATAGATTATTTTTTTTTTCTTTTTTTTTTTCAAACTGTCACATAAGCTTAAACACTTCATTTATTTGTATCAAAATAGCAAATTGACTCCATGGCTCATTTTTATTGACTTGGAAATGTGTGAAAAAAATTATAGTGAAAGTTTTTTTTCTTAATAGGGTCATATAGATGTAGTGACATTTTGGTTAATATCATAATACTTAGCACTTATATAATGTTTATTTGCAAAGCACTGTATAAATGTCTGTTATTTAATCCTCACCCATTATGAACTAGGTAAGAATTATAATCCTCATTTTTTTAAGAAATTAAAGCATATAAATCAAGGGCCGGGTTCCATCACCCATTGCCAGCACTGAGTATTATTACTTCTATTTTTGTAATGTAGCAACGTCCCCCAGATCACAATGTGACATGAACTTTGTGGTGGTAGACATCTTTCTACGTAGCAGAGGCCCTGCTCCTAGAAATTTAAACTCTGACTTCAGCACAAGTCTTAAATGGCACACTAAATGTGTTTTGGAGTGGCAGAATTTGCCTGTGAGTTATTTCCACAGAACATGTAGTTACTGCCCAATCGTCTGACCCCAGATGTCAGTGGGAATTTGGTTTATGGCTCAGTGGGGCCGAGTTGTGTCAGTGTTAAGACTGGAACCAAATTTCTGAGTTCCCAACAGCATGCACAAATTGCTAGGAAACCCTGATTTCCAACTTCCCCTACTATAAATTTTTCACACAGACCAAGTGTAAAGGTGTCAATTCTTTGCATGCTTTATCTGCTATGTCTTTTAGTCCTATGTTTACCTATAAAATAATAATGACATGATTTTGAATTGACATAACATTGACATATTGGGACTGTTGAGTCAAATAAAACAGAGATGTAGTCTGATGAAAGTCCAAGTCCCTAAGGTAAAGCCAGATTATGGATTCTTTTTTTTAAAAATTGGTGACAAAAAATACGCATGTTTCTGCTCATTTAAATGCACTAGGCAAAATAATTTTTTTTATTATTAAAAAGGTAATTTTAGTTTTTGGAGACAGTATTGCTTTGGAGATGGCAGGATTTTTTCCCCTTCAGTTTAAGGAAAACTTTCAAAGTATAGGAAAAATAGATTACACATATTTCTTATAAATGTGTTTATTTTTATAATATCTAATATCTAATTATTCAGATGGTGTTCTTGTAATCGCTAATTGTACTCAACTCTACCAAGTGCGCACAACCAATATGGTTGGAAATTTTTTGTGTTTCTGGTTAAAATGGATGGTTGAAGTGCCCCACTTCTCATCTGGAAGCAACCTACTCACCCTCTTATGTCGTTTTCTTTCCCCAATGTGACAGAATTTCCATGGCAAACAAGTTTCCAAACAGCTGTGAATAATGTTGCAGCAGCTTCTCATTTGGTCACTTGAAAATCTCTACTGTTTGCAGTAAGATGTGGGAGGACTGAAGAAGGCCTGGTATTGCTTGGAAACTAAAAAAAATTTAAAAGAAATGTGGTATGCTACAGAATGTGATCTCCTCTTCTTAAGAGGCAAATAGAGCCTTCTGCTTTATGACTCATGTTTTTTGTAAAATGGCATCTTTAAGTCACGTCTTTAAAAGGTACAACATGGGTCCTGTCAATGTAAAGTGGTGGCCAATATTATATTGGTTATTTTTGTTAACTGGTCTTTCTAGCCAGGGCAGTCAAAGGCCATAGGTTTCGGTGTTTAAGGCATTCTTCAAGAGGGATACGATACCAGATATCCCTCAAATTTTGTCTGTTAGACAGATTTGATGCTAAAAGTTGGTGCCTAATTTTAGTAAATCAGCCTAGAAATTTGCTGATTTCCAATAAATAATTGAAGCTTGATGCAGTTCATACACCTTATTTTGAAAATTGATATTTAACTAAAATCAGTTGAAGAATGTAGAAAATATCAGATTTTGAAGCTGAAGATATTTATTGAAAGTCAATACTTTCATGAGTCTAGGCTTATGGTATGTATTAATTACATCAAAGACAGGCAAATATCTCTGTTTCTTTGTATTAATGTATGTGGATGTTTTATTTATTTTTGTTTGAAAATTTCTAAATGTGTATTATTTTAATTATGTTGAGTGTAAATTTGACAATGCTTTGCATTTATTTTTATATTTTAAAAACCTGTTGCTTTTGCAAAAATATGAGCAGCCAGTGTGATTTGCAGTACCATAGCATTATTTTGGTTATATACACACAGTGTGTCTGAGTTTACAGACATTTCAGGGATTGCTAAAATGAAAGAAACAAACAAACAAAAACTCTCCAAAACCAACTCATCTTAAAAGTTTGTAACCCCTTTGTTATTGCGAAAGAGAAAAATGAACAAACAAATAACGTTTTTTTAGGTTTCAATTATGCCAGCATGCTCCTACATGAATTCACCAGACATGTTGAGTTTCATTTTCGGAGTGTATTATGTTGAATCACATGATATGAATGTACATCTTGTAACAGTGAGATATGAATAAACTTATAAATATTTGTAATCATGTGTTAACGGATACACAGAATAACTACTACCAAAGGGAATAAGAGTAACAAGGCATTTTCCTATGATAAAGCAAAGCTTTTTCTTCTGTATTTAATGCTTTTTCTTTTTCATGCACCTTATTCACTTTCTCCTTGCAACGAATCAAAGTCGTGCATCTTACTCTACAGTCGTCTAATTTCACTTACAGGTCTCTCATTGGCTTTTACATAAGTTGTAAAAGAGTAAGCTGTAGCTTAGTTTTGGTTAATTGGAAATTACTTTTGAACCCCATCTACTAGTATGATGATTGTGTTTGTTGTCCTATTTTTTTAAAGGATTGATAATTTTTCCTTGGTGTCAGGAGGAATATAGTAGCCTTCATAGCAGAATGTTCTAGGGATCGTATTTGATGGCCCTGATCTGTCGTCTGTTCAAATCAATAGGAAAGGTACTATCAGGGTTTTATTTTTCAGGTGATTAAGGACTATTTTCCCATGTCCCTGCTTGTTGGTATGCTAGATATAATTTCCTCCTATAGTTTTATTCTTTCTAGTTGTAATTCAGATTTCTGATGTTGAAAAGTATACCTAGGGAATTCTCTTGCTTTTATCAACAGCGGCAAAGCTGTGTTAGTTGGAAGTCTTTGTTAGGTTACAGTCTGTGGATCATGTTCTAAACTTCCAATCTAGTCACAAGAGTTAGGTTAGACTTGTTTGAAAACCATTTTGTTTGACACATAAGCTGCATTTAAACTTCATCAGCCTTATGAGACAGGTGTCTCAGGTGTCTCATGTCTTTCTTGTCTGCAACTTATTGTATATGCTGAAGTCAGAACCTCTACATAACTTTTCTAACCTTGCATTTTCTGCAAGTGTTTGTATTTATTGGAGATCTGACCTGGAACATAAGTGGAAAACAGTTGGTGCAATATTCCCACATCATGATTGCTGCTTTTCTCTAAGCCAACACCACAAACTGACATCCTGTTTTTCCTGTCAATAACTATGTAAGAGACAGGCTATTATAGGAAAATAAATCCTCCGTTTTTGTCTCTTAAAGATATGTGGGCAGTGAATAGTTATCAGTAGCACTTACTGTAAGAGCTACAAGAAAAAATACAAAGCGATAACAAGTGTTCTGAAAGACTATCTTCACCAGAAGACTGTCTAATAGCTATTTATAAACAAATATGTTTTAACACTCTTTTTTTTTTTTTGTCTGTTCATCTTCAGTTTAGATGTTGAAAAGAGAGATAAGTTTTTTTTGCAATTTGGCTGTTAGGAAGAGAATTTTTTTCCTCTTCATTTTCATTAATTAGCATGTTTTTTTTCCAGTGGCTACTTGTTCAATTGATTTCTGAAATCATTGACAGTTCTGAGGAAAGTTTCTTCTCTCTTGTCTTTGGGTATATTTTTCTTCTTCTTTTTGCATGAAAATTTATTTTTAATTCAAAAAGAAATTATACTTTGACCCTTTTGCAATCAGCATTTTGGGCTACTGTCTATAGTTCTCTCTGAATTTAATTAGATAAAAACAAACACAGTAACAAATTCCTCGTGACTTTTCAGTAAAATTTTCCCTTCTTTCTTGAGTAGCTTCTCTCTTAGACTGTTATTTTTTGGATTGCTAACATCTGAAAATTATGAGGAGCTACACAGGAAACATGTCTGAGTATCTGAGTATCTGCTGGCATGAATACCCATGAACTCTGGAAATTTTACCATTATGTGTGGCTCAGTTCTATATTGTCTGCATACCCGAAAGTCCAGTTAAAGTTAGAGAGAAATTTGTATACTCAAGTCTGCAGGAGCAACCACAGAAAGACAGAGCTACATTCAAGTACCACATGTAAATTACTACAGATTGGATAACAGAACAAAAGGAAATGTATGTAATTTCATTTCCCTGAATCAAATACTCAGACTTCATTACCAATATGATTAAGGGTAATGATCCTACTCTTACATTTAATTGCTGGTTTATAATTGCCACCAAGAGGCTATAAAAATACAAGGTTGGATCCAAAAAAGTTGGATCCAAAAAAGGGACTTAATGCCTCACTCTAAAGTTAGACTTCAGAGGAATTTAAGTGCTTAGTTCCAAAACCTTAACACAGGACTCTTGGCTACTTCTCAAACTCTGTTGAAGCCTGAGGGCTGCAGGTCCTCTAGTTCTACATTTAATTTCTGCATGTGCCTCATGTTCTACTTGTCTATGTGCCTGGCACCTGACAGATCTCTGTGGCTGGGAGGCTTGCTCCCTTTTTAGCCTGATTGAATTACAGAAAGTAGGCATCTGTTTCATTTTGCTTAACTTCAGATGCTTACAATTCAAACAGCTACACCAGAACTTGTCAGTGGAAGCAAATAGACTTCTGGTGAGCATATTAAGGTGTGCCTTAGAAGACTAGCTCAGATGTAGCCATCTTCTCTGTAGATGTGTCTCTTTGGACAGATGTGCAATTCCATGAGAAGCATCTTCCACGTGCCTCCTTTGTGTATCCTCTACTGCGTAAATGGCAATGATTCCACCACTTTGTTTTCTTTAAAGGGGGAGTTTTACACAATGATTCAATGACTAGTATATTCACACAAGACTCTACAATCTGGGTTTTCCTGCCTTCCTTTGTTTCAGCGGATGGGGTAGCTGAAAAGTTAGAACTGTTGGTCCTGGAGTAATACTTTACAGAACAGGCTAGACATGGATCACTTGGGCATGGGCTGACTGTAGCTGATGCCACTGTGATGGCATAGCAGGCAAATGACCTTTTCTGCTATGATTTTCATTCTAACTGGTTTCCCTACTGTGATTTCTGATATTTTAGTCAACTAAAGTGCAAATTGTTTTTCTAACAGATTTGTGGAGAAAAGAATCGTCTTATTATTATTTTCCCTAGTTTTTTCCTCAGTACAATATTTGAATATTTCCTAAATGTATCAGCTTTTCACAGTAGACTTCCTAGTTTTCATGAAGTTTTAAATTTTCCTCTCTTCCTCGTTACAAAAAGACCTCTCGAGAGGAGGGATTTAGATGCACACGTACACAAAAACATTAATAAACAGATCCCTCAAAACTTGACAGAATTTAAATTGCCAAATACATAGCCTTAGAATCTTTAATAAAGCAATCTCATATGGTTCCATCTTATGTTATCATGTGCATTTTTGCCACAGGACCTCTGCTTCCGTTGCTGCATGAGGTAAATGGTGCTCAAGGAGGGAATTGGGGCTGTGAAGAGAATGAAGCCATTTTCTAGAAGTATTCCTCACTCACATGAGATACCAGCAGGTGTATGTATGTAAACAGTGAAGGAAAAGATGGCAATAAGCGTAATTTTGGCTTTATCATTAGAACAGTTAATGATCATGTAGAAGTGGACCTAGCTTGCTACAGACTTCCAAGCTGATGCCCTGAAGGTAGTAAGACATTTCCAGGATATCGATGAATGTGTGACTTTCTGTTTTCTGGACGTTAAAGTCACAAGACCAGGAGTACAATTTACAGAAATGCTCAGTGTTAACTGTTACAACTGTAATGAACACGAGTTATGTAGGTTTGGGACTTCAAGAAAGGAACCAGCATTAAATAGCAGTGTAGATTTACGCAATATACCGTTGACTTACTGTCTTACATCAGGCAGACCACTGTGTCTTTCTGCCTCAGCCTATAAAATGGGTTTAATGACACTCCTATTGTGTACATAGGAATGACACTCATGTAGTGTGAACAGAGGAGGACTGTGACCATAAATTCATTAATCCTTATAGTACACTGATATACTAGATTTGCAAGCATCTGCACAAATCCCATGAGGCAACAAGTAACTCTGTATTCAATGCAATGTTCAGAGGATCTGCAGTAAATAAAGCATGAGGATAAAGAGAAATATTGGGCAACTGCTGTAATCACTGAACACTGTGTACCAAATAAAGCTAGGGTCCTGTGGAAAAAAAAAAGAAGACATCATATAATTAAAGAATGTATCATTATGTGCATACACATGGCAGTAGAATCTGATTGCATAGTAAATGCCAGTAATGGCACTTCCTGACTTTTGGCTGTTTAATGAATTAATGAACACTTATTTCTCTCAGCTTTAAGAATCTTTTCCTTCAACATTTACATATGCAGTGGTCTGTAGTTATCTCTTTTCATATTAAAAATAAAAAGCCTGACTACATACGCTGTAGAACCATTAGGACTGGGACACTGGACTTTCTGCCAAAGTCTAGAGATCACTTGATTCACAAAAGGACCTATATGCGTAGGAAGACAAAGATGGTTACAGTGTCTGAAGCTTACAAAGGACTTGGACAAATGGGTCATCTGAAGGGACATTGAAGTCACAGACACCAAATGTACAGAAGACTCCATTTTATGGGGATTGGAACCCACTGATTGGAGGGATGGTTGAGGGAAAAGGCTTTAGGGCCTCTTCTGATTAGAAGTCAGTTAAGAGGCAGTTCTCAGCTCACATAAACTTTCACTGCAGCTTGAGTCTCTGTGTAATATTAAAGGATGTGAAAGGCTCACAGATAGTAGACTGTGGGCAAGAAACTCTGCATTCACCTTAGACAAATTTATATTAGAACTTGGGAACAGTAGTCCCAGATCCCCTTTTTTTTTCACCCATCTGGATGCATCCTAGTGTAACCCATACATCCTGAAGTGTTATTCATCATCACTTGTGATCTGGTGCTCGATATATAATTGTCCAGGATGTAGAAAGCTCTAGGCTGCAAGCAGAAGTTAGGCTAGCTCAAAGAAAGAGGAACAGCTGGGAAATGCAGAACCTGGACAAATCTGAAGTGATTTCATTAGATGTGCAAGCTCTAACCTTCGCATTAGGGGGTGAGATGAATTAATTTTTTATCACTGGTTGACAAATGAGGTCTTTCTTCAAGGGCTAATTTAATTTAGTTTATACCATGTTTGCCAAGGACTACTAACGTGTGTATGGATATTTATGGATGAACTGACTTTTCTGTATATCTGAGCATTAGGACTATTGATCACAACAAAAGTTTGCAGGAGGTGCCAGCCGCTATTAATACAGAGACTGTTACTGCTCTTCCTTTGGTTGAAGTCTTTGCTATAAAGGGAAAGCTGTAGTGTTGATAAAACATTGAACCATTTCCCAGTGTGTTAGAATCAGGATAGAGTCTGATTTTCTGGGAATGTTTATTTCTGGGACTCATGTACTTTTTTTTTAGCATGTGAGACTTGCCCTTTTACAGGAGCAAATAGCTTTTGTTGACCACTAATGGGCAGAGATATGTTTGGTGGTATAGATAGATGTCTGTGCCTTTGGAAAGTCCATCTTGGAGTAGCTGTGGGAGCCAGGGCTTGAAGTAAGATGCTGTGCTCATGGGAACCTTTCTGCTTATCAGAGAGGGACTTGGTTCATATATCAGTGCCTTGGCGTTGTTTGTCCCTTCATCCTTGTTGCTAAAGACTTGGATATAGAGTATTTGGAAATGTTACATTTGGAAACAAAACATATCTGGGCCTTGAATGGTGTCTAATATCTTTTCTTTGAGAAGGGTTCAGTGTTTTATTAATGGACAAGAAGAGAGAGGAGATATTTTTTACTATGAATTCTCTTCCTGAACAAATTATACAGTAGCTGATAGTCTGACTTCTGGAGTAATTCTGATGAAGAAGAATAATGAAGAATAAGGGAGAAGATGCTGTTGGGTTAAAATCACTTATATCTTTTAAATGTTCAAATACTAATTCTTTATCAAAACTATATTCTTCTCAAGAACTGAGAAAAAGCAGATTCTCAGGTCTATTACTATAAATGTCTCTGGGCCTCATTCGCTTTACCTTATACCTCATGAGTTTTGCTGTTGTAGAAAGGTATAGCTTTTCCTGGCAAGTGATAGTTTCTCACTGGTTGTTTTAATTGCTTTTATTTATCATAGAACCATAGAATAGTTTGGGTTAGAAGGGACCTTCAAGACCATCTAGTTCCAACTCCTCTGACACAGGCAGAGACACCTTCTGCTATATCAGATTGCTCAAACCCCCATCCAACCTGGCCTTGAACACTCCCAGGGATAGGGCATCCACAACTTCTCTGGGCAACCTGTTCCAGTGCCTTATTAACCTCACAGTAAAGAATTTCTTCTTAATATCTAATCTTATTCAGTTTAAAGCCATTGCTTCTTGTCCTGTCACTACATAGCCCTGTAAAAAGTCCCCCTCTATTCTCTTGTCAGCCCCATTTAGGTACTGGAAGGCTGCTATAAGGTCTCTCTGAAGCCTTCTCTTCTCCAGGCTGAACAAGTCTCTCAGCCTGTCTTCATAGAAGTGCTCCAGCCCTCTGATCATCCATGAAACCTTCCTCTGGACTTGCTCCAAATCATCCTTTTTATGACCTGGATGCAGTACTTCAGGTGAGGTCTCACAAGAGCAGAGTGGGAGAATCACCTCCCTTGACCTGCTTCTTTTGGAGCAGCCCAGGCTACATTTGGCTGTCTGGGCTGTGAGCACACATTGCTGGCTCACGTTGAGCTTCTCATCAATGAGCATCCGCAAGTCCTCTTCTCAGGGCTGCTTTCTGTCCATTCTCCACCCTGCTGGTATTTGTGCTTGGGATTGAGACTGGATGTGGCACTTAGTGCCATAGTCTAGTAACCACGGCGGTGTTGGATCAAGGGTTGGACTTGATGATCTCAGAGGGCCTTTCAAACCCATATGATTCTATGATTCTGTGATTGTCCTAACCAAGGTGCAGCACCTTGCACTTGTCCTTGTTGAACTTCATGAAGTTTGCACAGGCCCACATCTCAAGGCTGTCAAGGTCTCTCTGACAGAATGAGTTATTTATTGTTGCTTTATTCCTTTGACATGTGTGCTTGCTCTGTGCATAGTCTTGCTTAGTAACTATAATCCATAGTAGTCTTTCTATAGATAGGCTAAAGTCAGATGGCATAAGTTTTCAAAGTTTTCTGAAAAACGATGATAGAGGTCTGTCACTGCCCAAACAACATGGAATGTTGAAAAAGGAACAGCTGTACTGTTGTCATGTCCCATAGCAAAGCTAGCTCACAAGCTAGTCTTTCACTTGGGCTGTAATCTATGAAGTTTATAGGGCCTAGCAAGTTGTATCTTCTTGATCTAGGTGTCTTTATGCTTACATGAAGAAAAAGTAGTTCTAGTTAGGATCTGTAAATTATCATAGAACATGAGAATATATTGCAAATAGAGTTGCGTCTTATGTAGACCCAGATGTTGAAGTCTCTTGCTGGTAGCCACCATCATGTTCTCAACAGTGATTGCTGGTTTGTTTTCTGGTTGGTCTTAGTATTTAAAGCCTTTAGGGGCTCCAGACTTACCTACATCAAATCCATGTCTCTCTTGATATTTTGATTGATCAGTAAAGAATGATTAGTCCGAAAACCTCCCAGTGTATAAAGGCAGCTTCTGTCAAGGTATTTCCTTAGGGATCCACTTCCTGAAGTGGTCCAAAATAGTTCCATCCCTTGTCCCTTGAGGTATACTGCAGGCACATCTCTCTGCTTTGGCTCCTGAGGACTGATATGACCTGCTTTTGCTCTGTGTTGATTGTACTTTGAGGAAGGGTTTATAAAAACCCCAACAAATGTTTAGAATATCCACAAATCTTTTACCACCCTATGAAGGCTGAGTACTGCTTGCATACTTCAGTGTGGTTCTGTTCAAAATGCAGGACAGCTGCTGATTTATATCCTCTACACTCCAGACCTTTGTTTCAAGTCTCAGTTATAAGCATCTGTTATCTTTGCATACCTCCCTGACCATAATCAGAATTGGACGAGAGTGAAACTTGTATGATGGTTTTTCTACTCACTTTTATGTGCATTTGTGGTTTATTTTTCTGGGGTGTTATTTTGTTTTGTCCTTTATTCATGTGCTTTGCATGTGTAATAGTTGACAGAAAAGCAACCCCTGGAAATTTAGTTTCCTCCCTACTGCTAGAACTATGACGTTTTCTTTACAACAGTATGTTTCTTTCAGGACGACTGCATGAGGCTGCCTTAGCATAGACATGACAAGATTGATCACTGAGGACAGGCTTCTAAGTTCCTTGAACTGAGTGCTATTTTTGGAGATTGTACACGAGACTTTTGAAAATTACCCAAACTCTCTGTGCAGTGGGAGAACAAGATTGAAAAGGACTGACCAGTTAATCAAATCAAATAACCCCAAATTCAACCCAGCCATGGAATAAAAGGTTCTTTTTTCAACCATTCAGAGGCCACAGGACTAGAACACAAGAAGCACAAGAAGTACACTTTGGAAGGCTTGTTTTTTATATAAACCTTTCCCTGTCCTGCACATCTTGTTAATGAAACTCCTTCTCCTCATGTTTTACACATTGACAGGAGTCCCAAAAAGGTCCCTCCTTTAAAGACTGTGTATGTATATGCCATGTTGTGTTTAATAAACTTTGAGAATTACCATCTTTCATGTCACTTAAATGTCTGCATGTTGAGGAAAGATAGATTTTATCTTTATTAAGATTATTATTTAAATAGATAGTTGTACCTTCAATATATGTGACTGGAAAAGGCGGCATAGGTTAGCTTTTTGTATGTGGATGTAGGACTGAGAAAAAAGTAATGTTTATTTCAGAAAATAATGGTATCTATGGCAACAGATGCATGCTGTGTTTCATTGGGGAAACATAAGCAGCCATGTTAGAAAAGAAGAGGTTATTTCAATAATGGCTTTTCAATAATTAATTACACAAATTTTACAAGTCAAGTTAAGAAGTACTGCCATAGTCAAACTAATGAGAATTAAGTTAGTTTTGATACTCAACAATGATTATTCCTGCAATTAAATATTCTTCTCAGGTTATAGTTAAAAAACTGCCAGACAAATATTTCCCAGAGAGGCACTAACAAAACCAAAGTTTGACATTTCTCAAGTGGAAATAGAATGCAAACTTTTTATAGCTGTCCTTGTTACCATTTTATATCCATGGTGTCTCTAGCAGGATAACAAAGATTTCTAACTACATGTCCACAGGCAGAATGGTTTACAGCTGAATATTTATTTAATTAGTACTTAAAAGCTTACCTAATTCATAAACGTTTCTGTTAGGGGTATGTGGTTCCTACAGGCACATTAGTGGAGTTTCAGTTTAGATTGTTTCTTGTTAATAATTCAAAATAGTGACATCTTTGCAAAGCCCTAGGTGTTGTCCCTGGCTGCTGCTTTGCTCGTACTGTATCTGTCTGAAGCTGTAAGTCCCTTTACCCTCTTGCAATATCAACTGCTTCCAAAACTGCAGTAGGAAACATGAGAAAGCACTTTATATCTTTGTTTATAGTCGTTGTAGAGCCAAGACTGTGTGCTAATTATCTCAGTAATGACTAATGAGTATAGGAGTTTTCAAGCAAGAAGATGTTGAAACAGATGAAATAGGAGAAGCAAGAGAGAAAGACTAATCAGACCACCAGCATTAAAACCTGACAGCAGCAGCCTGGAATTTTCAGGTGAAATTCACATCAATTCAGTATAGGACATATGCCCCAACAGGATATATTGGTATAGGATATATGCCCCAATTTACTCTTTTAAAATCTGTTTTACTAGCTGTTAATTTTCAAATTAGTAATTGGAGAGAATTAAAAACTGAAGAAGTTATAGGTTCTGTATTATTTCACTGTGCAGGGACTCATCAAAGAAGCATGCAAAGAAAAGCATGTACAAAGTGAAAATAAATCTGGCACAGATACACACTCTGGCAGCAATTCCAATGCTAAATCCTTGACTGGCTGCTTTCTTTGTACATGTATATTTTAGTACATTTAACCCAAAATTTACATACACAATTTGCCTGTGGAGAACTGGGAAGGTTGCACCAGAGCTCCTGAGTGAGTACTCTAGATTAATGATCCTTCTTCTTCATCAACCCTTATGGAAAAAGGAATTCCATTTTATATGCTGGACATGCTTCATGGTAAGCGTGGTGGAATGAGGCTTTTCTTCTTCACATATGTGCCCAGGTAGTCTGTGAAGGCCTGAAGGCACTAGGAATGTGATTTCTCACCTTATGAAGGATTACACAGACCTGAATCTTCAAGCACCTTCTCCCCAGTGAGTTTGTTATAATAAAGAGTGTTTTCATTCTGAAGAAATTCACCATTGTAGAGGAAGAATTTGATATATTCAGTTTTTCTAAAGACGTAATTTTACCTTCTCTTTCTCTCCAAAACCCCTGAGCTAAAATATTTGTTTATGTTTGTGAACGTGGTATGTTTTTCTGGTATGCTGATAGGGCAGATTTAGATTTTGTTCAAATGTTTTGTTATGACAGAAAATTACATTTATATTTTCAATTTACTATTTCAAAAATAAACACTACCGACAATATTTTCTATCCTGACCTGCACAGCAGTTTTCACCTCCCATAGTCTGTTCTTCCTGCATGAGGGGAACTCCCATTGATGTGTGGATCTGAGAGAAGAATTTTGCCCTGAAGGCTCAATTTTGCTCTGAGATTGACATACGCATATCATCAAAAATAGAATAATCTATGCATTTGAGGAGCTATCAGCAGCTCCTGTGCAATGCTGTTGCTCTTGGAGGTTTCTGATATACTACTAAAGTGTGTGATAGTCTGAGAGGGATCCTAGGTCTAATGGGTTTTGCTAACAATCCCTCCTCCCAAATAGATGAAATAGAAACAAAGGGTGATCTTTCTTTGTTATTGTAATTAATCATATTATGACAGGCAAATTTAACAAATGCTTTTTTCTTATAACACTTCCTTGAGTAGCTCTCATTCTAGAGTCTCCTCAGACAGGTGCTCAGTCAGGAGCTGTCTGGCTGCATGAGGATTTTCACATCCTTAATATTCTCTGAGAACCATCTGAAAATATGGAATCTATGACTCTTAGAGGAAAGAGTGGATTACAGTGGACATAAGAATCATGGTTTCATTGTGTGTAGAATAGTACTTCAGTGCCTTCTTGTTCTGTGGTGTTTGTATATCTAGAAAAAATTATCTGAGGGACAAAAATCATCACCTCTTCTCCTTGCATAGCAAGTCTTTGTCATCTTTCCACCTCTTTTCCTCCAGGTTTTCCTGCTGGCCTGAATAACATGACCACTGACCTCCAGTGAGCACATCTTTAGGTGGAAATCGTCAGTACTTCCCATTGATTTTCCCACCACTCCTGATCCCATACTTCCTTCTGCTTTTT
The DNA here is from genome assembly GCA_036023395.1 of Myiotriccus ornatus. NCBI lineage: Eukaryota > Metazoa > Chordata > Aves > Passeriformes > Tyrannidae > Myiotriccus > Myiotriccus ornatus. Next base: position 83,526,338 of record JAYRBT010000001.1, on the reverse strand, counting down.
TGTTGGTGGTGAAGCTCTGCTCATTTCGTCTATGGTTACTTTCAGGTATCCCTAGGCATCTAACAAGCACATTCTTAGTCTAAAATAAGGTTTCTTGCTGCAGTTTCGCAGGACGTGGGTGTCACGATCCACTGCTGGGTGGGACTGCGTGAATAGCTGTGGCTCAAGGGGCAGGTTTCCTGTGCTTCCTTTCCACCACTTTTTCTACTGTCCTGGTGCCAGTGACAGAGTGCTAGCACGGCGACACCTCTTGAACCACTTTTTAGGTGTGTGATGCTCAGAACTCTAAAGGTGGCCCCCCCCTTGCCTAAACCAGATCTTTATTACAAGAGCAATTTATAAAGATTGTTCAAAAGGGTAGAGAATTGTGTCTCTCTGCATTGTGCTAACAAATATCTGTGTCAGCAGTTAGGAGACAGTGCCATATCACAAAAAGCTTTCATTCTGGTTTTTAACCCCACCTATGCTATGATATTACTCGCTGCTGGAAATTTTAAAGGAAGGAGGTTCCTTTTCTTTCTGTGTAGCAGGAAGAATGGCTGGAAGCTCTGTTTTCCTTTTGCTGTGATACAGAAAGGACCCTTTTTCTTTGAAATTGGCAGAAATAACAGAACCTCATTTTCCTCTGGAGGAAAGCCATTTCTACCATAGGAATACACTGAAGAGTAGTTCCCAGCATGGCCTACCAGGTCCCTTGCACTCTCCCAGCCTCTCACAGTTCTTCTAAGAATGTCAAAAGGATTTTTCAGAGCAATTGGTTAAAACATCTTTAAAAAATGAGATGGTTTGTAGCTCCCAGGAACTGTGCTAGTATGATTATTCCATTAGTTCTTTAGCAAAGGTCAAATAATCATAGCTTGGGAAAGCTGGTTTATGGAATGACATACTTCAGCCTCAGGGATTGGTTACAGCTTGGAGTGGAATATAGCCTGGCCTCCATATGTGTTGACGATGTATGTTTTCATGCTAGCCCAGCACTCCCACTGGTTAATTCAGTCAAGGGAGTCTAGTCCAGATACTTGGGGACTGACTCACCTACAAAGGGGAGATGTTCTAGGGTACCTGAGATCTCCAAGTGAGTTTTAATGTAATATATACGAAGGAACTTCTGGACAGACAGCTGTCACCTCGCGGGATACACTACAACAATCTTAAATGGCAGCTGATTTTCCTACAGATCTGCCTATTGAGTCATTTGACACCTCATTCTTTTATACCCGTCTACTTAACTGCTAAGTTTAGGCATCTGGATCTTGAACAAAATCCCCACTCCAGAGCCACTATACCATGACTAATTCCTGGAATTTGATCATGTTGATTATGTGATATGAATATGAGATTAGCAAACAAATTCACTGTTATTCCTTCTGATTTTATAACTGATGTTTACCAAAGGTATCAAAACTTTAATAAACAATACAAAAAGCTTATCTTGTGAATATGGATTATAATACATTCTTGTTTGGAAGTTTATATTAGTCTGTGTTTTTGAAAGCAAATCTCTTTTAAAAAGTATGAATATTTGCATTCAAACAGAGATAAAGATTCAAAAGCGATACCAAAAGTCATGAAAATATATTTTCAATTGTTACTTGAATCAATGTTCAGTGACCTGTTTCTCACTGTATCACCTGCCTGTCTTCACAAATGGTGTAGTGATTCCTATTTGTTGCGTGGAGCTACAACATACCTTCTCTGTACTCCCACTTCTGCTGAAGGTAAACTTGAGAGAAAATCTGCTACTTCAAACCTTTCAACTTCAAAATGCTTCGCAAACATTTAAAGCTAATCACAACCATATCCTTCGGTAGGATATAACACATATTCCAGGTGGGGAAACCAAGGGAGATAAAATAGCATCCTGGGAGAGCATATGAAATGCTCAGTCTGTTTCAGGCCACTGAGCATGCTGACAGGCACTATGAAAACGTATAAGATCTATAAAGAAACTTCTAGGGTTCACAAATATGTGATTATCAGGGATAATACTTACAGTGTGCCCACTGTAGGTATGGTTGGTGACACAGCTACAGGAACCTCTCATGTTTCACTGGTGCACAGGTGTGATAGTAGGACACTGATAAAACACTGGCTGATTGTCATACTCTGCTCATCAGCCTCCTACGATGAAAAGTGTATGTCTCAAAGTCATACACAAACCATCAATTTTTGGAAATAATACCTCAAGATCAACAGATCAGCATATATGTGTCTGAAATATGATTTGCTTACTGGAAATGACATAAATGGCAGACTGCACTTGTTTTTTGTAGAAGACATGCCTTAAATCTTACACACTAGTAGATGTAACCCTCTGATGGTGAAAATCCCAACTTGCCAAGCTGATGAGGCCAGTAATGAAGCATCTGTCATACTCCTGATGGACACAACAAAATATTGGCTGTAGAAAGAAAAGTCTGTTACAAAAAACATTTTTTTTTTTTGCATTTGTAGAAATTCACTTCACATAAGAAAAAAACAACTATTAAAGCATTATTTTGAATCTCTAAAGCAACAGAAAACTTCACTGAGAAATCCATCAGGCTGAGGAAAAACCCTGAAACCAAATAAGGCACAAAAATCTGGAATCTTTCCTTAAAATTTATATGATACAGTTGAGTGCATCTGTAGTGGGCACTCTAGAAATCACTTTTCATTAAATCATATTTTTCCTGCCTTTAGTTTTTTCCATATGTCATAAAACAATATTGCTTTACTCTACTGGTCAGATGAGCCAAGTATCTTCTCCTAGTGGCAGAGGAGACCTCAGGCTGCATCCTGTCTCCCATCATAATGGGATCCACTGTACAGGAGCACTGGAACTGTCACCACTTGGTAATATTGGCTTTACTACTCCAGGCTAATAGGCTGATGCTTCCCAGAATTGCTGGGCTGGCTAAGGCTTGGCTAAAGACCATATATGATTCAGGGAAAACCTTCATGCTTCAGAGGGGCCCAGGAAATTAGGTGAGTGAGGGCAGACTACCATGATCAAAAAAATGCCTGATGCTTATAAGCATCTTGTTATCTGAGGACCATTCCCTGTTCATTTATGAAGTATTGGGAGCAAGCAAATTGAATGAATTGTCTAGCAAGACTATTGAGGTGGGTATCCTTTTGGTAAACCCAGGGCTCGGCCAGAACTTTCTGAAGCACTTGTGGAATTTTTGACTGTCTGAAGTCTCTTTTCCACAGGCCATCCACATATTTACTAACAAAATCTATAATCTTTCATCTCGCTTTAGGGCTGGAATTCATGTCTCTACTGACTGGAGTATGAAACGTGATGTGACTTAGGAAGAGACCATTTAGTCAATGGAAGCAAAAATCCACCTGTTGCCCTCAGGCTTGCAATATCTCACTGTGGCATGTGGCATGGCCTATGGCCTCAGTCTCATTAGGACTAACCTAACTTCCCTTCCTGGATCTATCACTTCTGATCATGATATTCAGAAAAATTACCTTACTAGTAGAACAGAGACATAAGACTAATTTTTCAGGCATAGTTTTTAGTACTGGAAGGCCCTTTAACTCTCTTTATTATATCATGTATTTGGGATTTTAACGTATCAGGATCTGACAGCAAGAGAGACAGCTTTTCCCTCCTAGTAGAAGTTGGCTTTCTGAACCTCAAAGGTAATAAAACTTGCAATGCTGGTGTTCACTTATCTTATTTGCCAACATTAGAAAGTGTAATTATATTTCTTCTTTTAGGTCTCTTTTCAGCAAGCTTTTTGCCCACCGCCCCTTCTGTTTCTCTGCCTCTTTACCCTCTCTCTTGGGGCTTAACCTTGTCAGTGTTCTAGTTCATTCACATTTCACATTGCTAGTCAAGGTAAAGTGCTTATGGTTATGAAATGTTGATGGATGGCCAAATGAAGAAGCTGCAACATCTTAGACCTCCAAAACTATTGTATTTAGTTAGAAATTTCTTAGGAACCCTCAATCCTTTAAATCCTTTCTTGAATGAAAGCTATAGGGAGACACATTATCTTGTTTTCTGTAAACACCAGCAAGGGTAGAGAAAATGTTTGCTACTGATCAAAACCAGCCCCATGAATTCAGGCTCATCTGAGGGTGGGCTGTTCAGTGAGCCAAGGCCTGTGCTGCACATATCTCTCTGTATGAGTTTAGTCACAGAACTTTTGGTTAGCCAGTGTTGTCCGTATGTGATGATAAAAAGATTCGACAGTCAGGAATAATTTGCAACTTCTATGTATTTTGAGAAGGCTGGACCCCAAAACTGTCTTGTTGAGGATACTACATTATCCTCAACAGATAAAAAAGAGAAGGATCAGATGATGTAGTGTCTTTTTTTTTTTTTTTTTCCTAAAATTGCTAAAGTGTCATTCTCCTCCGAAGATAGGAATAAGAATGGTATTTGTTAGGACCTTTTTTTCCTTCCCCCAGCAGAGTATATACAGGGCTTTCCAAACAACGTAGCTCAATGTCTACCTTTTCAAAAATTCTTTTAAAGCCAAACTCTGAGAAACCTTTCAGAGTGAAAGCAATTGACAAAACTCTAAACTTCCTTTTAGTGTCTCTAGCCTGTAGCTCCAGACTTTTTTTTATACTGAAGAAAGGAACACAAATTATCCTGGTATTTAAACTGCTTATGGTAGATGAGAAAATCTCTGTAGCAAATCCTGTTTAGTAATTTAGTAATCCTGTCTCTGTAGTAATCCTCAGTCACATTTTCTTTAAAATGGTCCATTAGCAGTAAAAATGATCATGTGCCATCTCAGTTTAATGGCAAATAAGTTTTAAAGAGATTACTGACATTTGGAATATCAGTCACTTGATGATCCTTGTGGGTCCCTTCCAACTTGGCGTATTCTGTGATTCCATGATTTTGCAACTGTGCACATGTGACCAGACAGTAAACTTTTCAAGTTAGGGGAAAAAAAATTGTGAGCAAACTTTTGTGACTTGACATGGTGCTGAACCTATGGCCATATCTTCAGCCAGAGTAACCACAATGTACCTTGAATGATCTCAGTAAAACCACTCTCATTTGGTTTTGTTAAGGACACAATGACCTATGCAGTTCCAACTTGAAACAATCAGCTTTCTCACTCACTCAGGAGAAACTTGCCGAATTCAAAAGGGAAAAACGTTAATACTTTTAAGCTGTGAGGGTTTTAAAGTGATGGATTTGCTCAGAGTTGGGAGGAAAAATTTAATCTGACTTCTTGTTTTGGATTAAGAAAAGTGCTTCCAGAGCCCTGGATCTGAGTGAAGGTTGGCCTCACATTGACTTGTAATAGCAGCACTTCTCTTGGAATTTCTAGCTCTGCAGGGATTATGAGAACATGGAATATGGAGAAAGAAAATTTGGCTAAGTCAGATAATTTATTCCCCTGAAAGAGCTGAGTATTCAATAAACAGATGACAGACTAGCCCTTATATGTAAATCCTATTGAATTTACCCAGTGAGGAGACCAAAATTGTAGTAGCAGCTATTAAAAAAGCATATGAGTTGTGAACACATAAGATGAACATTTTTCTATAAATTCTTGTAATGTCCTATAGTATGTTGGTGTTTCATTGTAAAGATTTTAGTCAAAACCAGGTGTTACGAGAACCTAGAGAAATGATTATGATGGTACGAGTTTCTTGGGTCTTTCCACAGGAGTGTGTTTAACTTCATTGTGGTCTAACTTCAAATTCAGCTTTGGCTTGTTAAGTGCTTTAACAAAATCTGAGAGTACATCCTACCTCCTGGCGGAAGCTCATAGGCTGAAGAAGCACCTTTCTCAATTATTATATAGACACAGCTTTGTTTATGTGGTCAGGAGACAAAAAGACAGTTTGCAACACTGCTCACTGTCAGTTCTTGCAGTGGCCTCAGACCTTTCACAAATTTGTAGAAATACGTTTGTATGATACTCACATGGATCTTTCATTTTCACCTGTCATATCACTGATGTGTACAACACATTCAAACTCTGTCTTTCAGAAATAAAAAGCAAGATAAGAGGTAACTTTGAGTAATTTTCTTTTATCCCTCTTTTTCTTTTTTGTTTCTCCTGGCTCTGCTTAAAACTACATTTTGCTAAGTTTTCCAGATAATGCCCTTCTGTCTTTTGGCAATTCTAACCATATGGAATTTGAAGATTGCTTTTATTTATAATGGATTTTCTGATGTTTGACGACCTACTTGGGCCTAGAGTGTAGATTCAGCCTTGCTCATCATGTTCAGAGATCTGTCATCCTGAGAAAGGTGAGATAGTCTTAGAAGAGGCAAGTCTGGGATTTCCATGGGGGGTATGATAAAGATGCAGTCAAGGATAAGCAGAGGGAAATGATATTTTCCAACTTTGATGTATCTGTTTTGGTATTTGCTTGCTTCTTTTTTACACTAGAGGTGTGAGTTTATTTGTATTTCTTATTTATTACTGTACCACTGATCTTGGACCAGATGTTCTGGGTCCTGTGAATCTTGGGAACAGCAAGTTTACTGGATGTGTGCAGACCATCTGCACTTTGCACGTGTAATGGATCCACTCCTTCCAACAACTGTTACATTTACCAAGCTTACGCAATGTGACTTGCACACCTAGGAAATGATGAAAGGAATTGTCTGGTCCCAGTTCTTTTGAGGGTTTAGAAAGAAGAAGAGAAATGTCTTTCACTGTAGGAAAATGGACCTTGAAGGAGGAATGCTTCCCCATTTGGGAAACTTATTCTATGAGGTTTGGACAGAAGACAAATTCAGTGACTGGGAGAAACCTTACTATCTGAGAGAGAAATCTGTTCAACAGTTAATATGGCTTCAGGCTCTATAATCCCCTGAGGCAGCAAAGCAACCTCTGTGCCTTAGAAACTCCTTCAAGGTGTCAGCCTTGTCAGTATGGCACTTGTGAACCACTGCACTGGCAAGCCACAGAGCATGTAAAGGCTTCGGGTCCCAGATGATCAGTCTGATAGAGAACCTTGGAACTGATGCAGCTATCCACAGCAATGGGAAATGGGCAAGACACCAGGTCAGGTTCTTGTACACAAATTATTTGCCAGGAGGTAACTGGTAGTGCTGGAAATGAAAAGGAAGGAAGAAAGCATCTCAAGTGAAATAATGAAGAAATGAATAATTTCTCTGCAAAGAAAACTTTGGATGAGTGGGAGATAAAAGTAGAAGATGTGAATGACCCCATACTCTTTATCTGGTTACAAAAAGGAAGACAGTTAAAAGATAATAGCTCTGTCTTACAATAGGTTGTACTGAAGCCCTGACATATTTCTTTGGTTTTCAGTTGCTTAGGCTGTCAAAATTAACTGTGAAAGTGTTCAGGAGTATTTTACTCTGAAATCATGAAATATAAGGATTTTTTTTAATTATTATTATTTTAAAGAACATGTTAAAAAAGAAGATGAAATCCATAACGGCGAAAGGCTTTTTGACTGAAGAGAAAAATTTGAAATTTAATTAAGCAAGACCTGACTACAAAGGAGATTGTGAGTGGGATCTGGAACAAATCATTGGAACATCACGAAATAACTCTTGACAAAGGAGCTAGAGTTTGTCAGACTAACCAGGTGCCCAGTTCAGAATGAAGGGTAACTGAGAATCCAAAACAGTGCAAAGAAAGATGCTTGATGAAGTTATAATTGGAGTCCTACAAGAGCAGCATCTGGACCTGCAGATGCCATAAAAAATAGCGCAAGTCATAAACTGGAAGAAGGTATGCACTAGATTACATCACTGAAATAGTTTGTAAGAAGCAGCATACAGGAGATCAATGACAGCACCATTTGCTCTGGGGGATTCTCCATAAGACCAATTCATCAGAAGATGAATGGACTATCACCCTGAAAGCAAGTAAGACATTTATTCATTTTAAATTGGATACTGGTGCACATGATGGTGTGTTGATTGAAATAATGTTATCCTCCTGACAAGAAGCAGATAATGAAGAGTCAGGGGAGGTTTACAGGGGTAAGCTAATAGCAACTAGAGTTAACATGAGAGTAAATAAAGTGGACAGATACAGTCTGTATTAACTGTATGGAGAAGGCCATTCATTGTGAAATAAATAATGTGTTGAGCCTTTGTTCTCATCAGGACAACACACTTGTCAGAGAGGACAGGAGGACAGTATACCTGAAGAAGCATCAGAGGACACCTGCTAGGGAACAGAACATGCATCAGAGGATGTCTCTGAACAGAACACACATCAGAGAGAGTCAGCCTCCCTCCAGTCCCTCTTCCTATTCAAATTCCATTCCTCTGAAGAAAGAGGCAAAAAAAGAGGATCTAGGTAATTTTATTACCCCAAGAATCAAAAAACAAGTAAGAGAATGAGCTGAGGATACATTCTTTGTTCACTTCTAGAGAAGAAAATAGGGACAGAATGCTTTCTGTCTGGATAGACCAGAAGAATTGAATAAGTATGAAAAAAAAAGAAAAAAAGTCACAGTAGTTTTTATGGCATAATTTTCAGGGATATTGTCTAATACCAGATTTTTTTATATGCTGGATATATCAGGAGAGGTCTGGGAAAAGTCTTTGGAAAAACAGCACATGTTTTGTGTGTCTTCCATGTCTTATTGAGAAAACCCTGTTTCTTCAGACTTTCATTTAGGTTGTGCATAGCATTCCATTTTTATAACAACACAAAGAGTCTTGATAGTACAGAAGAAAAGGAGGCACCACAGATGATATGTTAATATGGGAAAAATGCTAAAAGAAACTGAAATGTCAGAAGAGAATAACTGGAATTTCTGAGCATCCTGGAACAGAACCAGAGCTGCTGGGTTACTGTGATGCCAGCAAAATGTAAATTTTTTGGAACATAAATAACACACCTGAGAAAGAAGGTTATTTGGCAAGACATATAGGTAACAGTGAAACCACTGCAGTTGACAAAGAAATAGTAGATTTCTGGGAATGATGGATTACATTAGGACAATTGTACCTTATACTGCTACCTGAATAAATAAATAGAGAATGCTCCTACACAATGACATTGCCTGACCTTAATAAAAAGTCTAAGAGTAAAAGGAATTAATTTGAGAGGATGGCATGCATAAAACTACATTGTCCACAGGTGTTTCAAAGAAGGATTTCGGGATTTCAGTGCGATCTTCTTGCAGGAGAGCGGTCACAGCTAGAGACTGTGGTTTATGAAGAGTAGATGCTAACAGGAAATGAGAGTTAATAAGCTCAGATTGAAAAAAAGGAGGCTTTGGCATGGTTGTAAAAGACTTCATGTCTTAGTTGTGGGAGGCCTTAGCTATTACTATTTTATTAGCTGAAATCGACTGCAGACCACTTATTGGTGTTACTGAAAATGGCCTTGTGAACACTCCAGAGAATTCACAACTTACTTTTTTTCCCCCCCTCAACGACAAATGGATGATTTGTAAATTGAATCTGAACCTGGAAGAGATTTGGAGATGCAGACTCATTCTTTAAAGTGTTTGACAGAAGTGGTGAAATTCAATATTAGCCTGATATGCTAATAAAAATAAACCTTGTGTTCTGAGGTGAGCTAGGGACCGTGAGTTTCAGACTGATTACTCAGAGTGAGGGTCTACATAAAGTAATTAAGACTAAAATGATAATGGCAAAACTATATTCCTCATCGCTCTTATCAGTGTAAGGGAGACTACTACCACTGCATGAAACCCTCTTTCAGGAATCATGATGCCTAAGTTTTTATTAAAAAGTATGTGAACAGTAGTCACAGAGGCTAATAGGGGTTTTTTGAGGAAAAAAAAAATTCTGGCAGAAAGAGGAATGTTAATTTGACCTTAAATGAAGAAGCTCTTAAATTCTGCTGCATATACTATATATATACTTGAATAAAGATCAAGGTGTAGGAAAATGTAGTAGTGATGGAACAGAGAAAAAGCTGCCTGAAGCAAAAGACACATCGGTTGTTTACAGAGATTAGGGGGAAAAAAAGTCCAAAACAGAACACTATGAACTATGTACTTACTATTATTCTGACTCCTCTGAGATAATTTTGTTGGGACATACAGGTAAGGAGCTGATGATGGTCATCAAACATCTTTCCTTTCCTAGTACACCTTATTTGACAACACTGGGCCAGAATTAGTTGTGTGTGAATATAAGCAGTTTGCAGTGCAATGTTGGCTTAATTTTCTGTACTGGGTTCTCATGGCAAGGTTTTGGTAGAGAGGAGCTATAGGGGTGGCTTCTGTGAGAAGCTGCTGGAAGCATTCCCTATGTCCGATGGAACCAATGCCAGCCAGATCCAAGATGGACGCACCACAGCTGGCTGAGCCCATCAGTGACAGGGTATCACCCCTGGAACAACAGATTTAACAGGGGGAAAAAACTGCACAAGGGCAGCTACAGCCAGAGAGAGGAGTGAGAATATGGGAGAGCAACAGCTGTGCAGACACCAGGGTCAGTGAAGCAGGAGGAGGATGTGCTCCAGGTACCAGGGCAGAGATTCACCTGCAGCCTGTGATAAAGACCATGGGTGAGGCAGGCTGTCCTCCTGCAGCCCATGAAGGTCCACAGTGGAGCAGATATCCACCTGCAGCCCATGGAGGGTCCCACGCTGGAGCAGGTGGATGCCTGAAGCTGTGACCCCGTGGAAAGCCCATGCTGGAGAACAGTCCTGGCAGGAACTGTGGCCCCATGGAGAGAGGAGCCCACACTGGGGTAGGTTTGCTGGCAGGACCTGTGACCCCATGGGGGACTCACTCTGGAGCAGTCTGATCCTGAAGGACTGTACCCCGTGGTAGGAATACACACTACAGAAGTTCATGAAGAGCTGAAGCCTCTAGGAAGCTCTCACATTAGAAAAGTTGATGGAGTACTGTCCCCTGTGGGAGGGACTCCAGGCTGAAGCAAAGTTTAGGGAGTCCTGTCCCTGAGGAGGAAGGAGAGGCAGGGACAGCATATGATGTGCTTTCTGCAGTCTCCAATTCCTTGTCCCCCTGCACTGTTGCAGGGGCAGAGGTAGAGAAAATTATGAGTGAAGTTGAGCCCAAGAAGAAGGGAGGGTTGGGAGGAATGGGTTTTAAGATTTATGTTTTATTTTCTCATTATCCTACTCTGATTTTATTCATAACAAATGAAACTAATTTCCCCAAGTCTAGCCTGTTTCACCTGTGATGTTACCTAGTGAGTGATTTCTTCCTGTCCTTATCTCGACTCATGAGCCTTTTGTTATATTTTCTTTCCCCTATGCAGCAGAGGAGGGGAGTGATAGAGCAGCTTTGGTGGGCATCTGGTGTCCAGCTAGCATCAACCAACCACACCAGCTATGTGCTAGTCCCAGTGAGCTTCTATCCAGAAGATGGGTGAAAAGAAGTGCATGAGAGAGGAAACAAATGCAGTGTGTTTAGACAATAGATCTCCGGGTGAGTTACCCTTGTGAACTAGCCAGGAGAAGCAGTTGTCCTGTCCTCTAACTGGAACGGGTCTGATCTTCCACAGGAAGTGAGACACCACCTCAGACACTGTTGGACAGTTTAGTTATTGTTGTGACTTCGTATGTTTGCATTAATAACGGTTTTAATTATAGCTGTCGTTACATTCTGCCTCGGAATGGAACGTGTGGTATTTGGGGCTGTGCCTTCAAAGGCTGAGCAGCTTGGCAGGGCACTGTGAGGCTCTTGTTGCAGCACACAGACAGCTGGATGCAGACAGAGGATTATTCCCAGCACCTCTGGTGCTGAGTAGCACTGAAGACCACAGAGAGAAGACCAACTGAGGGCCAGAAGACAGTCTAGAGGCAACTTGCCCTTTACCTATGATTGATCAGCTAAGACCCTGTGGGAGATAGGCCATTTGCTCCTGCTGGCAGATGAGGTGCCAACCCACCCAGAGAGAGGGATTCTGAGAAATATCTGAAAAGAGAACCTCAAGGAATGTCCCTCCTCCCACTGGCAGTCATTCCTGTGGGAAACACTGCCTGCCTCCTAAGGAGGTGGTGAGTCCCAGCGACTGTAGTACCTCATTCTTTCTGCCAGATTCTCCTGCCCATTTTCAGGGCTGCGAAAGGCCTTTGGGATTTGGTCCGTGGACAGTAGAAATTGTAAGACTTGTTTTAATATGAATAGCCTGACAGGTACTGCAGGTGAGACATTTTTCTGGTATGTACAACTTAACTCTGGCAGGTTGAGATGGTGTGACTTGGTTCCAAGCCTAATAAACCAACAGAATGTGTGTTTACTATGAATGAGCTCATTCATTTCAATGTCAGTGTGTGTATACACGTGTTTGTGTGTGTGCACGCATGTAGAGAGAAGAGAATCCCTCTTTTCCCTTCTCCTCATGGCTTATATCATACTGCATGCCGACATATCCAGTCTAACAACTCCTTCATAAGGAATCTGAAATAAAGAGTCCAAGGAAAGTTTAACAGCTTCATAGCTTGTAATTCTCTTTTGGCCACATTTTGTTTGTCAGGGAGAGCACAAAAATGAGGCCACACATTATTTAACACCTTTCCCTATTTAGAGTTTGTTAGTTTAACTTTTTCTGAGATCTTTTTTTTAAATGTTTGTCTGAATTTAGTGGTTGTGAAGGAAAGTGATGGCCCTAAAGACTGTAGTTTTCCTTGCAGAACAAGCATGGGACAAACTCCAGCAGAGTGCATTTCCCCATATTACCACCCTAATTTGACCTTGAATGACCTGTTACAGGGCCCAGCAGAGCTGGTCTTCATATCTTTCTAGTTCTTGGCTTTTTCGTGAAGACTGACAGCTGGGCTGTGCCAAATGTGGCAGTGCTTCTGGGAGGTTGATCTGTGTCCAGATCAGAGCCTGAGTTCTCTCACATAGGCACAGTGTTAGAATAACCTTTCCAGTACTAGGGAGGCTGGTGAGCAGAGCTAATGAGACAGAGATCTCAGGGTGAGTATTTCAACACCTGCAGCCATGGAAGTGCCATCTTTCCCAAGGGCTCTATTATTACAGCTGTGCTGAGGCTCTAATACTTGGTAGGCTTTGTACGAACTCAAAGTAAGACAGAACAAAATGTGGGAGGAGAAATATTTAAAGCTACAACTCCTCCTACCAGCAGATTTCTTTAATAAAGGAGCAGATGCACGGGGACACAAAGTAGCTTTCTCTACCATGGTTAAATGTACAAAAGGACTTGGCTATTCCAGTGTCCTGGCTAGCACAGCACATTAATCCTGTGGTGTTTTGAAGGTGAACAATGAGAACCAAAGCTTACCTCCAGCAACTAGGTAATGGCTCATGCATTGTATGTTGCTGCTCCCCCAAATTTTGTTATGTTTTGGGGGTTTTTGAAAACAAGGTACCGCTCCTGAATTTACTTTAATACAGCCTTATTAAAGCCCACCCCATCACTTTTCTTAACAAGGACTCTTCAGTCTAAGCACAATGTATTCGAGTCTTGTGCTGGCATCACCACGGGACCTGGTGTACTGGCCATTGCAAACAGTTTTGTGCTCACTGCACCTGCTCTTCAAGGTAGATAAACTCTAATCCAGAAGCCAGGTGGTCTCATGGGGTTGGTGCTGTCCTCCAGTTTATAGAGTAAGCCCTACTAAATGCACAGTGCCATGGCAAGAAAGCTGCTAGGACCCCTTCTGAAGCCAACTTATGTTGCATCAGTGTTCTTGGAAAAGCATGTGCAATTTTCTTCCTGTGCAAGGAAGTGTGGAGCTCTATGGTAAGATTACACAGGTCACTGGATGGTGCACAGTAGGGCCTTCATTCCAATCACATTGGGGCAAAATCCTGCAGGAAAGAATGGCCTTTATTTCTACACATCTCTGAATTATGAATGTTAGCATTTAGAGAAATTCTTAGTTTAATGTGACATTCAGGTCTTCCCAGTAAGATGTAACCAAAATCTGAATGTGGATTTTGATTTAATTGCATGACTCTCAGCAATTTTTCTTCTGGGGATCTGTTTGGGGATGTGATTAAGAGAGTGACATTTAGGATCTATTTATCAACACCCTGCAAAATTCTATTTAGATCCAAAAGGTTTGTTGCGTCCATCTTTGTATAAAACTGCTCTCTCATATTTAGTCTTTTTCACATGGTATCAATGTTAGCAATGGCTGGTGAAGAAATTACTACTATTATTCATTAACTCTGGTCTCTCAGAGGAACCGTATGTGCAGAGCAGAGGGAAAAGAATACTTCTGGTTTTTAATACTGAATCACTGCTACTGATTAAGTCTTTTTCTTTCTTTCTTTCTTTCTTTCTTTCTTTCTCTTTCTTTCTTTCTTTCTTTCCTTCATTCCTTCTTTCCTTCTTTCTTTCTTTTTTTTCTCTTTTTCTTCTTAAAAAAAAAAAAAAAAGAAATGGAAAAAAAAGGTGTTTTTCTGAAGCCTAAATGCCAGGAGAATTGATTTCCTCTAGGTGACACAGTGTCTTCAGAAAGTTTTAGTTCAGTGTGCCAGAGTGATATCAGCCAGCACTTGTTTTAAAGGATATATGTAAAAAATTCATGGTTAGAGTCCTGCATCTCAGGTCACAGAGGAGTGTGACTATTAACAAGTTCCAGCTGCTTTATGGGGTTTCACCAGCCATTTGTGGATCTTTAATTTTTTTTAAGGAAATCTTTTAACTGCCTTTTTTTTTCTTTCTTGGAGGTATATTAAACCTTTAAATCTTCTTTTTTTTTTGAAGTTCACAATAAATACTCCCTTTGTGTTCATGCTGAGGAAGTATTTAATTACATTAGTTTAAGAAAAAAAGGAAGTAAAAGAAGGAATAGTTCTGATTTTGCTCTCAGTTCTCTGTGATTGTGCCATCTTCTCTAGTCATGATTTTTGTATTTATTTTCTCAGCAAGGGGCCTGTTTTAATACTGCAGCTGATGACCTAAAAATGTGTGAGCTATGTTTTATTATACACAAGCCACATAATATGGACGAACAGCTCTCCTGGGCTGGCTGAGCTGTGCTGCGCTTGGGGCTGAGGAAAGCAGCTCCAGTCACGGCTCTCACTCTTCCATTCCAGGTCCCTGCTGGAGCCTCAGCAGCCTCAGTGACTGTGGTGGCAAAGCAGCACCATTCAGGCAGTACCTGAGTTTAAGGAGGTCCAGCTGTGGCTCCTTGCAGTCTCAGGCGGCTCCTCTTGCTGGAGCCAGTCCCAGCAGCTTGATGCCACCTACGAACGGCCTGACACCCTTCTCTGAGATTACTCGCTCAGCGCTGCACAGCTGCCAGAGCCCGGGCTCAGAACTGGCCCAGCTGCTCTGCCTCCATGCTGAAAATGCTGAATAAGAAAAACAAATATAATGGTGCTGTTTTTCTCTCCAAATTTAGGGGTCTAAAATTTTGGCATGAAAATCTTTGTTTGGAAATTTGGGCCCAGATCGTGCAGCGAACAAACAGAGTGACTTACTGTAAAATCTGTGTTTGAATTTAAATGAGAGTAGGCAAAGGGATTTCTTAATTTAAAATTGCAGTATTCAGAAAATGAGAATCCCCTCAAAGATGCATACCGTGAAGAAACCATAAGAACAACCCTATGCCAAGTATTATTAGCGGTAACAAAAATATGTACATTCTTTCTTGCAGATTTGGTGTTTACCATGCTTTTGTTATCCTACATGCACACATAGCCCTCTGAATACATGTATATATCTACACCAGACTCATGTCTGTGTATATGTATATATGTATTTGCAGTATATACACACAGAGAGACACATATATACATATATGTTCTGTAGCTATTCATCATTCTGGGTAAAGGAGACAAACACAGAAGAAAATAACATTGTACCTATTCAGGACTTTATAGAAAATCTGGGGCATTGCCATGACAATTCCAAAAATGGTTAGTACCTTCTGTATTTTTGTAAACACCTAGTCATTTACTGCAGCAGCACTGAAAACTAATTAAGAGTGCTTATTCAGGCCAAATATACTCGGAAAACTTCAGAACAATCCTCCTTCTTCTGTATAGTTTTTTTTCCTCAACATAAATGTAAATTGACACAAATATATAAGTTCTAATTACATTAAGCTCTGCATGTCTAAAAAGTTTGGTGTGAAATAGGAAATTCACCTGCAACTTCGAAGCTCTTATGTAAAATTAATAATAAATGTTTTCTTGCCAACATCAATATGTTTATATTATGGTCATGGGACTCTCTTTGATGCCTAAATTATTTAACACATTAATTTTTTATCTCCACTCAAGCCTACTACATAAAGTTGCTGAGTTTGGTATCAAAGGTGGTGGTTCAAATCAAACTGATATTGCATTTTAATTAAAATAGTGTTAGGACACATCTCACAGTCTTTACTCAGACAAAATGTACTGGAGTAGTGAAAACTTGCTTTTCTTCTGCTTTCTGCTTTGCCAGATGCTGGTAGGGCTGGAGGTAGGCAAGTGGCACATGCAAATGTTGCCTCACTCCCTGCTCTGTGTTTTTATTTGACACTTCTAGGTTGTGTCACTTAAGGCTGTGCCACAGAAGAAAAGATGAAGGCTGAGTCACAGAACCAGATCTTCAGTGCCTCTCTCATTATACTGTAAAATATGTGTGATTATGATTGTGCAGATTCCCAGTCTGTGAATAGGTGTATCCCTTTGTCTCCTGAAAGATGAATTTCTACCATGCATGGTATGTAAGTGGGAGGACAGCCATGCTTGGGTAAGTGCCTGAGTGGTGAGATTTTGAAGTGGAGCAAGAATACAATGGAAGTTTAGACTGCATTTGCAGATAAAGTCCTCCTGCTCTTAACTGCAGCAAAGGTCTTAGGCACAAAGTATGTGCTTTAGGTTTTGGTATCCCAAGCTCTCCTCTGCCAGGCTCACTTTCATCTGCTGCTGTCGCCAGTTAGGTACTCCTCCTTGGTGCTCTTGGTTTGGGTGAATTTCATGTCCAGAAAAACCCAATAGACAAACAGATGACTATAAGTTACTGACAGGTCTTCTGCTTCTCTTTGTTCTAGCAAACAGGCAGACCTTATCCTCTTTTTAGGGGAGAGGATTTATTAAAAAAGTGAAAGGAGTGATTTGTTACTACCCAAAGAAAAGATTCAGAAGCCCAACCTTCCTTATGGAGAGACTAGCTGGCATCTGGCAAGTTCCCAGTGAGACAGCTGTTCTGGAAAATACTGAGATCAAACCAAAACTTTTTTCCCAAGAGGGTCTCAGTCATGTCAAATAAGTGGCCTAGGAGCTCTGAAAAAATGCTCTTCCAATACTTTTGAGTCACATTGACTCAAGGCACTTGAGATACCTGAGTTTGATGATACTTTTACAGTATTGCATATGTGCTTTTCTTATTTTGCTGGTGACTGTGGTGTAGGAGGAGAGCTGAGTATCTGGAAGAGGGCCAATTGACCTCCCCACCATGTCTCTGAGGGAATAAAGGTCTTGGCCATGTAATTGCCTGAGCTGTCATTGTTTAAGAACTGTGGTTAATCATCAGTAACTGACCACTAATAAATTAATAGCTCAGGGGTTTCTGGCATTCTCTGATCCTTCAGTAGTCTGCTTTCCTGCACCTGCAAGATCTTTCTCTCATGAATTATCTTTTGTAGCCATATTTCCAGACCAAAGCAACTGCTTGCTAAAGATTCTTGGATTAAAACTGAAAGTCTTATAAATTCCCTGGACTTAATACACATTAGTCTCTGTCTGCCATGCATCTGATGGTGAGTAGCCAATGTGTTCATCAGTATTTGATCAGTTGAATATTACTCCATAAAAAACAAAAAGAACATCAGATACTGCCCAAGCTCTGCCTTCCTAAGCCATTCCCCACAGATGTATGTCTAACTCATTTTACAGACTTTCATTTATGAAATTTTCACAATATTCAACATAAGAACAGATTTTAATATCTGGCTTAAACTTCTTGTTGTAATTGATGTTTGCTGCGTTCAGCCCATTCATCATGAATGCGGAGAACAACACATCCTCCTCCACCTGGATGCTCTCTTTTCTGAGGAAGACTGTTCCAGCATGGCTATCCTTATAGACAGCATGCAGGGACTAAACTGAAACTCCTGTAACAGCTTAGGTAGTTACTACTCATGGGAGCATGCTGCCCATCTCCTGTAGGTGAATAGTCTTTGTGATTCTAAATATCCAAGTGTAGGTCTTCAGCCTCATGGCAAGAGTCAAAGTGCACTGAAATCAGTAGCAGGCTTAAGCCTTTACTTACTTAAGGAGCCTAAAAAAATATAGAACCCATACTAGTGTTGACCTCTAACAGATGGTAGCAAAATGACTGCTACAGAAAACGCTGTGACATTAGAATCACATCCGGCTTGGCGGTGTTGGAAGGGACTATACAAAATCCCATATAAAACCCCCAGTGTCTGTGAATGTTTATGACTTAAAAGTTAGTGCAGGCTCTGAGACTTCTCAGGCTGACAGATAGCTGTCTACCTACATTGGAGAAAGAGTGGTTCTCTCCTTTCAATCACCCCTACAGTCTCCTCCTCTTTCTGGTTACCAACCAAGACAACGCCCCTGCTCTTATCAGTTATTTCAGATCTCTGCTGCTGTGTGAAAAACATATTAAGAAAAGGTTTTTGCAAATTGCAGACATTTCAACCCCCACCCTCCCACTCCATTCCTATGGCTGAAGCAATATGCTTTTTTTTTTTTTTACAGAATACCTGACCCATGATTTCTCACTTGTGCAAAGTTCCTTCTCATATGAGTAGCAAAGTATGAGCTTATTCTTCTTTTCTTAATATAGCATAGGTGTAAAAATATTTGTTAATCCTTTGCAATTAGGGCATAGAGCAGGGCTTGAGTTGCTTCTCAGTGAAATCATAATGCAAATATTTCTTGTATTACATTATGCAATGTGAGGACTCTTACTAATTCCTTGTCTCTCTGGAATGAGTATGTGTTTTGGCTCCATAATTTAAAAGTTCAAGACTAGCATTTTACTGATGCTTGTTGTCCTGCATCTTGTAAGCTGAGTATTTAGGTTTTAAGAGTAGCATGTTTATTTATATATGTTGCTGCTAATCCAAACTGTCTGCTAAACTAATCCCTTGTTAAAATGAAATCAAGTCAGCTATTTTAGATTACAAAGTTAAAACAATAGCTCAGCCAGACACTTCACACATCTGTTTTACTTTTCCTGAATAGGTATGCAGCTTTTCTTACATTCTTTCTCAGCAAAACTGCCACCAATTAGCTATACTTTTCTTTCATTTTTCTCTTGTGACCTAAGTCTTTTTCTTTTGCTGATTACTTTTGAAATGCTGGCTTTCTCACATGTTTGTTTTCTTTCTCAGTAATACATTTTAAAATGGATAAAAATTTTATGCTTATTACTTGTTAATATGTTATCATACTCTATTACCCAAATTCGGACCAGAGGTAATTCCGATGTGGGAAATGCCAAAATAATACATTCTTGGAGATGAGATCTTAGACAGATATGGAAACCCAAAGTAGGCTTTGATTTACTTACAGTCTGCAGGAAATGAAGCATTACCGTCAATGTGGTATATAGAGATTTTAACTGAAGATAACTTTATTTCCAGCTTTACCTGCTGCTTTGATTTAAAGTGTTTTTCACGTCATCTAATTTTTCATAAGCTTTCACATGTTTAAGGTTTGGCTCTTCTTAAGGGATTGTATAAGTTTTCATTTTGTGCAGAATCCTCCCTCTTATTTAGTGCATTTGCCAAGCACTTTAAAATTACATCAGGTGAGGGTTGCTCCAGCCTCCAGCAGCCAAGAATGTGAAACAATGGGGTTTACCTCACCACTTTTTAATAAACTACTTGTTGGAGTGGTGTTCTGAGATGATGTTGCTGCTTTAGCCAAGGTAACCTTCAGTCCCATATGATTTGATATAATTTTATTTATTCAGTTGTTTCATCATCCCTTTTTGAAAGGTGGAGAAGAAGAAGAGACAGGGTGACCCCACCTCAGTCCTATATCTAACTTATAAGGTAAATTCAGATTGCTATATAACACGGGCATGTAAGAGTCTGTAACACTCTGTGATGTGGTCAGGAACTGGAGCTGGTCCAGCTTGTCTCCCTGAGCTTGTGGGAACCACATCTATGTACTGAGCACAACTGTCCTCTCAGAATCCCTCCTTGAGGGTAAATGCCTCATGCCACTGAGCACTTTTCCCTGTGGGTGCTTATGGGTACACATTCCCATCACATTCCAAGCAGATCTTTTAGCCCCCTTGCCCCAACACCCATGTTGCCTTGAATCACGACATGTGGTTTTTCATGTTGTTAATCACATATGCATCCAGGCTTTAAATTCTACAGGATCTTAACAAGAACATGCAGTTGCAGCCTTGGACCCAGAAATAACTCTGCAATATTCATACAAGCTCCTACACGAGGTGTGAAAACACTGCTTACCTTCTCAAATGTGGGTCAGAAAAGCAGGGCCAGATGTCAGCCACTGCCTGGGACTGCACATCCTCCCTGTCGAAGGTCTCCATCTGCTATGGTAGCTCCTTAGCAGCTACTCTCCAACTGGCTCCAGTGTGAAGTCAGACTTGTTGGCTCCAATTTAGCCAATACACTGGGGTGGATAAGACAGGAGACTGCATCAAGCTCATTATTCTTCTTTTTCATGAAGTCCAAACCCTACTAAAATCATTAGAGAATGACCTTGTTATATTAGTGGTCTTCCTTTGAACCAGGATGTCAAGACTGTGTATTTATTCATAACTGCTGTCATTTGGTGGAAGCTCTGAGTAAAGCCACTGAGAGGGACAAATACCTCCACAAGGAGGCTCAGTTAGTCCTTAGTGATAGGTTTGATGTCATGTTTCATGAGCGAGTAGCCAGCAATCCCTTCTGGCTGCTGTCTCTCAGTGTCTGGCTGGAGTGGCTGCCCACCATGGCAGACAAAACTGCCAGACACATGGTTACCTTTTTCTGCTTCCTGGATTTCAGGTGTCTTGGTTAGAGGAGTGACTTCAGAAAATCAGGGGTGGCACAGTGATCACCAAATGATGCTCCCTGCCTCCAGACCTGCACACACCCACAGGTCGCAGTTCCTGCAGGTAGAAGGGCTAAGTAGCACCCTGCAGGGCTGCCACCAAGGTCACGAAGTGAGCCAGTGCTACCGCAGATGCAGATGGGATCACCCTCTTAACATGTTAAACCTGAGCCTGACAGTGAGGACACGTGGAAGTCGGCAGGATTTTGCCTGTGTTATTTTTATAAATTTGCTAGTGCGTATGGAGACTCTACAGCCTGGATCAAACTCTGACGTCACAGCTCCACTGACACTTCAGCCTTTTTCAGGCCATGTGTCTCTCAGCACCTTGTGTCCTTCTTTACTGATTCTCAAAAACCTGCTTAGATCTGTTCCCCAGGGATGGGAATCACTGCCTCAGCCTTCTCTCCTGTGGACGGGTAGATCTGAGCTACTTGATGTTCTCTCTATAGGTGATGGAAAAAAATAAGCACTTATAGGATGTGGTTCATATGGCTTCTGTTTTTGGAGGAAATGAATTTGGTCTCATAAATGCCCATTTTCTTTTCATCAGCTTTAACAGGAATTTATGGTAGCTTGCTCTGACACAGATTATCTTACTTCAGAAGACAATCAAGGCTATTTCAACACCCTGAAATGTGAAAAACACTACACAACTCCTGTGTAATGATGCTTTTTGTGAAGGATTGGAAAAGCACATGGCAAGTTAAAGTGTGTAGAGTTTTGTACACCTGGCACACTTTCTGGATGGGCTACTGTCTATTTTACTTTTATACTACTGTATAGGCATGTTCAGTCCTTAATGAGAAGTGCGCGACTGGATCAAGGTATTAATAATTTGTCAAGCCTCTTACAAGGGGAAGAGGAATATTTCACAAAGTCTGCCATGCCCTGTTCTATTGACCTTCTCTGGTAATCAACAAAAAAGACAAATAAGAAATAGCAGGGAGTTATCTCCTCAGCTTATGCTAACTCTCTTTCTGGAGAGAAAGATATTTACCTAGCTTAATAACAGGTTTTGAGAAACAGGTTTTGAGAAAGACTGTGGTATTGAGAGGAAGCTACCCTCTGTTTTCTGATCACATTAGTTTTTTCTGTGCTTATTAAAGCTGATGTCCAGGTACCCCTGGGAACTGCAGCAAAGAGTTTCTGCCATCATCCTGTGACCCACAAATACACTGTTCTCCTAGAATATTTCCTGCATGTGATAGTTACACATGGACCATACTGACCAGGTGTTACACATGTGATAGTTACACACTGACCAGGTGATATCCTAGCCATGCTTTTTCCGTAATGGCCAATGAAACTTACAACTGACTCAGTCCTAGGTAATATGCTTGAGGAAACTCTGTGCTGTTTCGTGTTAAATGATGTTCTGGATTTCTGACATTGATCAAAACAGCTTCTAATATGCCATTTTTAAAACCAATGTGACAAAATATTAATCTTGATTGCTGGCATATGTCATATTTATAGCATTTTGTACTCCCTTCTTAGACATTTCGATTGTTCTTGTAATATAATTTTAGATTGTCATAACCTTTGAGTTGAAGGATAGTGGAAATGAGAAATTCAGTGATTCCTGTATTATATTTTTAAAATCTGAAATTTTTTTTACTTTTCATTATATCTCTTTTTCAAGTCTCTCTATACTTTGATGATTTTCAGTGCTGCAAGATTTGCTTTTTTCACGTGTGTTTCCCCCCTAGGCACTGCTATATGATAGGAAAGTGTAATTATGGCTTTCTAAGCTGCAGTGTTACAAACAAAATCAGAAAGATGTTTTAGAGCTCAATTTCTGTTAAATAGTTGACCTACCCAAGTGTGACAAAAGGGTCTGTGACAACATAGGCAAGTGAATAGGTGAAGTAGGCAAACCTACAGAACATAAACTAGAGGCCTTCCTACTGACTACTTGTCTTTCCAGGAAACACTGAGGCTATAACTAAGAGAAATGGAGAAGGGACAACCAACATTATCCCACAGTTCTCACAACTGAGCTTCATGAGGGTTGTCAGCAAAGAGTGAGCTGTAATATATAGATGGGACCAAATCTGTGACTGCAATCTGGCAGTGCTTTGCATCACCAGTATGCCATTTACGAGCTGGAGGTGATCCTGCCTGGTAATTTCTTCTTCAGGTTTTTAACATGATAGGAGTGTGAGTAAGTATTTGAGGCACCAGTATCTTCACTGAGCTGAGACATACTGTGCACACAGTTGGTTCTGAGAGGCTTCATGGGAGACATGTTGCGGAGGCAAGCGTGGTTGAAGGCAACATCTTTCATCTTGTCCAAAACTACAGAGTTGAATCCTTTGTTTATTCATTTCTTATGTTTACTGATTTGTTGGTCCTTTTTACACCAAGGAATGTTTCTCCCTTAAGTTT
The DNA here is from genome assembly GCA_036023395.1 of Myiotriccus ornatus. NCBI lineage: Eukaryota > Metazoa > Chordata > Aves > Passeriformes > Tyrannidae > Myiotriccus > Myiotriccus ornatus. The sequence goes on along the minus strand of JAYRBT010000001.1, from coordinate 83,503,073 downwards.
TGCTAATTGACAAGCTGAAATTAAGCTGGAGTTTTTGCTCAATCCTGTCCTCTAAACAAAAAAAAAATATGAGCAAAAGACACTATGAGGAGAGGAGGATGCTGCATGTGATGGGGGTAGGGGAGTAAGGAGGGAGAAGGAGGAGGAGGAGAGAGAGTTGTGCAGATTTCCTGTCCACACTTCAAAAGGGGCTCTATTCTCCTGTATTATTTCCTTTCCCATTAGCTTCACTTTGTTGGCTTACGGTTCCAAAATGCACCAGGAGTCAACTCCAGTGCAAACCTGATATTAAAAACTAACAGGCTAATGCCAGGGAAAACACACTGTGCTCCTGGTTTCAAAGACAGATTTTCTTTTTTCATAAGTGCAGCCATGCTTTTCTAATAAAAATTCATTAAACAATGGTTATGAAAGATGAAGGGTGGGGGAGGGGGAAGGGATATAATCAAGTGAGTCCCTTTGAACTCACTTGAAAAAATACAAAAGCAAACAACTGAGCTGTTAGTGTCACACTTTTCCCTTATGAACAGAGAGGCCTGTCCAGGTTTGCTCACAGTCCAGAGAGTAAAGATGAGTTAGGCATCTTATCTAAACTTCTCCCTCTGAAAACTGTAGGATTTCTGTTCTGTAAGCATGGATGTGGAGCCTCTTTTGTATTGCTTCAGTTTACATTATTGCGGGTCTAAATGGACCTTGTAGAGACTGCTTAATTCGTTTATGTAAAGTAAAAACAAATGTAGAAGCCCTCGCTATTTTTTATTGTTAACATCCCATTGGGAGGCAGGAGAGTAAATATTTTAGAACTTTAAAGCAATCTACTTAAGCTTAATAATAATGCTGGGTTTCAAGTAACAGAGAAGAGAACAAGTCACTGGAAGATCAAAGATTATGCTGAATTTTATAGCAAATCTGGGCAAAGATCTCCTGGGAGGGGTAAATCTTCAGAACTCTCCTTTCCCAGTCTTTCATGGTGATCATTTGACATATATGGAACAAGAAAGTGAGGAAGTGAGAATTCAGGCAGTTCTCCTGTGTCCAGAGAAAGAGGAGGCCACAAAACTGAAGGAATGCTGACTTTCTGGCTACTTTATAGCTTAAAAATTATAAATTGAAAGAAAAAAAAAAAGAGAAAAGGCAAATAAAAGTAAATGTATCAGAAATACCCTTTCTTTTCTTGGGTCAGTTTGTAATCTCATGCTAATTGAATTTTGAGTGAGTAATCTCTAAATAAGATTGCTGACAATTTCCCTGAGTTTATGTTAAGTGCTTGTGCTTGTCAGCAAATTTTTCAGAATCAGTTTCAGAATCATCTGTTGAGAGACACTAGACACTCTTTACATTCTTCCCAGCAACATTGTCCCTTTCATCTAAACAAGAAGAGGAGAGTGCTACACTTTGGGCCATGGGCATGATTGCACATTAAAACAAAACAAAAAATAAAAGGAGGGAGAAAAGGAGCATCAAGCAGAAGAGCTGATAATGAATGATACCACATAACAATACTGTCATATCAGGTATGTGTGTCTGTGAATGTATTCAGGGGATTGATATTTAGAGAGCATAATCAAGAATCTCTAACACAGGAAGAAAAACTGGGCCACATTATTTTCCCATGGCTGGAAAACTTTCCACTGGCCTGGCTTCCAATTATAAAAACACTGGAGTCCTCAGCCTTTACACCAAAGCTTGTAAATTTCCTAATGAATATTTAAAATAACCCTATGGAGTTTTTTAATGTTAATGCATTTCAGCCTTTGACTAACACGAATATCCTACAGGGCTGCCATCGTGTTTAGCTACATGGTTAATTCCATTCTTTTCTTTTAATGCTAAAATATAGTGCCAGAGAAAAAAAATAATAAATCTTTGCTTCATCTTCTCCTGGTGTACATTTTATGTTTTGTTTTGCTTTTTTTTTTTTTCCCCCACAGTGAAGTTCCAGACACAGAGCAGATGCACACAGCCAGTTTCTTTCTAGGCTCTTACAACACAAAAGCGAGATGTACACTCCCCCCACTCCCCCAAAAAAGCAATTATTGAAAATCAATACCATAATAATGGTGAGCAGCACAGTGTTTTTTCCTTGATAGCCAATTATGAGCAATTTACTAAAGTTGTCAACTCATGGCAAAACAAATAGTGTTAATAGTATAGATTTCATAAAGACCTATCTGTCTTGTTATTGCTGCAGTCTGAGTGGTGTTCCAAGTTCAGGCTGGTAATGGAGCAATAACTCACACAGCAATGGAGAGAGCACCATCACCAGCACTGGTTGCCTTTGGAGCAGGGGGACTGAGTACTGCCGCCATGCAATATGTCCAGATGTGATTCCTTCCCCGTAAATAACCACTGGGTTTTTATAGGAAGGTAGCAATTTCTTATGTGTTTTTGGGATGTTTTTGTGCAGTGCGATAAACCGCTGTGATATTTTGAGAAGAACTGTGGGACTGTGAAGTTAATGCTGTATTTTTGATTGCTGACTTCAGGCCTGAATGCAGGCAATGCAAGTTTGCCATGTGTCTGCATAGCATCTATCACAACGGGAACTTCTCAGCTTCTCAGTGCTACTGGCATGCCAAATTATGAGCCAAAGGAGTATGGAAGTGATGTTAATGAAGTAGATGAAAAGTTTGGTATCAAATCAAACAGACTTCTTCCTGTTGATGACAGTGTTACTAGGCAAAGTTCTGCCAAATTGCTTTAACTGTGGGAAGCTGTCTCCCATACATTGCAGGAAACATGACAGTCTCTGCCTTCTTGAGAGAAACAGGGAGCTGATCTTGACACTGCACACTTGCAAATGAGTTCTTACAAAGCAGGGCCATGTCCTGGTTTTCTGTGACAGAAAATGGCAGCAGAGAGAAGGTAAGTAAAAACCTCTGTGGGTCTGAGGTGTTACCATCAGGGCAAGTTTCTTTCTCCAGTCTGTGGGAAATTCTCAGATGTGAAGGATACTCATGTGTGGTCAGACATACTGTGTATGTCTGCACAGCTGAGCTTCCCAGTGAGTGTTTTATTTCAAACCCTTAAAAGTGTGCTAAAAGGTATTCTGATGCCAGTCTAGGGCATGCTGAGAAGGAGATCCACCTCATGGTTGACCTGTCCAAGTGGCCTGTGTTCCTGCTGAAAGGCCTGGGAGGATGGGAAGGACTGTGCTGAGCACATGCCCACCCGGGCTGAGCTCAGTTCTTTAGCTTTCTCAAAGCTCAGGCTTTGATTTTGAATCTGGATGATAAGGCTGGGGTCCAGCCCAGATGATGGATGGAAAAGCCTTTTGGGGCATGGGACTTTAGCACTATGCTCAGGCTTCTTTGATCTTCAGATCAGCTGTCCATCTCTCTAGGAAGCCACCATTCCTAGTCCCAAGCTTTGCTTCTGCGTAGGTGCAAAAACAAGGTGTGGGAACACAAACCAATGTCAGCAAGCGTTCGCTCCTGTGCGAAGGACAGTTGTACACAAAGAGTTTTCAAGCTGTGTCCATCCTCTGGTCTTTAAGAAGCACATGAATGCACAATAACAAGGTATTGCTTTAGGGAACAGAGGAAGAAGAGAAATGAGGCGTCTCGTAAGCTCCTACTCTTCCTACCCTCTGAAAGATGTGTGTGTTTATTTGGTATTTAAATTGAGTTCCCTTCATTTTATCCCTTCCCTGCTAAACACTGGAGGAGAGACACTAGCCTCTCACTTGCAAGTTGCTGGCAACAGCTGTGTCTGGTGCAATGTCTGCCACACACATGTGGTGCTCCCTCATGATGGTCTGGTGGGAGTTTGAAGGCAGCAGCAGCACTTGCTGGCAATTTTAAAACACTGATCTGCTTTCCTGGGCTTTGGAGCAAGTGCCTACTCTACTCTCCCTCCCTAAGAGCAGCTGTCAGTAAAAAAGGGGTGTCTACACTGGAAACCCACTCCAAATGCTCCCTTAAACTGCCTTGTCTGCTTTAATCTGCAATCTCCTTTCCCACATACTGGAACAGCTGCTCTGCTGCAAACTCCAGCTGGTGCTCATGGGGTGCCTTAAAAACCTTAAAGTGTTTCTCTGCTGGAGACTGCAAACATCTCCTTTGCCATAATCCCATCTGCGTGTGGCAGGGGTGGGAGCTGGCGTCTCAACTTTTCTGGACAACTCAAGCAAGAAAATCTTTCTGGAAAATAAAGGGTTGATTTTTCTTCTTCATGCCTAATCTGTTTCTAGCTAAACTGAGCCTGGTGAGCAAATTTTAGATGCCTCTTTAAGCGTTTGCAGATCTCACTAGCAAAGGAGAGGAAACTGGTTTTGGAAAAATAAAAAACAGCCTGAACATGGAGGAGGAATTGGAATCAATTTCCACGACAGACTTAAGGTCTGTTTGAAAGTTGAGGTTTGAAGCTGAGAGGCAGAATCAGGTATGGTAGAGATGAATCAGGGCACTCTGTTCCATGAGATTTCTTCACTAACAGACATAAATTCAAGAAGCCAGCTAGTCTTAAGCGATTTCTACCATCTTGGGTTGTGTAGGAAAGAGAACTGGAATTCTCAGAGCCTTGTGATGCTGGATTTGTTCTGACACTGAAACAGAAGGGAAAGTGTCTTGCTACTTAACAGTGAATGGTGGCTGTGGGAATTTATTTAGCAGATCAGAGCAATCTCCACAGCCATTTAAAGACATGAAGTGAGAAAGAACAACCTTTTCAAGTGATTTCATAGGTAAAGCTTAATGAGATAATGTTAATAAAATTTGGCCAAGATGCTGTCACTAGTACAGTTCTTGAGCAAAGAACCAAATGATCTTTAATTGATCGTAAGCTGTGAAAGACAACAGATAGTTTTGACTACAACAACAGATTAATGAACTGAAGGAGTATCACCCGTGAGCTTTGCATTATTATCAATGCCATTTTTCCAGTCGTATACAGAGCACCGAAGTAAGCCTGAATGATGAGTAGCACAGCATAGCAGGAGAGTGCTTCACTAGATCTTCCTTTCCACACACCTACCAGTGTAGACGGAGTGTAGAGGAAGCCTCATACGGAAAATAGAAGGCCAGAAGGTCGAGAAAGGAAATGCCTCATACAAATTTGGAGAATGGTGTTGTTACTAGTCACTACATCTCTGTCTGTTAGATTAAGGATTTTGCTACTGTTTTTGTGTAACTCTGTGTCCCTGCTACTTGGCTAAACCCTGACAGTTATTTTCCGGAATCCGGAATTTCTGGAAAATGGTCCTCCCCAGAGAAGGGCTAAGAGTCTTTTTCTTGAGACTGTTTGCCTGAAAGTCAGGTGGCTTATTGTTGATCCTTGTAGATTGATTCTCTCTGCTTCCACATGTATAGGAGAGTTGTCCCTCTTGGCTTTTCTCTGTGTCTGCTGCATGACATTATAATGAATATTCACAACATCTCACTCTATACCCCTAATATAAGTGTCTTAAATTAGTAGCATAAACCCATTTTTCCTTCTTTAGCCTTCTCTAGATGGCAGAAATGAATATAAGCCCAAATTAGTGAATGGTCCCTTGGAGCAGCATCTCTCTCTCTCTGTTGTCTACAAGTTGGCTCTAGAAAAGTCACACCCTAATTTAGGTGCTGAGTTTTGGTGCCTCATGTTTGCAGGCCAGTGTGAGTAAATGTCCTCTATATGCTGTAAGCTACAAACACCATCTCATCAGTGATCCAGTCTGTGAAAAGTTGTTGCACCGTTTGGAGAAAAACAGCACTAAAACTCTTTGTCTTGAATAATTTATTTCATACACTGCCTCTCTTCTGGTGTGTGAATTGTGTGCTAATAGCTTGCAGTTTTCTCACATTTGTTGGTTATTTGAAACTATTGTCGGAATAATTTCTATGAATAATTCTTGATCTGTAGGTCTTTCACACTCATTTCACTGGGATTATTTGAAAACTGAAATTCATCTTTCAAACTGAGTTGGTTTTTATTGGTCTCATAGATCATAAAATATATTTCTTTTCACAGAATTGACTGTTGAAAAATAGCATGTATTGTCCTATGAAGAAAGACATTTGGGTGGATGATGAGCAAATCTCATCTGTTTGTAGGATCTATTTGGTTTGTTTAAACTATCATTCATAGAAACAACCACAGTATTAGACAAACTCACCATTTTACCTAGCCCAGTCCCCTGCAATCTCAGTAATCATGTAGTAATTCAAACATTTGAGTATTGATTCAAATATTTACAGTTTTTTAGCCTGTAAATTAGCTGAGAAGTAACTCCACTTATGCTTTTGATCAACTTGCAAATCCTGAAAACATTAACCCCTTTCTTATGGACATTTTATTTCTCCTACATCTCACTGATGTTGCATGTAGAAAAGTCAGTGAGAAGGAGAAACACGGAGTATAAGAAAGGTAAGATGTAAGACTGGAAAGAATCTCAGGTCCCTGCCATCACCAAGTCTAGGCAATATTTTAAAGAGGAAAAGTTAAATATTTATAAGCCTCAGAGAACAGTTTATTTTGGATTAGTTTTGCATATGAAAGTTTGGGTTGGTTTCTTTTTATCTCAGGAGGCTGTGTTGTGCCTGTTAGTCACTTCTCTGCAGGAGTACCTCAAGGAACTTCCTATTGCTTTTGTGAGTAAACTGCAAACATTCATATCGACTGTCTGTTTCTTGTCCAGAAGTGAGACCACGTGTGGAAGTCCATTTTAATATTTAAGGGACTTTTTTTCATAACAGCAGTACCATGCTCTACGGCATATTCTTCTCATTTGTACTGGAGAACTGTTTTGTTTTTATGTACATCCCACAGTGTAAAAGCAGACAGACGGACACTAGGGAATTAGTTCTTGAGATACTTCACAGTTAAATTATCTTCTCAGTATCAGCCAAAAATAGCTGAATAGTAATGTGAGTGGCACAAATGGTAATGCTAGTGAATACCAGCATGAGAGAAAGCCTTTTACTCCCACTCCCAAAATGCTTACCTTTCAGTAACAAGCAAAAACCAATTCAGTATCATCTACACCTCATCCTGTGTAAATCCCATATATCAATTTTTGTGAATCCCTATTTAAACAACCAATTCAGACTCTTGTTTTTGTGTTAAAAGTAGCCAGGTCTTTAAGGTTCAGTGCCTGTCTTTCAAATGTTTTGAAGACTCCACCATAGAAACATGAATGCTTCTACTGCATGCCATGGATATAACACTTTTGTACACACAGTTCATCTTGTCTAGGTCCTTTGAAAAATATTTCCCCTAAATGCAATGTTACAGTACAACAAAGAGACTTTGGGATGTGAACTTTAGTTGTCTTTGTATTCACCAAACCCAAGCAGATGACTGGCTGCCCAGCGCGGTCAGAAGCCAGAGGCTATGGCAATGCTGTTCCAGAAATACATTTGAGTAGCAACATGGCATGTGGTTTGCTGAATTAGGTGAATAATACTGGGGGCATACATTACCTGCTGTAGGATGACAGGAGATCATAGGGCTGGAAGGGATCTTGGGAACTTGTCTGGTCCAGGCTCCTTTCCCAGGGTGGGTCCCTGGTGCCTGCCTCATTCTGGCAGATGTTTATCTATCTTGCACTGATGCTAACACCACGGCCTTGCTAAGCAGTCTGTTCTGGTGTTCCATGGTCCCTCTGTTAGAAAGTGTCTCCTAGATATAGCATGAATCATTCCATCTATTATTTCAGCCCACAATTTTGCAAGTTACCAATCACAGGAAGGTATTATCCTCTTTTTTCAGGAGAACTTTTACACACTTACTAAGAAGAGTCTTACTAAGTTTCTTCTCATATTTATTATTTAAACCCTTAAAGTTCCTTCAGTATTTCTTTCATTTCAGTTTGTGTCCTCTGGATACTCATTTTTGTTCTTCTCTCAATTATACCTTCTTGCAGTGCCTGAATAATGGATTCTTGTGGGGACTTGCTTATGAATGTGAAAGGAACTGGAAAATTTCATATGTCTTTTGAACAGTGTTTTTTTCTTTATATACAGTCTGGTACATTGCTTACTTTCTTCAGAATGCCATGATATTGCTAATTTAAAGATAATTTCTGGTAATATTAGTAATACACTTCTAAATTAAACCATTGCAAGTTTCTATCTGAGTGTACTCGAGTAGCTTAGCTGATACATGGCCATTTCATTTTATCGTGCTGTACCTATCTTCTTCAATACGTTACCACAAACTTTACAATTTCCTTTAACTGTGTGAGCACAGCTAGGCAGAATATTCAGTATAGGTAAGAATATGAGCTTAACTTGAACGAGTACAACATATATTTATTACTTGAAAAGAACCTAAACCAAGAAGCTTTCCTCTGTGCCACAGTGAGGAAAAAGATGGTTTTCAGTGTCTTAGTTGTCAGTTTGCTTTCATCATGAGGTTCTCATAAGCTCTGTCCTAGTTATACATGAGGAAATCCCATACTGTATACAGGACAAGTGAGGCCCACACACAGTGTTTGCAAATGGAGGTTGTGACGTGGAGGAATAGGGAGTGTTGTTTTGCTGTTTGTGGCCACAACCCCATCAGGGCTGGAACCAGACAAGGTGGTGGGCTGGGCTATTCAGCTGTCTGTACTACAGCAAATATTTGAACACCTGCAGGGAACAGAGGAAAGGAGATTGTCTTTTTCAAGACCATCTATTCACATCCAACTTGCAGCTTTTCTAGGCATTACACTAACCACAGAATAATAAAGAGTCAAACAGAACAAGAGGTTCCAGCACAAATGACTCAGTGGTGTGGGTGAGCTTCAGGAGGGAGGATCCTGAGTAGATGTCAGGAGCCCTTGGGCCCTTCCTTGCCTCTGCCACTGACCAGTCTCCTGACCTGCATTCCTCTAACCATCTTGCATGTGAAAAGTAAGACCTGGGACTTTCTCTTGTTCCATGCTCGAATAGTGCTTAATAACAGCCTGGACATACTACTGTAATATAAAATACACTAATAAACTTCCTTCAGACACCTACTGGAGAGCTGTCCAGTAAAAAATAGGAAACAATGATATAAGGTGCAGTTTGCAATAGACCCCAAATAATTATGCAGTGAAGATGTAGTGACCATGGATAGTTGACCAAATAATACAGTATATCAGCTACAGAAGAAAATTATTCAAATTTCAGAAATGAGAGAAAACTGTGATTAGGAAATTCCCTTGAAAGTAAACTGGTCTTTAACTATCTGCTGCTGAGTCATCTGTGAATGACTTGGCAAACAAGTAGGTACTTTTGATGTTGGGACTTTCAACAGGAATGGGATCCAGTTGCGCATACCAGTGGTTACTGTTATGACTGTGCTTTTGCTCTCTTAGGTATCTTTTGCTTAATTTTGTGTAAATCTGGACTCAGCTAGTCATCATAAACAGGGAACCATTTTAATTTCTGTTTTCAGAAGGGGAGGTACTTACCAGCTCCTTCCAGACACCAGATTTGGTTAATAACAGTACCCACCTGCTTTGCCACAGTACATCTGTTTCAGCTTTTGGTGTTTGAAATACGTCTGAAGTGTTTGATCATCTGTGCAGGTGTACAGACAACCACAGAAGAATGAAAAAATGGAAATTTCCCAAAGCAATAACAAGAAAGATATTTTCATCTTTTTAGCTTGCTCTGGGACCTGAAGTGTGGTAGAGCTTTGGTGGTCAGTTGTAGGCACAGGAAGGATATTTTTGAGGTTGCAGGAAGCTCTGTGAGCTAACGGTTTACTTGAAATAAGAACAGATACAAAGCTCCAACTTACGCCCAAATTCTCTTGAGGTGTAAGGAGTGAAGGGCTCAGATCCCCCTTCAGTACCTCAGTAGTGTAAAGCCTCTTCTCTGCCAGTAAAGGAGCACTTCAGTTTAGGGAGGTGACTGAAGCTCTTACAGGTATACCCACGTCAACTTTTCTGCAACTCAGTGTGTGCACTGCAGATCCAGATGAACAGGTAACTCAGAGCTGGCCTTAACAACAATCACAATAAGTAATGGGGTATATACTTCATGAGCTACCCAGCTTTGAACTCTGTGTTGCCATGGCTAGATGGCTGTCTTGCCACCTCATTTACCTGACTTAAAGATATGATTATGCTCTCTGTGAATAATGTGTACACTGTCATCCATAAGCAGGTGGAGGTGAGCCTGCTCCCAGTTGCATCTACTCTGTGTGGGGAAGAGAGGGGACTAGTGAAACCCCTGACAAATTGCATTCTTTGTGCCCTGCTGGGCTTTTGCTGGTGCTGTTCAGTGCAAGATGAGTTGGGCTCAGGCTGTTGCTGCAGCACAGAGGGAGGTTTAACCCTTTATTTTGTGTTGCTGAAGGCAAGAAGCCTAATTATGGTTTTCTGGGACTTGAAGTTCTTGGTAGCTAAATAGGTGTGTTGGACCTCTATCCCTCTGCAGGGCAGACAGAGCCAAACCATTTATTTCCTATGTAGGAAGCAGGTGCTTAGTGGAGAGCATAAATCCTACAGAGCTACGGGGAGGAAAAAAAAAAAAGGCACTCAGTAAAATAGATGCTAGGGAAAAAAATAAATACAAATCAGTAATTCTGCCACCAGGCACCTGCTGGCATTGTCAGTAAAATTTAGTAAGAGAGGTGTACTCAGCCACATGTTTTGCAAATGCTTTTTTCGAAGCTTGTTATAGGTCTCTCTGCATGTTTATTTATTACTGTCATCACAGCACTTCATTCAGGCTTTTAAAACGATTCTGAAAGGCATGAGGTTTAACATCCACAGGTCTGATGTCATGCTTTAACCTCCAGGAGATGACTAGCAAGGGCACCAGCTGGGTGACATTTCCCACACTGTTCCAGCAATGTGTCTCTGAGTCTGCCTGGAAAACTAAATGCTTGGGGTGAGATTAAGAGGTCATCTGCACACTCACACCATCTATCCTTGACCTTTCTGTTGATGATATCCACAAGATGTCCTTTCTGACAGCTGCAGAAACAGAGTAATTTTGTGATAGGGACACATGTCCAGGCTGAAATCATCAACTCATTTCATCTAAGCTGCAGAGCAGCCATCAGAATGTTAGCACCTTTTGGCTGCTCAAACAACTGCTCTGGTTTTGAACAAGTGGCCTTTTGGTGACAGGCTCTGATATCCCATTACCAATTCCCAAGCCATCCAGCTCCTCTGAACACATGCACACTCAAAAACCAATTACATATAAATGTAAATGACTCTGAAGTGAGAAGTGATAGAGATGTGACCTTCACCTGGGTCAGGTGGCTTGTGTGAGACAGCATGAACTGGAGGTAAGCTGACACCTACAGTGTTGTTGTCTTGGCAGTTTAAGAAACGGACTCTAGCCCTACGCCCTTGCTGCTCTTTGCTTCCTTTCACCTGCACCCTCTTCACGGACAATAAAAATGAGATGCAATACATCACTTTTGTGATGGCTCTATTTTCAATTGAAATGAGAGACTGGGATCTTGCAATGACTCGTGAGATTTACATTCATCTGTTGTATCAGGTTGTTAGGAAGCTGTAGCTCTGGTCACTTCAAAGTACTTGTTATTTTGAAAAATTGGCCAGAACTTCAGCTGTTATACATCAGCATAACTCTGTTGCTTCAGTAGAACTGATTTACTCCAGCTGAGGATGTGGCCTCATATCACATGGCTGTTTTTTAACTTAAAAGTATATATATAATGCTGACAAGTACAGGACAGGCAGAGTTCAGTATGAGAGTAAAGGAGAATTCTTTGCAAGAGGATCTTGTTCCTGTATAAAGACATTTATAATAAATGATTAAGAAATTATGTGTTGCTACATTTTCTAAGCATGCCACCTTTGGATATAATTGTGTAACTTTGAATATTATTACTTCCATTTACAAAGTGAAATTCCAGGCCTGCTCTTTGAAAATTTGTCCCTTCGTACTTAGTAAATCATAATTATACTGTCGCAGTGGTTACCAGTGGACCCTGAGGGTCAATGGACTGCTTCTAAGAGAATCAGAGAAGGTAACTACGAAAATCAAACCTATTGTTAATTATGTTGAATTCATCATGCAAGGATGAGCAGCACCACTGGAAAATGTTTCAGGGATGGTAATTTGTAAACGGCTGGAGAGCGTTTTCAGTAAGGTTATATTTCTTTCCACCTTTCTCATTGTTTTTCTTCATGTTCTGTTCCCATTTAATTTTTAGTCTCTTTCTGATGGTATCTTTATGTTTTCTTTTCTTTCACAAGACAGGATCTTGAGTCTTTAAAATGTGTTTGCCTGACCCATACCAAGGTATTGGTGAATGTTAAGATACTGTCCTCATCCTCAGAGCTTCAGAAGTGGCCATCAGTGCCGGCACCTGAAGAAGGGTTTTAGGACAGAGCCGTCTGTCCAGATGTGATATTCCCATCCTAACAAATCAAATGCTTTATGAGTCAGCTATGTTGTGCTTGGACTTCTTAGATCTTTGCCTTTCTTCTGTTCCTACCATAAAAGATCATACTTCTAAGTCTTTCAGCTGAATATGGGCCTTATATGACAGTGGTGATCCTGGTGAAATCCCTGACAGAAATCCATGGCGAAGAGCTGAGCAGATATTTATAGCAAAAAGACAATTTCTTCATTGAACAACACACAGTGTAGACGGAGTGCCTTTAACAGCTCCCTGACACAATGCTGACCTGTATAAATGGAAACTCTCTGTCTCTGAGCCCTTTCTTTGTGCTGTGTTCAAATTCTGCCATCATCAAAGCATGCAGATCTCTGAAGGAGTTTGCTGGCTTGCTTTTTTGTCCTTTGCTTCTCCCTGGATGCTGATGGCTTAGCTGGGACATAGGGAATGAATTTTCTTCAGACACCTCATCAAACAAGGACTTGAAAAAAAAAAGCTCACTTCTTGCTGGCTATTTTGAAACTGGAGTCAATTTAGAATTTCCAGGACAGTCTCACACAGGCTGACATATATACTATTGAATTGAAAATCCATATAATGAACACCAGGATGGGAAGCAATGAGGATTAAATGCACATATCCTTGTAACTTACTCTAACATTGATTGTAAGGGAGAAACTTTGCTGCTTAGGTACTCGTCAGTCTGGAGCAAGAATTTGTGTCAGTATTGGGTAGAAGGCAAAGACAAGAAAATTCATCTGAAGTTACATCCACAGCTTTCTGTGAATTAAATACAATTATTGACAGGGTAGTAACCCTCCAAGGGGTATGAAAGCACTCCCCAACTAAGGTGTCAGGAATAACTGAAAAAAATAGAGTAAATTTTTAAATTAATTGTTTACCAAGACATAAGAATAGCTAAAATTTTCCCATTTTCAGCAGGAAAATGGCAACATGATCATTAGAAATAACATCCCACACAACCCTTTTTTTTTTTTCTAAAAAAGGAAGGATACTTTTTCTTTTCCATTCTCTCTCCTCTGATGTCAAAACAGGAAAAAAAGACATAAGGGAGGAAGAAAGGAATAATACGAAAAAAACCCATAAATGTCTAAAGGCAGAAATGGTAATATTAAAACATAAGTGTTCCTGTTTTCACCTCAAGAAAAAAGAATTTTGAAGGAAATTAAAATATTCTTAATGCTTTTATCCAGAAATATTTTTCTGATAGAAAACTATCTCCCTTACCAGACTTATTGTGGTATTTATCAACAAGGGGCTCAGCAACATCACATAATTAAAACGGTGGAGTCTTACAACTTAGATGTGAAATAGCAATGGAAGAAACCTCTCTGAACATATTTAACTTTCCACCTAGAATTCTGTTTAAGGTTGTAACAGAACAAGTTGTTACAATACCATATCAACCCCTCCCCAGTTTCCTTCCCAATAATGTATTCTTGTCTTCTCTACTCGGGGCTGGCCAGAGCAGTTGTGCTGTTGCATAGCAAGATTGACTGAGGAACTTATCTGGCTTAAAAATAAACCAGGAAAATAAAAAGAGATTTCCAGATTTCTCACCAAATTATTGGGAAGCCATCAGTGTGAGTCCTGGCACAAGAGAACAAGAGAACGACCAGATATTCTGCCTGGAAACACCTTGGCTTTGTGTGTAGGTCATGTCCCATGTTTCAGTCAAGGTCTTTGGGGTATTGACTTGCCCCAGGGAAATTTTGGAAATGGGGTCTTCTGTACTGTACATGGTGGGAGTTGACATGAGACTGACAGAGGACCTTTTCATATGAAACAGGCAATACAGTTTGTTAGAGCTCTGCCCTGACTTTGAATGCGCTGACTTCACTGGAGTTACCTTTCATTCACATCACAGCAGGTGGGGAGATACTTAGTGTTGAGTCTTATAACACTGTAACATAGGAAAACTGAAAAAAAATGCATTGGTCTTCAAATTCTGTAACTTCTGAACGTTTGCTTACAGGGATCTAAATGCGTCATATGACCTAAAGTATCAACACAGCACCTACCTTCCAGGCACATATTAATAGTTCTGTTTCCTCCAAACAGGCTGAGAAACTGAAGCACTGAAAAATTAAACCCAAAGCCACAAAGCAAATTTGTGCCACAGCCTGTACTAGGACTCAGATCTCCTTCAGGAGTATTTAACAAAGTAAGCTATGCACATATATTTGTCCTTATAAGTAGTGTAGCAGGATCCACACTAGGACTGGGTGGACAGAAATGTTTGATACCTTTTAAAGTGGTGTAGGAAAGCGAAGTAAGCATCATGCATTAAGTGCCCTTTGATCTGATTTTTAAGCATCTCACACTTCTGTACGCTATTTGCCCAGGCTGGGGTGAATGCCTGGCCTAAACAACTTGTCCTGGGTATATACAGAAGAGTTTTTTGTTTACTTGAATTTGCTTTCCAATAATTTTTCACCATGTCCACCTGGACCTTTTTTAATGTATTCCTTCTGTACCATTAGTGAGGCAGTGCAATGTCATTTTTCTAAGGTCCTGAATGTTTACTTCTCCAGGTAGGGTGATTATGGGTATGATGGAATGAAGTCTTTAGTCAAGTGTAGATCTTATCTTCCCATGTAACAAGGTAGCCTAATGAAATGAGTTTTATTCAAAGATCTTGTCTCATAACGCTTCAGGAAAACATGATAAATTGAATGATTCCTTTAGCAAATGCATCACACAAAGCACTGGCATATTGCTTATGAAGTTTAATTTTGTAATAGTTCATGGGGTATAATGTACCTGTAGCTATTTCAGTGGAATGAATTTTACAGGCTCATTACAAAAGCAGAACTGTTGTCCCAAAATATTGCTGTTCTTGTTGAAGTGTTGCTCAGATTCAGGGCAATTTGCATGTATAACCTCCAAGGAATTTCTGCATCTCACTTTTTAATTTTTTTTATTTTATTGTTCTATTAATATGAACTGTGGTGAAACTCTTATTTTAGTAGTGAGAGCCTAGCTGTTATTAGCAGTGGTTTTACTGACTAAATGTGGCAGAGCAAATCTAAATTCAAAAATAGATATTTTTTAAACTAAGAAAAGTTTGGTCATTTACCAGCTAAAATGTGAAACTAGACAAAAATGAAAATATTGTGATTTGGACATAGTTTTGTTCTCTTGGATCTCAAATATGGTGGTTTTTAACATTTCTTGAGACATGTATTACATTTAATGGGAAGATGACTGACCCAGACAATTTAGGAAAAGGAGAAGCTACTCTCCCAGTACAGCTATGTTTCCACTAGCAATTCTGCATTCTCATAACTGTAGAATAGTGCATAATGTCCTGAAACTTGATAGGAACCTTACGTGTACAGTGCCTGTCCTTCATTGTCCATTTGGACCTTCCTGAGCTAGGGCTGTGGCGAGTCTGAAGGAAAGCACTTGTCACTCCCCTGCATGCAAGACTTTCTGGGATTTCCAAGTGCATTCCCAGGAGCAGTGAACATTAACTTAGTATCCCACCTTTACCCTGCATGAGAACTACCCTTCCGCTTCAGCAGAACGGCCACATTTGTGCTGTTCAGCTGCTGAGGAAAATGTAAGGGTTGACAATATAGTTTGCTTAAGTGGAAATGGGTGTGGGGATGAAACAGCAATCTGCACAGGTATCACAAAATAACAGAATATACTGAGTTGGAAGGGACCCAAAAGGATCATCAAGTCCAACTCTAAGCCCTGCACAGGATCATCCACAAAAGTCATACCATGCGCGTGAGAGTATTGTCCAAACACTTCTTGAACTCTGTCAGGCTTGGTGATGCGACTGCTTCCCTGGGGAGCCTGTTCCAGCGCCCAACCACCCTCTGGGTGAAGAACCATTTTCTAATATCCAGCCTAAACCTCTCCTAGCATATCTTCAGGCCGTTCCCTTGGGTCCTGTCACTGGTCGCCACAGAGAAGAGATCAGTGTCTGCCCTTCTCAATGAGGTCTTCTCTCAGGCTCTCTTCTCCAGACTGAACAGACCAAGTGACCTCAGCCTCTCTTCATACAGCTTCTCCTCAAGGCCCTTCACCATCTTGCCTGCCTGTCTTTGGACACTCTCTGATAGATTAATATCTTTCTTATATTGTGGTGCCCAAAACTTCACACAAGATTCAAGGTGAGGCCACATCAGTGCAGAGCAGAGCGGGACAGTCCTCTCCCTTGACCAGCTGGTGATGCTTTGCCTGATGCCCCCCAGGACATGGCTGACCCTCCTGGCTGCCAGGGCACTGCTAACTCAGATTCCACTTGCCAGTGACCAGGACCCCCAGGTCCCTTTACATGGCACTGCTTTCCAGCATCTCATTCCCCAATCTGTACGTACATCCAGGATTGCCCCATGCAAGGTGCAGAATTTGTCACTTCCCCTTTTTGAACTTCATATTGTTGGTGATTGCCCAGCCCTTTAATTCCTCAAGGTCTCTCTGCAGGGCCTCCCTGCCTTTGAGGGAGTCAACAGCTCCTCCCAGTTCTGTGTCATCTGCAACCTTGCTTAGTGATCCTTCCAGTCCTGTGTCCAAGTCATTTATGAAGATATTGAAGAGCACAGGGCCTAAGATGAAGCCCTGTGAAACCCCACTAGTGACAGGTCACCAGTCTGATGTTACCCCATTCACTATTACCCTCTGTGCTCCACCCATGAGTTGATTGCTCACCCACCACATGATGTGTTTATGCAGCTGTGCTGGACATTTTGTCCAGAAGGATCCTATGAGAGACTGTATTGACAGCTTTACTGAAATCCAAAAAAATTACATTTGCCGGCTTCCCTTGATCAACTAGGTGGGTTACCTTGTCATAGAAGCAAATCAGGTTTGATAAGCAGGACTTTCCTCTTATGAAGCTATGCTGGCTGTGACCAATGACTGTGTTATCTTTCAGGTGTTTCTCAAAGTGACATTTTGGCAAAGCATTCACTTTGTATCTCCTGGTCCCTGAAGGCTGGTATCATAACCATTTCACCATCTATCTTTTCTTAAACAGGGGAGTGTATTTTTAAGTGCACAGTGCTACCATGCGTACAACGGTGGTTCCTGAAGAAGGCTAAACTCATTTTCCAGTGTGTGCTTTGGTTATAATCAGTAAGTGTACCGACCACCTCTTCAACTTGAAAACAGTGTGAGAACAAGAGCTTATATAAATCCGGGTCTTGCCCTTGTATTTTTTTGAGGTGCAAGAGGCATGGGCTCCTAGACTCGGGATCTCTAAAGCAATCTCAGGTAGAACTCTTGACACAGACTACAAAAACTTCTCATAACAGACTGGGCTCCTTACTTTTTTCTAGTGTTTTCTCAGCCCCATTACTTCTCCCTGCCTTTTTCTTTCCTACAATATCCGTATAATTAGAATGCTCAAAAGTAACAAGGACAAGTTTGCAGAAGCAGGATCAAAGAGCAGAGCCGAAGTCCACTGAAATCAATGTGAATTTTTCAAAAGGTTAGAATACCATGGGCTTTTTTCATCCTGTCATTCTACATTGTTTGTGTAACAGTAATCTTTAGAGGAGCCTACTGAAACTGAAACCTCACTTTGTAGACCATTGCCCACCAACTACTGGCTAGATCCCCAGCTTCCATGGATTCACGCCAAGCCTGAGTAGCGAGGCTCTGAATCCATCTCTGCTACAAACATCTCACTGGATAGGAAACACCTGGGCTCAGAAGGGTCAGATTTGGAGCCTTCACTTGTTTCTAGCATAGCAGAAACACTCATTACTGCTAACATTAATGCTGCAGTGGGGAAGTTGAGTGATTTGCCCTAAGTCATGCAGTAGGCTGTGGCAGGATTGGGTCTCCTGAGACCCAGACTCAGACTCTCAGCCCTTTTCTGTATGTCTGAGGATACGCTGTCTGAGCATTGTGCCACTCAGTGAAAGAGTTCCAACAGAAGTTTCCATAGTTTTGGGAGTGAGTGGGAGAAGCCTATGGGTGCATTAACTGGGAAGAGCAAATATGGTATCTTTGCTGGAGTCTGAATGCACACTTGAAATGTTCTCGCTTCTGAAGGGTAACAGGCTGGAAAGCAGTGAGCTGTAATGTTATCTCAGTTCTTGTTATCTGATATAGGTGTAATGAAATGCTCCTTTTATTAATTAATACAAACCTCTAATTTTTGTCTCTTGAGTGAATAAAATGAACTTCCAGTAACATCTTTGAACACTGCAAACTGTTGAATATATATTTAAATTAATGTTTTTATATAAATCTACAAATCATATTCGGTTTGAGAACCTAGACTCTTGAGACTGTTCATTCTCTTTATTCATTGTTTATTTCATTTCAGAGCACTGAAAGATGTTTCAGGTGCTGCATTTTGTACAGTTTGGAGTCTACTTTCCAAAGATTATTGGTTAGGATGTCCATGCCGTTTAGCTTACAACTCCTTATAATGAAACTTTTAGGAGCACTGAACATGGTAGAATCTATCATGGGATAAAAGATTTAAAAAGCTCTATGGAACTGAGTTTGAAATCTATATAATGTGTCTACTGTATTGCACATATATATCCCAGTCAGTATCTTTAATCACATTTGCTGTTTCTGTCTGTCTGCATGTACTTCACAATTTTTTCTTCTGTAGCTTCAATTAGTGTTTAATGAACTTAGAGAGAGTTAATTATTAAAAAGTGACTTCAGGGGTCAAGCCTGTTTTACTTAGATCCACAAAGACATAGAATGAATGTGGTTTTGCCACTATGAAAATTGAAGTGTAAAGACCATTTTTTTTTTTAATCAAGGAATAAAAAGCTGACCAGTCTAAGTCTTCTTTCCACAGCACATTCTCCAGCTTTATTGTTGTACACATTTATAAAGAAGCAATCTGCCCTGTGTTCAGGTGTACCACTCTTACAAATCTAACAGCAAGTATCCATTTAAGTCTGACAGCATCATTCAGTTCTTTTTATGGTCCTCCTCCTTGCTGATTTAAAAATGTTATGAAATTGAAGCAGACTGCCGTAAGTACAGTGACAATATGTTATTTTCCCATTAAATACTACGGGATGTGGTGTTATGTGCCTTGCATCAATGCTTGTGATAATTAAAGATTGGGGAGGGGTGCTGAATGCAATTCTTTTTAATGAGATCAGAATCACAATGTTAATGCAGAGTCAACATGCCTACAACATTTTGGATTTAAATCTGTCATTGTTTATAGGCAACATTTTTGTTTTGATTAATGTCTTGCACTGTCTTTTTACCATTTGAGCTGAATCTCCAGCTGCAGTAGGATATACCTATATTGCTCTTCCATCAGACCTTGCTAATATCTGAGCTGTCAGGCCTTGTGCTGGCCTCTCCTGACCAGATGGGGAGCAGTGGTTTCTCCCTTATCCTGCCTGTAGCAAGGACAGAGAGGCAGCAGAAAGCTCCTGTACACCTCAGACCCTCCTGTGCCCTACAAATGCCAGTACAGGCAGGGTTAAGGGCAGCCTTGTCAGGCTGACCCACGCTGCAGTTGTACCTTTGAGTCACCCTTCTGGCTGGCTGCTCCAGGGCATGGATAGATTTGACTTATACCTGGCTTTTCTGTGCAGCACTGTGCCCAAGTCATACCATAGTTTTCTCTAACTAATATTATTAGGCTGATTAATGTTGCACAGCTGGTAAGAATGCTGAAGATATTCAGAATTATCCTACGGATCAGTAATACTCTGTTCTAAATAATATCAGGAGCGCATTGCGTGTTTATATTTGATGAGAGAGTCCAGTGACAGTGAACTCTTTGTGCCTGACATTCAGAGAGGTCAAGCTCTCATTAATCTTCTGCTGTCTTCGAGGATCATTGTTGATCACTCCTTGGAAGATTCAGAACTGTCACTGCAGTGGCTGATGAAAGCCAAAGTCAATCTCCTTTGCACGTAGGCATTTGGTGGCGCTCAGAACCAAGGTTCAATAATCTAAACTTTAGGTTTTCACCCTATCTTTAAGGTACAGTCATGTGCAATGCATTTCACCTGAAGTGCCAAAGCAATTTAGACAAAAATCGCAGGCACAAACACATGTGGTGTTTGTTATCATGTTATTCATCTGTGCTTGCACAGCTGATCTGAGGAGGGATGGTGCATGTTTTACAACGATGGAGCCTCGGTAATTTGAGATGAATTATTAAGTGCTGACAAAAAAGGAGCATCGATATCCAAAAAAATAAGCAATGACAAGGAAAGACAGGAGAGCGGGGTAAGAAAAATGGCAAGGTTTCCTGAGGATCGGACAAAGATGTTTCTCTGGGATTATTTTGATTGGCGTCAACTCTTCCTTTTATTTAGGAGCAATTTCTTTCAAAGCAATAAATATTTGAAAACTTCATATTTATTAAGTGTTAATTTTACCCCTAGGCCTTTTGAGCTAAAAGTTCAAAACACAACACTGTAAATACACACAGGCTCCATCTGTTCATCTCCTGCTGCATGCTTTGAAAAGTGTCACCCAAAGCCTTCATTATTTTTAGTGGTGCTATTTTTTTCAGGTTATATCCTTGCTATAACCTTCTGTACCTGTACCTACCTCTGTCTGTAAGTGACCTCTTCAGCTGCTGGTACAATGATGCCCAGTCATTCACTGCAGCTCAGAGAAGTCAGGCCATCATCAGAAGGTGGCCAGTTTCCACTTCTAATTATGGCCTATGGGCAGGGATCTGTATTCAAGACTTTGACCCACTTCAATTCAAAGAGGATTTCCTTCCAGTGTCACTGGAAAATTACTTATCAAGATGAAACATAGCAAACGCCTTCTTACTGGAACCAAATAAAGGGACATCACAATTATTTAGGCACCTTGTTTTGGGATTTAGCATGTGGTCAAAGTTTAGATTTGTGGAGCATTATTTTTTGTCCGTGTTGTGCTCCTGTCCACCCCTAACGCTTTCTTTGGTGTTGCACTTTCTCCAGCAGTTCCCCAAACCTTCCCAGTCTCATAGACTGAGAGGATCAGAATTTGAATAATCAGTGTTGACAGTCCTGAGTACCTTCATTAGGTGTTAGGCTTAATCCCTCAGGAGGAACAGGTTCTTGGGAACTCACATCTTTCAGAGCATTATCTTTAGTTGTCTGCATGTTCAGCACAAACTTACAATTTGCTCAGTTTTTGAAGGTTTTTTTTCATAATTTTGTGGCTCATTAAAGAGAACAACAGCTGAGGTTCTGCAGAACATCTATTGTGAAAACACCAAGCCAGTCAAATCACACAAACAAGACACAGGCATGACCCCCTTGGAAAGGTTTTTAATTTTTTTTTTTTCCCCCTTGGGAATTAGGTTGCTAATTGTAGTAAGCGGAAGCACAATAAGCCTTGTATTTCAATGCTTCTGTAATGCAGGCTACTTGTTCTTGTGTTTTGGGTGATAGCTCTTTCCCAGTTTTAAAGAAGGCATCACTGAGGTTTAACTTCACTGCTATCCCTGAACTTCCTAAACATTATCAAAATAACTCAAGGAACCCTACTCCTCTGAGATCTGACCTGTTAACGCTGTGCTCCATGATGCGCAAAAGAAATGTTTCTCTTAAAGAACAAAGGGACATATTAGTACTCAGTGCGAAGTCAGGGTATGAATTAAACTACATATAAAGGTAAAACCTCATGGAGAATACTATCATCTTTTATAGGTGGACATAAAGGGGAGCTGCTCTTGAGGAAAGATTTGAACAGACGAAGCGAACTCCTAGGAGGTGAAATTATTCTCATTAGCTAGCAAATAAAAAAAGGCTGAAAAACACTGTTCTGCTCTGGGTTTTTTTGACCAAGCAGTAGCCATTCTTGAGGACAACATAGTCTGTCTCAGTATCTGACTCCTCTCTGTCCTAGGTGCTCCTCTCCCCCAGAGCTACAAGAGCCTTAAAGGGTTACTTATATTTGTAACCCTTTAAGAATGGGTTGTGTCTCACAGAGACCTTTCTCCTTCCCTTAAAAGGAATGGACATCTTACTACCGTTGTTACTCCCTAGTTATAATGGATTTGCACTCATGAATCTAAGTTTCTTTAACAGCTTTTTAAATTCCAGAAATATGGGTTTGCGTGGAAAGAGCTGGGAAAAGAACAAGAACACTTTTAATCAAGTGTGTATATTCTACTTTACACCCTGAGCTGGTCATAAACCTGGGAACAGGAACCAACTGTTCAGATTCTAACTCCAGTTATTCAACTGTACAAAATGTTCTTTTTGCCATTAGAAATATTAATAACAATGATTTATCATAATTTCACTTTCAAAGGGAACAGTGAAAAACAACAGGTGAAAACGTTAATGCAAGGGAAAAATGAGAGCTCCAGATTTGACTTAAAGATTAGTAAATGTGAACCAATTTTTCTTTCATAAGAGAATGTGTCATTTTAACAGTATAATTTTAGTGGCATATACTTTTTCTTTGTGTAAGCCTTTCCTTTGTCTCTTCTGTTGCTGGACATGAGAAGCCTGTTCTCAGTACACAGCCCTCAGTGCTAGGCATCGTATATTCAAGAGCCTGACTTCTTTTCCCCGCTTCCAATTTATACCTCTGTGCGATATGGTAACATATTGAGGTATCAGTCAAGCTATTAGGCTGGCTGTAACTATTTTTAATAAAATACCACAAAATGATAGAAAAAAAATTTGAAAAATGAGGATTTGACCTCTTTACATGTGTTATAGATTCTGAACATGATGTGCAAATGGTAAATTCTGAAAAGTTATCTTCCATATAATGTCATTTCTGCAGAACTCTCTTGCCTCAGGGTTGTGAATTATTGTGCTGTGAACATTATAGGAGAGATTATTTACAATAAATCGTGTAAAACCCCAAATGTTTTGCAATCAGAATATGTCAAATGCTGAGGAATGAGGAATACACTTTGGTTTATAACTTCCTTCAAGTATGAGCCCAAAAACTGTACAGTACTGTACCTAATGGAAAAGCATCCAGACCAATCTCTATAAATACTTATCACAGTCCCATAAACTAATCTATTAGAAGCACTTGGTATTTTCATTTATACCTGTAAAACTGTTAAAAAAAGGTTACATAGGCTGAGCTTTCTAATGCTTTCTCCACATTTCCTATGCACAACATAACTTACAAAGAATTGGTCATACAATCTTTTGGTGACCGTCTGTTATCTAAAGTATGGTTTATCTGAATAATATGAGTTACGCTTCCTCCAGTTCCCAATCTATGGTGTCAGAGTAATTATTTTTTATTTCTCTAGTGCAATTGGCATGCTGTAAAAATCTACTGGAATATTCTCAGGTAATAATGTAAGAAGAACTTTAATAGTAGTTGTGAAATTAATATAGGATCTTACATTTGTAAAATGTTAAAGGTTTTTACCACAAACTCAGGAAATTATTTCTGCCAATTATTTCTGCCACATTACCCATCTTGCAATGTTTGATATATATTTAAGATTTCTTTTTATGCTGTGTATCAACATTTGAATTTAAAAAGAGAAACAGAAAACACTCTGCTTGAAAGGAAGTGGGCAGGTAAGTCAGCCCACAAATTCTCTTGGACTGCCTCAATTTGAGTATTTTGGGGCTAAAGAAAACTTACAGAAAACTTCTGGGAGACTTGCTAAGAGAGACTCATTATGCTCAGGACTGATAATAAGACTCATAAGTCTAATGAAAACAGAAATGGCAAGACAGGCTATCAGCATTAATGACAGGAAGTATATGCCAACATTTTTGAACTATGCAATTATGAACGCAAACAAAATATAAGATGTGTAACAGATCATGGGAGAGATTGTTTTACCCTTGAAACCATTTGAAGAAATACTGGACTTGAACCCAGCGAGTAAGAAATACAAATGAGATACAGAACCTAATGCTAAAAGCATATGACAAAGTTTCTTGCACTGCTGGTACCACACCCCTTGTTAGAACAAACTTGTGTCTCTCCTGCTTTACAAATAATTTACAGCCTGTTTTGCTGAATGTGAGTGAGGAGATGCCTAAAGCATAAAATAAGTGCCATGAGACAGGCAGTTCCTGCGCCCAACTACCAAAACCTAAACTCTCAAAACACGTCTCTGCTGCAAAAAAGCAGTTTTTTTGGAAGGGAAGAAAGAATGCAAGGTACCCCAAGAAATTTATTTTTTTTTCAGTCACCTGTGTCATTCTGTCATATAGATATAGCATTTCAGTGGAAAGTCTTGCAAACTAGTATTGATTATAATGCCACATGACTGCAGCACCCCTTTGTTTCCAGAGAATCGAGCCTGGTGATTGCAGTCTGGCTCACTGCAGTTGCTGTCAGAAAAGCCTGGTCAGCTGCAGGCTTGATGTATGTCACCTGCTGCTCTTATTTTTTACCAAAGACAGCCCTATGCACAGTGTACATGGCTGCATCTACTGTACCGTCTCAGTGTTTTTATGTTTGCAAAAACAGCAGTGTTTTTAAGGTCAGGCTTTCAGGATTAAAAAGCCCTGCATTTCAGTACCTTCTCTTTTTACAGCTTGATTACAATTCTGTGTTTTTCAGTGAGAGCTAGGAGCTTTCAGCAAGTGTGCTGACATACTACCAAGTAAGTTAAGCAATTGTCTTGGAAGCTCACCATATGTGGTGTTATCCTGCAATATACAGCAGAATGTATACTTTAAGAGAAATGATGCAGAAACAAATATACAAATGTTATTTTAATTCTACATGCCCAGTCTGACATTTAATGGTTAAGACTAGCTGCTAAATCCCCTACTTCCCTAAAATATCAGGTAAAATACCAATACGTAGAAGTAAGACTTGTGATATCCATGTAGGCTAACAAGTACTCAAGTTTCATTTTTATTAGTTTTGCAGGAATTTTGATGAAAATATAGCTTGTAAAATTTACAGTAGTATATTTCAATTTGACCTGAACAGAACAGAAGTGTTTTTCTGGTCAGCTTGTAGAATACATTGTTGGTTAATAGCATTTTACTATCCAACTTACTTTTATGTTGTTTGGGAACTCCTATACCAATGTTTTTGACAAAGCTGTTGAAATGCATTGGCTAGAGAACAGATTTTTTTTACCTTACACAAAAATTGGTGTTCAGTGACAAGCAAATCCAGCAGTTATGTGCAATTCTCTGGTATTTCAAGCAGAAATTTGTCAAGAAAGAAAGTCTAAGTTATCACACAGGAAAGTGATGCTCAGTGGAGAGGAAACCAGCAAAAAAATGGCAAGTTACAGGTTGCCAGGAACAATGTAGTACTACATAAAATGCATAGCACATTACATTACAGGTAAGCTAGATTAGCAGGAGATGTATTCTGTATTTTTTAGTTGTTCTCCAGATAAGATATTTCTCTCTTTCTGTTTGTTGATGATTGTCCTTTGAGTTGTTTGGAAAACGTTGATTTTGGCTGCTGTATGGCCTGAGGGAAGCAGCAACTAACTTTCCCTGTCAAAGATATATAAAGACTGTGGCGTTTACTCTGGTATTTTTCCTGACTTGGAGGGAATGGTATGCCAGTGCTATTGCCAAAGGCACAGGGATACCTGGATGCCATTCATCGGCACTTATGTGAAACTAGCAGTGATTTTCTGTGCTTTCTCAAGGACAGTTTCATGCTTTGGTTCTAGATTTGGTATCTACCTCTGCTTGTAAACTACTTATCTTTGGTGACTACCAGGACCTTACCACAAGCACCCTCTGTGATGAGTGAAAGGCTTTCAAAGGGAATCCAAGTCCTTTCCCCTCCTAGGACTACTCTCTAAAATATTTTCAGCCCTTAAATCTTTTTTTTCACAGTTGAGAAAAGACAGATCTGTGGTGTCAGAGTCATGTACACTGTTGGCCCCTACCCCCCCGTATTCTATGTTCTCTTATTAAAAGGAAACAAAATGGTTTGGAAATTTATTCCAGACACAAGGTTTTTTTCCTTAATGTATATTTCTGATGCAGCCACATGCTGGGTTCTTTACATTAAACACATTTGGCGATTCAAGTTTACTTTTGGAAACAGCCTGCTTTGTTTTCTGGTCTTTGCTGTTTGGTGTTTTTTTTCCCTTTCTTTTTTAAAATTATGAGTTTACTTTTTGTACTTCTTGTCCTTTTAAGGAATGCAGGCCTCTTCTTCCATCTCCTCTTGTTTATTTAGTGCTTCATGGAAACACACTGATCCTTGTAGCCGGCAGCCCATTGTCAGCCTCCTTGGGTTGCCTCTGGCATTATGACTTTTAAAATTATGACTTCCATCCATTAAGAGGTAACCTAATTTTGGTTTAGTTTAATCTCATTCAGCTTTAACTGTCTGAAGTTAAAGTATCTATGCCAAGTTAGTTATATGGGCTCCTTCTAAACTCAATGGGGAAAAAGAGATCTTTGTCACCCTGTGTGATTCTCTCCATGGGCAGAGTGCCTGGATGATGAGCTTTGTCTCTGAGTGGACCCTCCCTGCTCATGTGTGTTTTGTATTTCCAGGTTGACTTTCACAAGGAGAGGGTATTTTGTCATAATGTCCCCAACACACATAGTGCACTGTGTGGATGGTGCTTCAGCTTAAGTTCTGTTTGTTTCAGTTTAGTTTAGATCTCTCCCCTTCCTGCCATTCACTAAACTTGCAATTTCAACACATTTTTTGGGGTATAAAATTGTTCATATGCACCTTTGCAACTGATTAATGAAAAGAGTGATAAAAAATGGATTGTGCTGAGCTGATGCAACTCTAAATACAAACAGCTCTAATTGCTCCTCTGATTCTCCTGCATCTAATTTTCCTGTAAAAGGCTGCTCAGGGCCATAGAGTTTGTATTGGCCAAAGGCTAAACACTTCTAATGCTGTTTTTCATTCTCAAGACCATAAGTACAATATATTTCTTTTGCAGTTTCTCTCTTCCTGATTCCCTTCTTATTATTACAGAGTCCCTCTTGGGATCAGCAAAATAATATGTGAAGAATATTAGTGATACAGAACCTTGCTTCAGGGTTATCTTTAGATATCTGAGTTGAACTCCACAAGTGAGGTACTAAATCTGCCTTGAGATTATCAATATGTGAATGAGTGAAAATGTAGGCTTTAAAAATAGCTTGTCCTCCTTTTGTTCTAGGATAGGAGGAACTGAACCAAGTGTTGCAGTTGTTGCCACACAGCTGGCTTCACTGAGCTCATAGTGATGCAAGTGCTAACAGAGTAAGGCTATATATGTCTTATTTAAAACCCTCAAATGTCACAAGGTGTGCAGATAGTAGGGTAAGGCACAACAGGAGATGCAAATGACTGCCCATTTTGCATATGATCATCCTGAGTGATGATGATAATAGTCATGCTATTAGATTCTTTGACTGGAGTATGTATAATGATTTTACAACAGCTTAAAGAAATGACAATATAGCAACACTGTTATGCAAGACTTACAGAAGTCAAACCTCTCATATTCATTATATATTCTATAATATCTTTTTTGTGGCTGGTGTTTCATCAATGGGTTAATAAATCTTCAGTTTTATAATTCTGTCTCCCTACTGAGCTCCACAAGGAACCCGGTTGTTTTCAGGGAGTACAGACAACTTTCATTAGCACTTTTGCAAGGATTTAGGTATTGCCCTCCTCTTAAGGCTGACAAGTCTAAGAGTTTTACAAGAGCTGGCTGAGATTTATACCAATAAAATCTGTGGGGTTTTCTCTTTTTTTTTTCCCCCCCGCTCTTTTTCTTTTAAACAGTAAAAATACATACAGAAAACATTTAACCTTTAAAAGAGTAAAGCTTAGGTTATAGGGCTATTTGTCATTTTTTTGGAAAAGTTGAAGTACTGCATGTTTTTCAAGGAAACTTTATACGCTATTTCAGAGTATATATGGAAATGCCTAATAATACCTTTTGTCTTCAAAGCTCTCCTACAACAGAAGTATTTTAAAAATTTCATTCTGTTTTTAAAATAAAAATGCAAACAACCCTTCGGCGTACTTTGTACACAAAGGAATATGCTGGGCTTTTTGTTATTTGTTCCTTCAATTAGCTATTCTTGCCCAATAAACGTTAGTGTTTTGTTACTAATAACTAATGAAGAACAGGTAAAAAAAAGCCACAACAACATCTTATACTCATTAAGAATTAGATCGAGCTAGCTTGCACATCACATGAAGCATACCATCACATATAGAAAGCAAGAAGTGTCTGGGGCAGCATACACTATTAATTAGAGCTGAAGCTGGACTTCTGTTGTGGCAATCATGACTTTCATGTTCTATTACTTTCATGTTCTAAAAATACTATGCCTCACTTAATGTTTTATGATTTATGTATGTGGACATTAGACATATTTCACAAGGGCTGCAAGCTTAAATTCTCCTCACTAAAGGAAGGGAGGTGCTCAGCAAGGGCATGGCAGCAACATAAAGCCCTTCCACCTGAGAGTGAGTGTCCATGGAGGGCAGCAGTCAGTTATGGGAACTTGAATTCCATAGGATGAAGCTGGCATCTTCCATGCATCCCCCAAATATCCAGAAATTTCTGGATATTTTGTAGCCTCTGTGTTTTGTAGTTCTCAAGAATGATGGCGCCTCTGGTGTAGGAGGAGCAACATCCCATGCCTATCCTCATATCTGTACTTTGGCTGGTATGGCAATGTATCCATTTTAAGATTTTCTGCCAGCTCCTGGTGTTCACTATGGAAATTCTCTTCAGCCATTTCATGATTGCACTGTTTGAGAATGTTTGGAGTGCAGTAACAAGATTGATCTGGTTTGGGGAACTAATTAACTCTGTCTTGTAGGTGTAATGAATTTAAGTATGATCAAGCTGATTTTGTTCTTTTGGGATAGTGTTAATGAGGTAGGCAACAAAGCTGTCATTATAATGCTTTCCAATGTTTGGATATTCCTGTTTAAAAGTAATTAAGAAAAGGTAAATGTGAGACTGCTGTTTTCTCTTTTACCATGAATGGGTGCAGAAACTTGGCAACACACAGTTGGAGGAAAGGGTTAGAAGGTGTTCTTCTGACAGAAGCTCCAGCAGAGATCAATAGGTTAATAGGGTGCAATCAAAGTTTTCTTTGAGACAAGCTTGAACAGCTAAAACACTCTTGTGAGTTCTTCAAGCCAAATACTTGTATTTGTGCTGAAGCAGAAGGGGAATGCAAACATAGATAAATACTGCATTTTGCATGGAGGCCAGTTTGCCAGCAGCTGAAGGGCAGTAACTCCCTAAATTGCCGGAGCATGATCCTGATGATATCAGTTCTGTCTTGATGGCAAAGCTACTTGAGGTAGCTTCAAGTAAAGGTAACCACATGCAAAACTCCCTGGGCAGATTGCTTGAATCTTTTTTTTAATCACAGAACAGACACTGTAAAATTAATTTGTCATTTTGCTATAAAATCACACCAATTGCCTAAGAAAGTTGGATATTTTTACTCTTGTAATTGAAACTACTATTTTATGGAATGGGGTTGATTGGATAGTTCTCCATGCAGCTCAATTTCTTTTTAGAGCGGGATGGACTCTTTTGTCCCAATGCAGTGAAGTCATCTATGAATGACTTTGCAAGTCATTCATCTGCTTTGTAAGTCAGAGAGATTTGTTTCAAATCAGAGAGACACGGTTTGATGACATCATCCTCATGTCATCAGTGGGAGCAGAGGACACTTAAAATCTCCTAAAATGATAATGCTAGTGTCAGGCTTGAAATTTTTTGTATTAGTAAAATCAAGCAATTGGGAGATCAGACAAATTAATTGTACCTTCTAAGATCTTTCTTCCTCAAGTGAAACTCTAAGTGTTGTGAATGGGCTTCAGCCACCTCAGGGCTTTAACGGAAATGCTTAATATATATAAACATGAAAAAAGACACTAATGAGCTTATAACGCTTTGTGAGATCTATCTTTTGGCCAACCCGTAAAAAATTCTAAAATAATTTTGTTTTCTTGGTTGCTTTGAGGTCTCTATTTTCATTCCTCCAATCCTTGCTCTGCCAGTTTCTGAAGTTACTAAAATTTTCCAGGGCTGTAATCTACTTTGACTAAAGAAAGCCTGAAGATGTCTAATGTTCCAGGGAACATGTGTTTTGAATTGAAGAACAATGATACAGTTTTGTTTGCACTCATTAATAATGAATCTATTTCTGACCACAAGTAAAGACTGTCTAAATTAGTCTCCCGATTTAGTAATTGATCTAAAGCGTATGCTGTGTCAGAGCTATCAATATAGTGATGACTGCATGCATCTCAGACAGCTACAGTACTGTTTATGAAGGACATTATAAAAAATATAAAGGGGGTTAGAAATGAGCTTTGTGGATTATCTTCAGCTAATGGCATGGCAAATGTCATTTTATGGACCTAATTTACTGAACATTAATAATGCTACAGTTGAGGTAAATCACTTTAATGGCAAGATTTATGTGTATAATGCTGGCACTAATTTACCAATGGAATTTACAAAATCCATTTAGCTCTTCTAAAGAGGCACTAAATGGATGTTATGACTTGGTTTTAGACTGCCACTACCACGGGAGCAGGGCAAGCCTGCTCTTTCTCCCTTGCGTTCGTGTGTAGTGAAAGCCAGAAGATGAATTCAGCAATAGCACTTCAGTGAGTCAGAGAATAGTGCTGAGTGATCAACCCACTTCTTTTGGTGTGTGTCTTAAACCAAGAGCAACTGATTAAAGTTATGCCAAAGCTATACTGGGAAGAGATGCTTGGGGACTGTACCTCCTACACAATGTTCTTCCTGTATTAAACACCTTTACCTTCAGATAGCTAAGCTGCTGTAAAGTTTTGGATCTTTTAGGAGTTGCAGAATGCTACTGGGAGAGCAAGATGCAGGGGGTGAAGAAACCCCAGTGCCCCTGCCCCTTTTGTTTATGAAATTATTATCTGCTGTTATTAAATGTAGAGTAAGCTACAGTATCTGTGGTGTGAAGATATCTAGGATGACCGGAGGTCCTTTCCCTTCCCTAAGGAGATAATCAGGAGCTCTCATGGCAAATAAGATCCATGAAGCCAGCATAATTTTAGTTAAGAGGGGAAGTTTCCGGGCACCATGTCCTCAAGAGAAGGAGCAGTAGCACTGCAGAACCTTCTATCTCCATCAAGAGGACAGAGGTGGTTCCTGGTGGCTCAAGAACAAATGCAGAAGTCAGATCCTATTTAGCCTTGGTTTTCAAATTTCACAGTCACTTACTGTAAAAAACTTGTTTGATCTCAAGGCAAAATGAGAATCATATTGGCCAACCTATAAACTAATCAAGCTGGGAAAAGAAAGGAAGGAAAAAAGAAATTAAGGAATAAAATGTTGTTACAGGTTTTAAATACATAGAAACTACCTAGACACTGTTATAACAGGGAACCACATAAATATAAGATAGATAGATAGATAGATAGATAGATAGATAGATAGATTAGATAGATAGATAGATAGATTAGATAGATAGATAGCCAGCCAGCCAATGGAAGGAAAATGAGTAAACACTGCAGTGTTTGCTAATCAGGTCTACTATGAACATGCAAGCTGATCAAATAGTGCATAATTATTAGCTTAAAAATTATTGCACAGAGCATTTGATTATTCATGGAAAGTTATGGGCTCGGCTGAGTGTGAGATTTTATGCATGTCTGCTGGAACTGGTTGTTTATGACGTGACATTCTTTAATGGTAAAATGAAAAACAGCACAGTTCTGTGCCAGGACACGAGAGGGTCATAGGGAGAATGAATATTTATGAAGCAAAATAAATATGAAGATGGAACTTCCTTCTCCTTTTCCCATCCCCCACTTCTAGTTTTTTTACTATACAAGGTCCATGACATGTAATACACATTGGCTTATATACAACCTGGGGCAGCTCATGGCTTTGCATTTAGCTCTGATCATGGTATGATGTTGCAGGAACCGTCTTTAAGAAGTGTTGAAGATCTGTTGAAGATGTAATTTGTCCTTTACTGCTTTTAGAAGATTCATGTACTCCTGAAATGCTGCAGTAAGCCAGTTTTGCAGAGCTGTAGTTCTATTTTATACATCTATTTTAAGGAAACATAGATACCTCTTCCCATTCAAACCTCTTGCCGTAGGATTTCCCTGTATTCCATATTGTGATCTGTAATGTACTTTCAGGAAGACAGGATTTTCTACTCATTTTACAAGTGAGGACCAAAGAAGGAGACAACTAAGGTTTTCAGAACCAGACCATGGAAGGGTAAGAAATCAAAGAGAGATGCCTTATATCCTTAGCCTGCGAGTGAAGTACTAAAGTGGATTTTGTCTTTCTATTGCTCTCTAATGTCCATTCTTTGGTGCTCCTTATCCACCTGCCAGCATAGGTGGTACTTAGCATCTTCCCTCAGTTTGTCAGGTTGTAATTCGGGTAGGTTTTATGCCATCTGTAATTTTAGGCACCTAACTGTAGTGCTTAAGATAGCCTAGTGCACTGAGATCCCCTCCACAGAAAATGGAGAGAAAACCGTACTGCTGGGAAACGTTTCAGCCCTCCTAAGTTTTGATTTAACTGTGAAGATGACAACCTCCTTTTCAAAAGAGGGAGGTCTACAGTGAGGAGCTCCCAGGGTAGGGACTTCCATTAGGCGACTGAAGTTGGATGGGATGCATGCAAGCGGAGTTTCTTAACAGTGAGACAAAACCTTGATGTCCTGCAGAGTCTGAACGGATCCTGATGCATTATAGCAGTAATTATCAAAGTGAACTGCTCTAAGGAGAGCAGTGGATAAAGTAAAAGCAGGGAGACTGCTAGCAGTTATCTTTACTTATTCACTGAGCAGGTATTGTACAATTTTGTCAGAAACATCTCTTTCCAACAAGAAGTCTGTTTTTCAGTCCTGGGCACAGATAGTTGCCACCTTATCAAATAATGAGGTGATTTTTGTAGTGTGCACAAATGAAGATGTGAAAAGCACATTCCTTGTAAATACATTCTCAGAGGAAAAAGAAACCAGAGTTCTGGATGAGACATGACACATGAAAGCACTCAGTCTGACTCATATTACCACTAACTCATCATCACCTTTCCCAATAAAACCAAGCTGCTTAAAAAATTGTATTGAATATTTTTTTTCCCAGGGAGGAACAATATTTCAGGTGACAGAGACAGAACACAGTAGACAGTGAAAAAATTCAATATAGATAAAATACTGTGGTTTTGCTCTAGTTTTTTTCTTCACTGCGATTTGTTTTCTTCTGAATTCTTTATGGGCTGTGTTCTATAGGGGAAAAATGGCCCAAACAGAACAAGCTTTAAGAAGAAAACTGAGTTTCAAAGACAACCTGAAATGAAGAATGAACATTCAAACAACTGGGAGGAAGCATATTCCTCCTTTGAACTCTGGGGGTTAGCATAAACTGGCAATTCTTTCAGACCGTTCCTCACAATTATGTACAGCACTGATGAAAGCTCAGAGACGAGATCAATGATGTGACCTGGAAAAAGACTGAACCCATAATCGAGCAATCAAGAGCTAATGCTTTCTGAACATGGGACTTTCACAGGGATCAAAAGAATTGCTTCAACAGTCTGTTTATTTACTAGCAAAGGTACTTGTATTTATTGTGCTACTGAGAACAAAGAACCAGTGCTGGTTCCTGGTGGTTTTATTTCCACAACTCTGCTGTCATCATCAATAGCTGAGACAAGTTCCTCAACAGAAACAGAAAAAAGGGCTTGCTCACTTGCCCACAGCTGGAGGAGTCAAAGAGTATCACGGTGTAACTTTTTCTTCTTATCTCTGGCTCTCTCCCATGGAAGGAAGAGATGGGCCCACCTGAACTACTCACTTCCTGCACTGCTCTAACTTCCTCAGAAAGAGCACTGGAAATCCTCCTTTGAGATGTTGCAGTACGGGACCTCAGTTTGTGTGATCTTGGTGGGGAAAATTATAGCTGAGAACTTTCAAAAGGTGAGGTAGTTTAGTTATATTACACAGATGACTTTTATTCTCAGGAGGTGGGATTCTAATGGAAATTTTTGTTTCCATTTTATATATTCTGCATTATTTTGTTCCTTGGGCTTAAGCAGGGATAATACACACTTGGCTCTGTTTCCTTGTGCAATTTACAGAAAATCAGTCATTTTCTGACCTAAAACTGAGAGGTCCATCTAATTCTGTGTTTGGATGCTTATGAACAGTGGATGTGGTGCACAGGGACACACAGGCTAAAATCTCTACTCCAAGAGGCCACTAAAGTTTCTGTGGGTAGGTTTTGGTAGGAGGGAGAGCTATAGGGGTGGCTTCTGTTAGAAGCTGCTAGAAACTTCCCCTGTCCAGTGGAGCCAATGCCACCCGGCTCCAGGATGGACTTCCTGCCACTGGCCAAGGCTGAGCCAACCAAGAGTGACAGTAATGCCTCTGTAATAACATATTTAAGAACAGAAAGTTGTTGCACAGTGAAGAATTCCAGCCAGGGAAGAGCTTGGTGTGAGCATGGGAACAACAATGCATACACCAAGGTCAGTGCAGAAGGAGGGGCAGGAGGTGCTCCAGGCACCAGAGCTGTGGCCCTGCAGCCCGTGGTGCAGACCATGGTGGGGCAGCTGTGCCCCTGCAGCCCATGGAGGAGCCCATGCTGGAGCAGGTGGATATCTGAAGGAGGCTGTGACCCTGTGGGAGGCCCAAGACAGAGCAGGGTGCTGCTGGGGACCTGCAGCCTGTGGAGAGGGAAACCCACGCTGGAGCAGGGTTTTACCAGGTAGGACTTGTGGCTCATGTGGGGAACCCACGCCGGTACAGCTTAGTCATGAAGGACTGCACCACATGGAGAGGTGACCCATGGGAGAGCAGTTTCATGGAAACTGTTGCCTGTGGGATGGACCCACGCCAGAGAGGTCCGTCAAGGACTGTCTCCCGTGGGAGGGACCCCACAGGAGCAGGGGAAGGACTCCTCTCCCTGAGCAGCAGCAGAAACAACAACTGATTGTAACCCCCATTCCCTGTCCCCCTGCACTGCTGGTGGGGGAAGAGGGAAAACATGGAAGGAAGGGGGGGGGGAAAGGTGTTTTTAAGATTATTTTACTTTTCACTGTTTTGCTCTGATCCTTTTTGTAATAAATTTAATTAGTATCCCCACTTTGAGACTGTTTTGCCCTTGATAGTGATCAGTAAGTGACCTCTCCCAGCTCTTAACTCACGAATCCTTCACTGCTGTTTCTTCTCTCCTCTGTCCAGTTGCAGAGGAGAGTGAGAGAGTGGCTTTAGCAGGTGCTTGCCATCCAGCCAGGGTGGCACAGCAGAGCAGTGCAGAGCTTTACTGGATGGGGTCAGAGCTCATCATCTTGTTCTGACCAACAGAGGAAGGGGCTTAGGGATGTATCCATTCACTACAGTGGCATCAGGCAGCTAGAGCCTCCTGGTGAATCTTGCTCATTGTTTTACATGCTATTTATATATTTCAAAGTGTAATGAATGGAAAGATCATAAAATCATGGTGAGTGCTCATAGAATTTAGGGAAAACAAAATAAACAGTCACAGGCCCTCAGTTAAAAGAATAATAATTAAAAAATCCACAATTTTTGTCCAACGAGAGATGTATTCCCATGATGTACATTCTTAGTATAATTCATATCATATAAAATGAATAAACACAGGGAAAAGTCACATTATGAACAAAAGAAAAAAAAGAAAAAAAGAAAGAGGAATGACTCATTCTCTGGCAAAGAACAACCTTAAGAAAAATTAGTATCTGCAGGACCTGTCTGCAGAGCTTCTTCTACTGCTTAGATACAATAAACAAAGATTTTAGCTTTTAAAATAAAACAATTTTTATAATCATAAAAAATATCCTAAGACACCACCCATAACTTAGTAGGGTTTTATCTAGATAGAAAAATTAATACTTGAGGTATGTGCCAAGGCAAAAATTAGGTTTCCCTTATAACTTACACTTATCCTGAATTTCCATCTTTCCCAGTTTACTGACCTACTCACCTTACTGTAAGCAACTTACTCAGCTCTGTATGTCCCCAGTATTTAAAATGATCTTCAGGGCGCAATCCAACATAGAAGCCAGTCTAACACAGCAGCTGAATGGCCATAAGCTTGTCTTGGTATATGTGGGGTATTTTGTCCCTTTTCTGCCCATTCTAGGACATTCCACACAGCAACTGAGCACCTTTGTGTTAAATCAACTAGAACTAATGAATTTCCTCTCACCTGTCATGGGGTCTTCTTTAACTGGGGAAGGAGTAATATTTTATTTATTTGTCCACTGATTCTTTGAGTTTTCTTTTCAAGGACTTCTTGTCTCTGAGGGCCCTAATGACTCTTGGAGATTCCTGTGCTGGCAAGTTTCTATCAGGGCAATTAGCCTTGTTCTTTTAGAGGCTTACCATGTTTCCTCTAGTGTGACTGAACAGCTTTGTTAGTCAGTCCCTGTTAGTAGTCTTGTTTGGGTTTTTGTTTGGTTTTGTTTGTTTGGTTGGTTTTGTTTTTGGTTTTGTTTTGTTTGTTTTTGTTGGTTTTTTTTTGTTGTTGTTGGTTTTGTGTGTGTGTGTGTATGGGGGTTTTCTGTGGGTTGTTTTTTTTTGTTTTGTTTTGTTTTTTTTTTTTTACCTTTCTCACTCTCTTTTTGGCAGCATTTTTTCTTAGGATAAAATAGAAGACCCTGTGTCCCTGTTCTTCCTGTAAATGTAGGTGTATGTTAGGGCATAGCCAGCTGAGAGCAGACCCTTTGAAGAGGTTCTTGGGGGTCTCTTTGACACCTCCCCATGCCCAGGAAATGTGTATTACTATATTCATTTGCTTTCTGACAAGGTACAGTGGGATAAAATCTCCAGATCTCTAGTGATACTGTTGTGAACAATGATGGAAAACCCCTGCATAACTTGGTGTTCACACACAACCAGCCTTTTAGCAAATCAGTCAAGTAATAATGGACATAAGGAGTAACATTTCTTCACAGAATCAATGGGAACAACTTACCAAGGCAAAGAAGTTGTCTTCAGATGAAGGTGATAACTAATTTTGACCTCCCTCAATATAGTGTTTTTTTAAATATTTGGCGCTTTTTTTTTTTTTTTTTTTGTATATTCAGCTTTTCCTATTATGCTTTCTGTAATGTTCAGGAGTCTATGTGAGGAAAGTAAGGAATGTCTAGTAAGGACATTCCAGAGAAATTGGGAATGAATTCTTTCCCGAGTGCTTCAAACATCCAAGAACATCCCTAATACATAACATGGAAATCATTATTTTGGATACTTGCAGAGAGAGAGAGAGCATTTGTAATGTATCATACACACCTTTGGTCTCTGAGAAAACAAATAATGTGAAGAGCAAAACCACATGATAAAATCACAGTTCCAGCCCTATTCTGTTTCCATATTTTTGTGCCTCCATGGGATACTTATGTTGCTGTCTTGAATGTGTTAAGTGTTAATGCATGAAGTTATGTGACTTGAACTTGGGGGCAGACATAGATTAATCGATTTCTAATGGAAAAATGCATGCCTGATGCCGGTCTCATCTCAACACATGCTTTCCTGTCTAGTGAGTAATCTTTTATCTATCCAAAAGTTAAATTTGGAGCATTTTTACTCTTGTTGATAAAAACTTTGCAAATATAATCTTTCATTTTCACCTGCATCATAGGGTAATATTTCCAATCCCTTTGGTTTCAGTGCACAACTTCTAATTTTGAAAAACAGGCTTGTGAAGAGCTGTCTCTCTTGCAGAAATGTTCTCTGCTGCTTCTGTTGCATTTTCTACTAGGGTATGCTTGGGGAGCTGGTAGTGAATGTGCCACATGGTCTGCCGTCAGCTTACCTCACTGAGGCTGTGCATCTCTTGCCTCCCTCACAAGGCCATTTAGAAGTGGGCTGAGTCCACGTCAGGGCTTTTCTCAAGTCTTTCCCAGCACATTTAGGATGTTGATATCTGGTGTATTGCTATTCTTACTCTTCAGTGTATGGCTGGCTAGACTGGACTGAGCTGCAGTGGGATATTGTTTTGATCCAGTATGACAGTTTTTCATTGATGTGCTTTCATCATGATGGGGATTTGACAGATAAATGTCCTGCCTTTGTCCTGCTGGACACTTCTCACAGCTGTAACAAGCTATATAACAGATAGACATATCTTCACTTTGCTTTTCAGTTTCATCTTGGTATTTTGCTACTTCTAGGTCTATTTAGACAATCAGCTCTTCAGTGCAGGCGCCTGCTGTTCTAAGACATTTTTAGAATAAAGTTTCTGTCAGTCAAAACAACAAATGAAAAGTGTGATACTTCTGATTGTATTCACAGAGTGTACCCTGATCTGGTGATAGACACAGTGCATCTGAGTCACTTGCACTGACATGTTGTTCATGTAATTCTTGAGGGTTAGGCCACATCCCTCTGAAATATGCTTGGGCAAAATATTGCTTCTTTGACAGTGACTGAAAGAATGGTGGTTTTGGCCTCTCTACTGCTGTTCTCATGGTGCAGATCTGCTTATCAGCAAATAACTATCTCTTGCAAATCTCTATAAAATCTCTAACTTTATCTAGCAAATAACTATCTCTCTTACCACCATCTTTGGTGGTAAAAACACTAATAGTCAGACTTCATTTCCTGAGGATGCTCTGTGATTCTAGAGAAACTAAAATAAAATTTTATTTCTAAAAAAACTGGGACTTCATTTCTTTAAAAGATGTGATAATGGTATGTAGTTCTGGAGAGAGAGTTTGAGAGAGATATATTTGAGGAAGCAATCCACTTTCAAAAATGTTTACCATATAGGATGAAAAGGAAGCACCTTCATGCTTTTCACTGCATTTTTTCCAACCTGGATTAGTTTGTACCTCTGTAAAAGGGTGCAAGTCCCTTAACGGTATATGATTCTTCTCCAGCTTTCCTTACACTTGGTACAATCCCAGTCCTGATGATCCTACTTTTCTTGTGAAAGACGTTCCAACCTTTTTAATAGCTAGAGTTCAAAAGATGCTTCTGCCCCTCTGACTTACCAGTAATTGCTCTGCCCCATTTACGGAGGTGTTAGACACAGTCCAGAGGCAGACCTAAAGAAGTATTCTGCCATCACCATTCCTAGTAAATGCACAGATTTAATTCAACCTATCTTTAGAACACACGTTTTGTTTCCCAATAAAGTATTCTTTTTGTGACCTCGTAATTAATAAGATTAAGGGAATTTAGCCCAGGAAACTGACAAAAGGCAGCATTCTAAGACCCTCACTGAATATTAATATCCATCTTGTTGCAAAAGCAGAACACTTGTTTGTGTATATTGGAGCCCCACTGGTTTAGGTCTTTACTAGGAAAACAACAAAGAAGAGGAAAAAAAATAACAAATTACAGCTGAAACAAATCATCAGCATTGCTGTTTTCAAATTACTATATTTCTGGGGAATTTCAGTCAGTTACATGAAAAAGAAGACACCAGTTTCAATGGAGCTTTGATAGTCAGGTTATGTTAATAATGGGAACTCATGTAAAATGCATAAGGTATACCTTACAGATGAAGAAGATTGCTAATAATTATTCTGTATGCT
The DNA here is from genome assembly GCA_036023395.1 of Myiotriccus ornatus. NCBI lineage: Eukaryota > Metazoa > Chordata > Aves > Passeriformes > Tyrannidae > Myiotriccus > Myiotriccus ornatus. The sequence continues at coordinate 83,463,373 of JAYRBT010000001.1, read as the reverse complement.
AAGAGTGTAGCTCTTTCTGAACTGATACATAAAGACTCCTTTACATCCCAGTCTAATTACTTATAGACAGTTGAGCACAAAATTACTTTCATCTGTTTGAACATGTGGAAGGAAAGAGATTAGAGAAGTACCTTTCAAAACAGCTGGTTGGCATGTTAAAGAAGAAAACCTACTGGTTCTTCAGTTCTGACTGAAAAGTGCATTTCTTTATAATTAGACCTATTAAAGTAAATGTCATGCAGGGGGATTCTCAGAGGGGGTGACTGGGGTGCACAGCATGAAAAGTCATTTGCTCTCTCATGGCTTCTCTAGAAACTGGTAGAGTTTTCAAAGCGGGGGAAAGATAAGACAAGGTGTTTTGACACCTTGTGTTTTTCCCTGGCCATTTTGGGTTTTTTTTTGGTGCACTAGTTCCCATGAAATAGGAGAGGGAGTTCCTGAGATGACAAATGGCTGTGAGCAGCCACTACTCTGACCCTTCTTGTTGCCTTTCTCTTGCTGTCGTTAGGGAAGAAGTCAATGTGAGTGGTATAGAAAATAACCTCTTACACAGGAAAAATCATATTGAGTGTCACAAAGGGGCTATAGGCTGATGAGTGATTAATGTCAATTTTCTATTTGTTTGCTTTAGCTGATTTCAGGGCAAGTGTTGTAGAAAAGTAACATGCATTTAAGGTGCTTAATCCTGTAGTGACTCTAGAGCACTGAAACGGAATAATGTGCATTTGTAGCAACACCAACAAGAAAAATCTCTCTCCACCTCTAAGTTTCTAATTTTGTCCAAAGCATTTTAGAGTGTTCTGGGATAGTAGCAGTAGCAGCAAGTTCTTAGGAGTGCTCTCATCCAGACTTCTCAGCATTTCCTGAAGCAGAAACACGTTGCTGTCCTCTGTGCTGAGAGTGGACTCAAGACTATACAAGAAGAAGGCGCTACCTCAGAGTTACACACAAGAACTCCAGGCTGAGTATGAATACACTAGACACCTCTCCTAATTTCTCACATATAGAGCAAAATACCCTCTGAAGCTCTTTGGGGAGGTAACTATGCAGTGCTCTCCAGATCACCATGTCTGAGCCATGAGATAACTTTGTATCTCCTGTTTGGTCTCTGCTCTCTTTGAGATCAGAACAGCTGGAGTTGGTTTAGTATGTATAGGTTGATGAGGAAGCCAAGAATCTTCACTTTAAATCACTTTGGAGATTGTTCCTCTTTACACAGCACTCATTAGGCCACATCCAAATATTAAAATTGCAAGGTGTCAATTATATCTTTATTTTTATAAGTTGTTATCATTAATTTGGGAATGGCAAACCTGGTAAATATTGTTAAAAAAAAAACTAAAAAGCCTTCAAAAGAAAAAAAAAGCTATAAAAAGAAGTTGAAATAAGAGAGGTTCAGATGGGTATAAGGAGAATTTTTTTTCCCAGTGAGGACATCCAGGAAGTGGTTTAATGATTATGCTGCTTTCTGTTACATCTTCTATGAGCACAAATACTGCCTCTAGAGCAACTAATGAGTGGTCAGTGTGTGACTTTTTGAACCCTATTGGGAAGTTTGGTCAGACATAACTACTCTAGGAGATCTTGGCTGAATGTGGAGCTGTCTTTGAGAAAAGCTGAAAATCAATACTGAATGGTCAGCCCTAAGCACAATACCTTCTTCCAGCACCTACCCTGATGATGCTTTGGGCTAAGCTTCTTGTTTCAGAAATCCAAATAATGATTGACTGGTCATGAATTTCAGCATATAAAACCCTCCTGTGTCGTTGTAGGATAGAATCATAGTATCATAGAATCATCAAGGTTGAAAGAGATCTTCAAGATAATCCAGTCCAATTGTCCACCTAGCACTACACTATGAGGAAGTTTGTGTTGAAGCCTGTTTTCCAGCACTGAAATGGCACTGTATCATCTTTCATGACTGAAGTTCATTAAAAAATGCTCTGGACATCAGATTCACAGAATAATTTTTGTTCTTCTGGTCCAGATCTCCCACAGGTTGTTCAGGTCCTTGTCCTATCAAGTTTTGAAAATCTCTAAGAATATCCTAAAACCAAGATTCAAAAACAAGGGAACAGATAAAATGACCACCAGTTTGATCTGGTATCCTGTATCCAAACACTGACAGTCACAAGTGGGCAGTATTTAGGAGATGGTTAATAGAAAGTCTGAAGTAATCCTTTCTGTTGCATGCCTTAAATCAGTGAGTTTTGGGTTTATTTCATGCTTATCTGGGATCTGTGGCATGTGTTTTTTGGATCATAAGAATTAACAGTTCATGCTAGATATGACAAAAAGGGTGCATAGGCAAATACCCTGTTCAGTTCAGGCTCTTTTGCATTTCTTCCCTAGATTAATTTTCCCCTACATAAAGATGGAAAATTATAGATAACACATTACAAAAGATTACATCAAATAAACGAGATATCCATGGCTTTAATATCTACTATTGCCCTTTTTCATTAGACCAGGTCCTGTTTATGTCAGGAAAGATGCCTGCTCTTTGTGTCCATCTGGGTATGCTGGTAATTAGACTCCGCATGCCTATGTGAGGCATGGTCTCTCAGCTGACACTACTTGAGGCAGTCCTAACAAATGAGCTTCCTTGTACGGTGGCTCGCAAATCCCAGCTCTTTCTCATTTCACCTTGCTTCCCACAGTGGTATTGGTGAAGTTATTTTGCTGCTGTTTGAGGAAGGATAGCCTGTGTTCTCCTGAGCTTGTATAGAGAGGCTTAACCTCTTCTTTGAGAAAGCAAAAGGCAGTATGGTACATTACTCCCAAGATGACTGACCCTTTCATTAGTGAAATTAGTGAAGAGGACCTGGTGGAGCAGGGAGCTTGCTGAATGCTTGCTGCTGAACCTCTAGGGCAGCACAGTGCTGCCCCACAGAGCCCTGACCCTACCCAGGGTCCTGCCCACAGAGCAACCACTCAGCACTTGCAGAGAAATGAAGATAACTGTTGGAGCACCAGTCATGTTAACTCATTAATGAGTTGGCCTTTGTCTTTATTTCTAACTTGGTTTAGACTTGCACCAACTTTGAATTCTTTATGGATAGAAGATACTCTTGATTAAAAGATACATCTTGATTTAAAGGACAGCTAGTGTTTTGTACACATAATACATGGCTACCAGGAGCGCTACTGATTGCTGATAATTTAATTCCTATAACAGACTGAAGAAAGCTTATTACCTGGCAGCCAGTATTCAATCACTATTTTCTGAAATAAATAGCCTATCAGACAGCTAACAATAAAAAAGCAAACGTGGTGTCCTTAACTTTGTGTATTTTTAAATGTAATATACTGTGCTAACACAGACATCCTAAAAGCTGTCTCCCTGCTAATCCTTCTCAATGGCTTTACCCTGTATTTGTGGTATGGTCATTTAAGTAAATGGTATTTCTACATTAATTTTAAAATCTGATGTATGGGCTAAAAAGATAAGTATAATAGAGCATGAAATGCACTAAAATACTGTCTTCCACATTATGTTCATGAGGCTCAGAGTTGGTTTTTATTATGCTGTAGAAAAAGAAGCATTTTAAAATAAGTAATTACAACCGATTGTGTATTTTCTTTCATCGTCATTGTTCCTGGAACCCTAGAAATAGCTAGAGGAGCAAAGACTATAGAAATACTCAGGGATCTTGGCAGCAGAGGACTAAATGCTGTAAAATAAAATAATCCTCCCCACTTCCCCAACAGCCTCAAACCACAAATTCCTCCACAGAAAACTTGGTGTTGTTGTAATATGAAAAAATGTAATAAATGGGTTAGCAGTGAGATGGATAATGGAAGAAAGAGGGGAGAATCTCATTAACTTTAATTAATTGTAAACCAAACTATAGCAAATCTACGGAAAAGACATCAGTCCTTCCAGTTATCTGTCCTTTACTGATACAGATTGAAGTCTGATATGACATTGGTTATAGATTAAGTATAGAGCTGGCTGTGAATTTTCAGTGTGATGTTTTGAAGAAACTTTTTTTTTTTTAATCAAAACGTAATTTTTAATAAAGGTCTGGAATTGTTCAGTATGCTGTAAGTAAAAATTGGCATAATAATTAGGTGAAGAATTAGAATAGCTCAAATGAAAACATTTTATTTGCGTAGGAGATTCAAGGCAATGCATTTGAGATTAACTGAACATAAACCTGTATATGCCTAAGATAGCCCAGAGATGCAGAGGAGCTGCTCTTTGGTGTAGCTCACATTTCTATATCCTTCTAGTTGGGATTTTTGGCTGATTCCATAATATATGATGGCTCTTTCTCATTGCTTAAGAAATATGTTCAGTTGGAACATAAGTTAATCCATAGATCAGTCCAAGATTTCTTATTTAAGATTTAGACGCAGCAAACTTTCCAAAGAAAACCAGAATGAATGTATTAAATTAAATCTAGGTGTTCTAACTTTGATAATATATGATATACATTTATTCTACTGCAATATATGTACATTGCAAATAGGCAAATTTTTCTCAATTTTATTTGAAATTATTGTAGTTGAAAATGAGGACTGAAATCAACTTCTTGCACACTTATAACCACTCTAAAAAATACAATGAGAGAAAAGAGAGGAAAAAATAGTGCAAATGGACTCAGAGGTGGGCATATATTGTTGGACAAAACTTGTATGCAGAGATAATAATGGCAAGATAGTGGAGTGTTTCCTTATAGATATTCTAAGGTGGTAGCGATTAAGGAATCTGTCCCCTTTTACCTTCACCTTCCTTTAAAAAATTTACTTTGGCTATAACATAATTTACTAATAAACACTAAAGGCATTTTAGAAAAAATCAGGTCATATCTTCTGCTTCCTTTTGAGTGTCTATCTGAAAGAATTAGTTTCAGAAAAGTATATACACAAATATATATATATATATAACACTTTTGGAAGAAATGGCACAGCTGCTGCCAGCTATGCCCTCTGGCACTCCGAGAGGCAGAAGCTTCTCCTGGGTTTTACAGTATGCTCTGAAGTGGAGTTGTGTTTTAATTGCTCCATCCATCCCTATTAATGGACAGGCAGAAAAGGGAAAAAAAATAATAATGAGAAAACAGATATTGTATACACATTGCTCTAAATACCTGTGGTTAAAAGAATATTAAGGTTGTTTAATGAAACACTGAAAAAACAGAAAATATATGGCTTCTGGTGTAACATTAACTCAGCCTCTGCAGCCAATACCATCATGCTTCCAGGAACCCCAGCTTTCCCTAGTGAACAACTGACAGGGCCTTCATGACTGTTCTACTCTTCAGGTAGTACGGAGTTCCAAGCTTTATTTAACATATAAAATACAAACCCTGTTCTAAGTACAGGTTATTGATTTCCTTACAATTCTTCATTTAGCCCTCCTAGTACATTCTGTTAATGGTAATCATAGTACTCATGATTATAATATGTAAAGTGTTCAAGAACATTCAATACTGCATTTCTACAAAGTCCTAGGAGGTGGTGGGTGATTGCTGGTTTTTGTTATATGTGTTGTTACACTCACGATATTCTGCAATAAACAAAGAGGAAACACATTTTGTATACAAAGCCAAGAATTTATTGTTGTTATAACTAAAATCTTTACAGTATAATTCAAAAATCATTTGTCCAAATTTAATTATTTCAGAAAAGAATATTTTAATACAGAAAGTCTCCTTAATATTGTAGTTAAAATTGTTATGCACACAGGTTCCTCCCCTTTTTCTGTTATTATGCTCAACATTTTCCTGTTCCTCTGGGCCCCAAGGCTGGTGGTTTCATTTTGCTGTTAAGGATGTTGGGGGTGCAATGCAGACTTGTCAGCATCTAGAGCTGTTCACTGGAGAAATATGATGTTCATCTTGATGGTTTCTTCTTCCTCATTGAAGGTTTTTCTGTATGCTCACTAACTTATAGTTACATATTTACTCCTTCCTCATGGGTCTGCAGCTTTATGTCCAAATTTACTACATATGTGCCCTTTTTGCAAGCTGGATATTACGTGGATATTCTCAGTTCTAGCAAAACCCAGTTTTGTCCAGTCCCAGGTGTGCATTTCTTTAACAGTTGCTTATAGCTGTGGGTCTTGAGTGCCAAGCACGTGACATATTTCTTATCATCCCACAGTGGTATTCCTTTACACAGCATCCTGTCTCTCTACTTCTCTGCTGTCACACCAGGCCTCCATTTCTATAAACTGCATCATTATACGCTAGACTTGTAAAATCACAGAGGCACCATATAAAGAAAAACAAAAGTAAAACAAATTAACCAGAGGTACCTGTTAAATTAGAAAAATTTTTGTTATGATAAATCAAGAAAAGTAAAGTTCCCAGCTAGTCAAGAAAGCCCAGATGGGGCAAGCCTGACAAGCTTCAGGTCTGGGAAACTCAGTGTGAAGCTGATAGTTTGCTACTAGCAAGAGCTATGCCACATTACAGGGACTGAAATTACAGAGTGCATCCTGAAAAATAGAATAATTAGAAAGAAAATGCTACTTTTCTTTACAGAACGATTACTTGAACTCATCGAAAGCCTGTTTTTTTTAAACTTCAAGAAGTGTTAATTGACTGAAAGTACTTTTAGTTCCTAATTAGATCATTACAATCATGCTGTTAACAAAGGCGATGATGAACAGACACATGCTGAGTTAGGATGTTATGTCTAGTAGAAATGGACACATTAGAGGATTTTGGAGTTAGGTTGCAGCTCAGCTCAAAGCCCAGAAATTCAGAGTTCCACTGGTATTGGCTGTTTTGAGCTGTTCTGGGAATGCAAAGCAGCCATAAACTTGACTTAAATGGCCAGTAAAGTGGTTTTTACTGCTGCTTTGTGTCACCAAATTGCTCCAAAGCAGCTGGAATATCCCATGAATCTGGCCCCAGATGTTTATGTGGAGTTTATTCAAACTATTCTAACCTCTTTGACATGAAATCTGCTGGAAACCTCACGAGAATAAGCTCTCTCTCCTTCTCCTGGTCTCAAACAGAAATGCCAAATGAACAGTCAGCTTTTAGTTTCATCACACTTTTGATCTGGTGAATACTGCAAATGGAAAACAAACCCACCAGAACTTACTTGAGTGTTTCAGAATTCCTCCTCAAACATAAATTAAATTTAATTCTAAGAAGATCCAATGTGTTTTGGTGGTAGTGACATCACTTTACCTATACTTAAATTCTAGTTATTATGTTATCTATTGCTGTATTTCAACAGGTGATCTTGTGTGGGATTGATTTCACAGGAGCTGACGTCTGCAGCTGAGTTTTGTAACCTTTAATTCTCTTTATAGCTGATGGTGCAAGAGACTGTACCACACCATCTCACTCATCTGGACACCTAATCCATGAGTTCAAAACAATGTTAGAATTATTTTATAACAATTTTGAACGGAAGTGTCATGCAAAAGTGGTACCTTCATTCACACTAAATACAGACTCATGTTAAGTTGGCCCACTCCAGTCAAGGAACACCCCTGCAGAGTAACGTACTTCTCTGTGTAAGATCCTCACAGTCTGTCCCATTCTGGTGCCAGCTCCAATATTGGTCTATACTTCTCTTATAATAAAGTTCAAGTAGCAAGAAAGAGCTGGCTGACGCGTAGTCTGCGCAAGGTCACAGACTGCTGTGATGTTCAGGATAGTCTTTATCGTGACACCTATGTCATCTTCAGGACTTTTCTCCTTACCAGAGGCAAGTCCAGCTTTTCATAAGATATAAATATTGTAAAATTCTATAAAAATATTTCTGGCTTGAGTCACTTGAAGCATAGCCAAGCAAACCACTAGGGACTGAACTGGAAGGAATATCTTTTATTTTTTGGCAGCAGAGATGAGTTTGCTGACCTAATAGAAAATATCTCTTATATATTTGATTAAAATTCCACAAGTTTGGCAAATATTCATAAAAATACTGAACTTTAAGTTTACACTTTACAACATACTTGAAGAAACTTTTATCTAAATTAGAGATGCATGAACAAATAGAAAAAGGACTGCCTTTTGTGGCCAAGGTGAAGGCTAAAGTAAATATTGAAGAGAGAGAAGGTTTTATACACCAGTACGCAGAAGGAGTTAAACAGGCATTTTCTTCAGTGGGAATATTCAATCTAATTCTTTTTTTATGCTGTGATTAGTTGCTCTATTTTATTTGTTTAACAATAATAAGGTCTTTGTATAGGTTGCACAGCAATGCTTTAAAATATCTACATGAAAAGCATGACCTTAAAAAGGAGACAGGAGGGATAGAATAGTCAAATTGTTAACAAATGAATAATTGGTTTTGAGAAATGTCAACAGAGCCTGCTTGTCTACACTACAGCCATTCCAGGAGAGGTAAATAGAGGTAGTCTTTTTGCTGAAATTATATGTGCAACTTTCAGAGGAATTCTTCTAATGACTCACATGCCTGGGATTACTTGGTCTACAGTGGGTTGGGGCCGAACCTGAATCCAATAGCACACTGCTTGGTGACCAGGTTATTATTCAAGGAATATGTTTTTTTAAAATAAAAGTAGCTCCAAATGAGGTGACAGTTATTTTCTCAGTTTGTGTGTTGGACCAGTAGATAAGACCATCAACTGAAGGGAAAAACAGCAGAATGTTCACATAGAGTTTTATGAATATTTAGCACCCATCTGATAATAAAAAGTTTAAGGGCATTCATAATTTGAAAATTTCAGTTTGGAGGACCTTGTTATGTGGAGGTTGAAAAGACCCAGCATCCCCATACTACAGACTTCATTGTGTAAGCAGTCAGAGTGGATGCAGAGTGGGAGAAGATATGGAGTGGTGCGTATAGTTACACAGTAGAAGGAGTGTTAGGACTCTCAGTGTCCTTTATGCAGTCATTGCCTGATCCTGCAGTCCACTCTGCTCTCTCTCAGATTGAATAACTCAGCTCTTCTGCTCTGCAAAGTCCCTCTATGTGACAGACTTTTTACATATACTCGAAGCAATAATCCAGTGGGTCAGGCATCACTCCATCAGTATTTCACTGATTACTGTTTTATTGAGAAGCTGGACATAACTATTAGGAATTCTGGCCTATTTTATCACTTGAAGATTAACTTGTGACCTAAAATGAATCGCTCAGTAATGCCGCAAACTGCAGAGATCTTCTTATCTAGTTGAAGTACCTGTCACAAGCTTTTTAGATGAGAGGCTTTATTTCAAAACATGCATTAGGAGAAATTGTTTGACATGTGGTTTAAAAGGCTTCCAGTTCTCCTTGCTAAATTCCCCAAAGTGTCACTAATATCCAAGTTCACATAAAAGACTCTAGGGCTGCAGATTCAGATGCTGCATTGTGCCTTTGTCTACCAAATATCCTCACAGCCACCAGCCTGCTGTGCTCTGTGCTTATGTTTTCTGTCTTTCCCGTTATCATGCAGTTCAACTGCCCACCAACAACCTCAGACCCCTGCAGTATCCCACTTATCCCTGTTGTACATCTGCATTAGGCAAAGCAGAGATACTTCAAAAATGTCTTTTGACTATCAAATTAGGCCTTGACTCTCATGAGGACTCCAATTTCAAGATTACACTTGTTCAATCTAAGGTCCCACATGCAGAATTAAACACAGACGTCAAACAGCACTGTGTGAGAGATTTTCCTCACCCAGGACACATGGGCCATATGTCAGGACCATGACCCACATTTGTACTTTTGTTACACACCTTTGTCCCATAAAAATGGGCACATACGGCTAGTAACAACTGTGTCTGTATACAGCAACTACTGCCTGTACAGGAAAACAGCAATATCCCATTATTTTTATGCAGTATTCAATATAATGTCTTTCCATCTCTTCTGTACCTCTGTATAATATATAATAATGGCCAGACTTCGCAAACGAAGAACCGGGGAAGGTCTTTACACCTTCCAGCCTGCGCATTGGATTTTTTA
>JAYRBT010000001.1:83393960-83453382 GCA_036023395.1 Myiotriccus ornatus | reverse complement strand
GGCTAACGGGCTCCATCTGCCCGGGGAGTGGCCCTGACCAGGAATTGAACCCGGGTCTCGGCGGTGACAGCGCCGCGTCCTTAACCACTAGACCACCAGTACCTCTGTTAGGAATTACCAACTACTATACGTGAGCAAGACACTGACAGTTTTTGTTCCAATCACTGAGAGTTTACAAACTGTGCAACCAATGCACCTTTTGCCTTTTCACAAAAATATTTCTGTCCAAGGGCACTATGGGATGAGTCTTGTAACTGATGTGAATGTGTGTTTTGGTTTGTAATTTCTAATTGATCGCAGCCTAATTATAGTGGGTACTTCATATTGGGTTACACTGGTGCAGTATAAGACTACAGTTAGAGAAAATGAAATTATAAAAAGAATCCTACCCATTCAGTACTAGAGATAAAATGCCATCTATTTTTACACTTCTGAATTTGCTTGCCATTATCTTCAATTAATTAATTGATGCTTCTTGCTGATTCATGCCCCAAGATCCTCTATTACTTTTGCATAAACACTAGTCACATAATGTTTTTAATTGTATATTTCCTTTTTGCTTCTGAAAGACCTTCCTCTGCTTGATATTGGCAGTGTGAACTGTTTGATGGGGTAGCATTTATAAATGTTATCGTTTAGAACTTGCACATCTGGCCGAAACCAATAATTCACTCCTCTTTTTCTTGTAGAAGTGTTTCCAAGGCTAAGAAACTTCCATGGCATTTCTAGTTTTCTGTTTCCTAGAAAAATAATAATAAAAAAGAAAATCTTAGATATTACTGAAACAGCTTGTATTCCACTTCTCCTCTTTCACCGGTATTTATTATTTGTCATTGTCTTTAAAAAATTAGGCCAGCATGTTGCCATATTTGGACACATCTTTAAAGTAGCACTGAATGTTGAAAAGAGAAGCATTATAAAAGAAAACACATCTGAAACTATGTCCTTTTGGTTTCTGGATTTGAAAAAGTGTCAAGAAAAATAAAGCTGGTCTGAATAACTTTGGAAATAAATTGAAGATTCTGGATTATTAGGTAGTCTTAGGTAAAACAGACATTTTTATGTTCAGTTGTGGTTTTTTAGAGGAAAGCAATGCAATTGCATAAAAATATGCAGAAGACATATTAGGGTAACTGCATAACCTAATGCTGGTAGATAGGCTGATTGTGAAGTGGGCAAAGTTACACAAGGGTGTAGGGGTATGTCTTAGTATATTGGGAGTTGCTGTGAGTCATCCTGATGCCACACTGATGTCAAACCAAGGTGTGCACCAGCTCTTCTCCACACATCTCCATCAGCCTATTTTTGATAGAAAAAGAAATGGGATGTTCAGCTAAGAGATTCATGACCATTCATTCAGATGGTTATGGAAATTTGAGCTGCACTATCTTTTGGTGTTTCCATGAAGCACAGTTGTACTTCATACAGTTGGTTAAAGGATTCTATGTGAATTACAGTGAACCTCAAAAGTTGCTACAGATAATTGACTGACCATCCTGCAGGGACTCCGGAAATACTATTAGGGAACTGTCCAGCAAAAGTTTCTCCCATGAAGAGTGTTTCAGTATGGTGTCCCTCTCAGAGCTGTTACCTGGTGCAGACAAAGAGCAGGCCGAGAACTGGCCGTAAGTGTGCTGAGGGAGAAAGTGTAACTGCCTGCTCTGGGCTATGCCTCTCTGTCTCTCTGCCTAATCCTACAAGAAACATTTGTTCTTTAGGTCAGGCAATTGAGGTCCATTCAGCTCCTAAAGATGACTAAGAAGGGAAAACCAAACCTCTTTTTCATTTAACTGACTAATGAAACCCACTGCCTTCCTAAAAAGTGCAAACCCTGGGTGTTGATGCATGCTGGACTAAACATCAGAAAGATGGGAAGGCCACTGGAGATAGGAAAGATGGGAAGGCTATAAATTTGGCACTTAGCTCAAGTATTCAGTCTCCCTCTGTCCATGATTTCTTCTGGTCTTCCTTGGTCAGAGATATCTCTCTTCAAAAACCTTTCATAAGTTTCAGGTGAATGTTTATGGGAAAGAGGTCTACCTGTGTGTCAATCAAAACATGAGAATTTTGAAGGGAGACTTCAGTGTTGTTCAGTCTTAATATGAAGAGTTCTTTGCACACCATTGGCCATTTTGCCACAAAACATATATTCTGCTTTCTTTCAAGGGGTGTGTATGTAGTGGAAACTTTTTATCTGAGTTTTCTTTTGATAATATATCTATTACTCCATTATTTTGCCATTTTACTTCTACCCCTCTTTGACTCTGTGTTCCCCTGCTTAATAATGTGCTCAGTGTTTCTGTCTACTGCATCATTTACAATGAGACCTTTCATTAATATCCTATTTGACACCTTGCATGAATATCTAGAGAAGAGCAATAGAGGTAGCTGAAATAGCACACAGGCAATTCCAAGGCAGAAGTGATGTATGACAAAGTGTCTCCACTCTGCTTATGTAATTGTCTGAATCTTGATTTAAGTGTCCACTGCTGCCAGAAGTGAATTATGCCATAAAATCTGTGCTCTTCCCATTTGAACTCTGGATTGCCATTAGTGATGATTTGTGCCAGATATCATTAAAATTATGCATAAAAAATAGAAACTATCTGCAAAGCGTTCACAAGCTTACAGTTCCAGACCATTTTTTTAGTCACCCCAAGCTCTCTGTGTTTTTCCTGTATGGAAAAAAAAATCCTTGTCTTGGCTCCTTGAAGCTAATTTGAGGATATTTTTTCCAATATATTTACCTTTTCTTCAAAAATGGGCAAGTTATTTAGGAGCTCATTTCTTATTTAAAAACCAAGTGAATTTGCTGCCCAAGCTCTTTAACAAATCTGGGTCTAAGAGCAACTGAGTTAAGTGCGCTTGAAATGTGTGACTATTACTGGAAGTGGGAATAGCCAGTACTTCAGAACATTGTGAACCTGAATGGCTTGTTGGTAAGTTTTATTTCTATGATGTATTTAATTCAGTAGAAATGTGACTCCTAGCCTTGATTTTAACCAGGTATCTTGTATGCAGATATTATACAAATTTCTCTACATAAGATCTACTAATGCATCTCAGTTTGAATTTGTAAATCTGCCAAGTTTCACTCAGTCGGAGAGAGGCTTCCTCATTTGGGATTAATTTTAAGACTCTCTTAAAAAGTGTCTTCACTTGTGATGAAACATTTTGCTGTGTGAATGAGATGTGTAAAATCTCATTCTAAAGGCCAAATTCATCTCTGGTGTACCTTCTGGGGAATTCCCATGATGCTTTGAAATCTTCCTCATTCTGATGATCACAGCTCAAGGAGCCTGAACGCTTCTTCAGTTTGATCCCTGTGCATTTTGCACAGAGTGCCAGTCATACAGTAGTTTTCTGAAATGCTCATATGGAGTGAGAGATGAGGTAGTCATAGATCATTTTCATTTTAGCCTAAGCCAGGATGAAAACTCTACTGATGAAGTGAATCTGACGTACAGCTTAGCTATTCATCCATAAGAATAATATACACTTTACAACATATATAAACACATAAAAAATAGTAAGACTTCCCATTTTTCTTTGTTCCTTTCTCCAAAATAAACATATTAAGAAAGTAGCTAGTGAAAGGAGCTGCTGCTGATGTAAAGCCTTTATATATACCATAACTGAGACATCCACCTGCCTTTTTGAACACAATAAGTGACCAGCAACAAAACCAAACAGAAAACAAAAATCAAAAAACAAGCCCCAAACAGATCATGTTTGCTGATAATGTTATTCAAGACTAAAGATTCCTTTTGTCTTCCTTGTGATACTAAAACACTCTCAGGCTGATAAAATCAACAAGGACAGGGCAATTGCCATTGCTCATTTTATGACCTGGGGCATTGCTCCAGTACCTCAGACTGCCTTGGCACCATTAGTCCCTAGACTGCTTCTGCTGATCTTAAAGAGGCTTTTGTTGGTAATCAGTACAGACTCTGGAATCCCAGGACACCACTGCTAGTTATGCTGAGCTAAAATCATAAGGAGTGCAAGCAATAACAAGCACCAAGGCCTGTGCTGACCCTTAGCAGCTGTTTATATCCAATCATAACTGAGCAAATGACTTTCCAAACGAAAAGGCATGTTTTTGGAACTGATAATAAATCAATCTTTAAAGAATGAGAAATACTTATTAGTTTTATTCTCTGCTAGGTTGTAAAAAAACCAAATAAGAACCCCTGCCTTAGAGCCAGACGGCTTTCACATATATAGAGAGATTTAAAGGGGTTGCACATCAAAAGGGGGCATTTTTAATAGTGCTCACATGACAGGCAAACACTACTGCATTTCTGAAAGTGATACACTCCAGCTTAATGAAAGGTAACTTTCTGAAAACCAACTAAATTGCCACCAAATCTCTGGCAATTAGTAAAAATAAAACTTCTAAGTTCCTAATGGGGCAAAGGAATAATAAATAACATAATTCTGATAGTGTGAATTTCAGTGTCAGGGATAACGTGGTAAAGCTGTTCTTACTTCAAAAAGTTTGAAGATAATTAATAACAGAAGAGATTTTTATAGCTGCAGGCAAGAGGAGGTAACAGTGCTCTGCATGAAGGGAGAGAGGACTTGCTGCTTCAGAACCACAAACCCTGTGCTGTCCTGCTCCCTGCTCCTCCAGGAAGCCTTGGTGGGAAATTGGTGCCCGTGCCTGGCCCAGCTGCACAGCTTCTAACAGGCTCCAATGCCTTATTTCCCAGCTGATGTTCCAAGGGTGACTCTAGTGGGTGAGGAAGCCGGTGGACAGTCACCTGTGACCCCCTGATGACAAGTAACCCTTTTCCACCAAGACCCTATATTCAGTATTTGCAGAAGTAGATACTTCTCTTTCTCTTCCTCTGCACCAGCTTTGTAAATGAATGGAGCTTATGAGGAACAGAGTGGAGGCAGGATTCATGTGTTTGAATTAGTTGTTTACATCTGTGCTGGCCAGCTTTTCTGAGAACAATTTGTCTCACCCTGAAGAAGATGATCTGTTCAAATGAGCTACACAACAGAAGTACAGCACTTTTGCTGACCTTGAAGGGAACTGGTGATGCCTATTCCAGGCACAGAGGTCTGTATGGCAGGCATCTTGAGCTTAGGTGAAACAAAACCCCTCTAAGAACCATCCTCATGTTTTCCTTCTGTTGGTTATTTGTCCTGGGTCAAGACAAGGTTGGGAATATTAGACCAAGATGAGCAATATCGTGTTTGTAGCCATGGTGTTGTTTTGAACTTTTGCAGATAGCTACCACACCCCTCTGATGTTTTCTTCATAACATACCAACTGCTGAGAGATTGGCACAACAGTGTAATATTAATAGAAGAAATCTGGTTTGAATTCCCTTAAAGTCAATGTTCTTGTAAATCTAATAAGTACTTGGATATTGATGTGCTAGTCCACATCTGCAGAATTTAAAAATCTGAAATTCATTTAAGTCTTATAATTAATAAACAAAAGTCCTCAGACTTAAAAATGTGAAAGACATCATTAGTGACACTATACTTTTATGGTGCTATTCCTAAAAGGATATTAAAATGCTCCAAAAGTGGCCAGATCCCTTATTATAATGTTGTAAGAGGAATGTTTTTTATCACCATTCTAGAGAGAAACTAAAGAAATTACTGATACAGGCCGAACCTTGAAACGCTTGGATATTTGCTGATTGTAGGACATGAAAAGATGAGAAATACACCACAGCAGTGGTGCAGGTAGAGCAACCTAGTTTGTGGGTCCAATGCCAGCAACAAGCACGTATGGGCTGTGCATGTAGCCAAAGTCCGAGTGCACAAAAGCTGCTTCAGGAATGGATTAGCAGATTCTTTCAGAGAGTCATTTAGCAAAGCAGCCCTGAAATGTGTGCTTGCCTGAACAGGCTGGTGGAAGAGGTAAGGCAGAGGCAGGGAGCACCGCTGGAGACTACAGTCAGCAAGAAGAGTGGGCATATTTCCATTCTTCCTGGCAAAATTAGCTGTGGGTACTGTCAGGTGCCCACAGTAATAATTAAGATATGCTAATTGGCAAATGAAGTATGCTGATGATCAGATGAGGCCGATGATAATAAGACTGGCAGGGGTACAGGTACCCCGACAGCTGAGTAGCAAAAGACAGTAAGAAGGAGAGGGTATGGGGAGGTGCCCAGCTGACCTCTCAGAAGGCCTTTGTTCCCAAAAGCAAGATTGTAATTTAGAGGTACACGTGTGGGAGGTGTTGTGCTCCTCTGTGGTAACCTGAATCCCTCTCATCTGGAGTCTGCCTGCAGAATAAATGCTTTGTCTCTGATGGGCACGAGTTGCCCTCATCTGCCTGGTGTGACCGGTTGGGAAAAGTCAGACATGTGGTAGCCACAGGAATATTTGGTAATCCAATTAAACTATTGAGGAAACACAATGGGCCATGTGGTTTATTCTACTCATTGGTGCTATTATACGTGTGCAATGGAGGGACTGAGCTCTCCCTAGACAAAAAAAGTATTAATGGTCACAAACAGATATTTTCTAATAATGCTCCAAAATTTACTGACAGACTGGAGGCCCTTGTGGGTGGCCAAAGAGAGATTTAGAGAAACAAACAGGTAGGGCATGTGGAAGGTACTGTGGTATTGTCATTTGACTTTGATATTACCTGTTGATATTTTCTACCTTAAAAACCCCCAACCCATTAAAAGAGTCTGTAAGCCCAAACAGCTTACCTTTGGGTGTATTAAAACAAAAAAATAAACCAATCAAACAAAAACAAACAAAACAACCCCAAAACTCCACCCTAAACCCACAACATTTTTGTGTTTGGATAATTTTCTACATTCTGTACAATTAGCTGCAAATTACAGATTTACTGTAGGACCTCTGGAGTGAGGCCGTATCTTAGGATCATTGAGGATTTGGGAGGCTGCTGTTGAGGTTCTTGTTCTAAATCTCTTTTACCTCTTATGGAAGCATCTGCATATTATCCTCTACTGAATTTCTGTATTTCTGTTCACACCTTCTGATTTCACCTCCAGAAATATCTAAGGTTTAGTAAAGAGTGTAATGCTTGATTAGGCCATTCAGGCCTAACATAACAATTTTTCAGAAGTGTGTTCAGGTATTCCTGTCTAATTCCACAACCAGCCAGAACCTCTATGGACTTCCCTGTTTGACTGGAGGGGTTCCCAGAGCACAGAGTCATGCTTTTCTATGTGTTCAGACCTGGTTTGGTCTTGTCAGGCTCATCAGCTACTACCATGCTTTGGCTTCACCCTAACCAGCTCCCAGAAAGTGGCATTTCCCCATCTCAGTTCCTCTGAGCACTCGAGCTGTTTTATAGCTACCTTACAGCTCTCTTGAAGAGAGCTTTTAACACAGGGGGGTGGTAGCTGCTGCTTTCTTTTCAAAACCAGCTGGAAGAGGAAATGTTAGGGATCTGATTTTGAAATAGTGTTTTCTTGAGAACCAACAAAATTTGACAATCCTCTTCTTTTGCCTACAGGAACACCTACTTAGAAAAATAGCCCCATCACTAAATTATACAGTTTGGGAAACCAATCTTCATTCCATCTCTTGAACAAAATCATGTTGAAAGGGAAAAAGAAAATTTTAAAAGTGAGAGGGAATAAATCTGCGCTGAAGTGTTAAAGAAATTCTATGCCTTGAAAGATACTCCAGCATGCTTCAACACCCCTATGTGGACAGCTGTAGATACGCTTGTGCTTTCTGCATCCCAACATTTTAGTCAGTGCCCAAAAAATAAACACTACGATACCAAAAACGGTTATTACTGCTTTTAACCTCAAATATTTTAGGAATGCAAGAGCTGTTGCGAGCTGTTGGCCCTGAATTTTCCTTAGCTGTTTTTGAATCCCACCTTTTGAGATGGCATAATGTGTATCTTGCTTGCATGCTTCCCTCTGGGGTTTGTATCAGGCTTTAAACTATCCCTGGTGAGGACCATGTATTGCTAATAGTCTGTGAGGTGCTTACTGTGTGAAGGTTCTGCCAGAACTGTTTCTATCTAAATAAGATTATCCAAGGATGGGTGCTGAATTCAGTTACTGAATCCTGAAGGAGGAGCTGCTAACATGTTACCTCCTTCCAGCTGAGGAATTAGAGACTCTTGAAAGATATATAGGATTGCTAATGGTCCAGGGGATAGTGACAACTTCAGTGGGATAAGCAGGTTTTAGATTGGTGAAGTAGCAGTGGGATTGAAGAACATGTCTTTCTATTTCCATTTTTCAACATGATTTTGGTTCACCTACTAATATTTCTCCTTTTGTTTTCCCTCTATTTTACTTGTGGAAATAGAGCAGCTGGAAAACTGCTTTCTGTGTGCTTCCAGTGGATGACCAAAAGTGAGGTTCTAGGTGATGTGGGTATAAAAATTCAGTGGCTTAGTTTTAATGAAAATATTAGCAATTAAAGTATGTATCCATATCAGTAGGACCTTGATTTTTAATAGTGTGGGGGTTTTGGGGGATTTGAGTTATACTGAATAGATTAAGTGGTAGTGGATGTTACCTATGAGTTGCAACAATGCATTTGGCTGGCACATGTTGTGTATGGGCTCATCATCAGTGTGCGACAGCACTGAGCAGTGTGATGAGGTGGTTTTGGAGGGGAAAAGAAGGGGCTGAGCACTCCACGGTAATGCTCTCATCCCAGGACCAAGCCCAGGCTGCCCACCCAGGGGTGATGTCACTGTCGTCTGTGACAAAACTGGCACCAGAAACAATACTGTAAGCTGCAACTTTCTTTCTTTGGACACTGAGCCTCCTTGTTATGTTTGGTGCAGTAGGGCTCACAAATACGGACATGGAGGTGGACCAAAGCAGGCTAAACAACTTTCAAGGAGTCAACGGCAAAGTGAAAAAGAATATAATTTACACTGGCTTCTTTACATTATGTTGGGAGTCTTTATTCCTATCCCCATCATATCTAGGTATTACACACTGTTCTCTGCTGCATTCAGCTATGATCTTTTTCTTGTAAAGAAATGAACCATGCGAACGAGCTTGAAGACAAATTTTAAAATATTAAACGCTGTCCTTCTTCTCAAATCTGAATCTCATGTTAGTTGTTTACATACATTATTTAATAACTTGCATATATTTTTTATATATTATTCTGACAGTAGCAAGTGAAACCAGATTCAGGAAAAATATTCCGGTACAAGGAATCTCAAAATACACATTTGCATTGGTAAGGTACTAGTGTATATTTTGTAGGGCTTATATTGCTACTCATTGTGGTTAGTGGTTAGTATGACTATCATGTTTTTGGAGTATTACGTATCCGAGAAAATGTAATTTTTTTCTATTCCTTTTAAAATCAAATTACAATGTGACATTCAATAAAATATCTTTTGTGCAGCTAATAAAAATGAGATCCCATCTCACTGCTTTGACAAATAAACCACACAAGTCAAAATACTGCCTCTGATACAGTTTATAGCTTAAGCTTTCATGTCAGCCTTTCCTATAAAAAAGCCCCATTATTTATTAATAGCCTTCTATGTCTTAAAAGTTTCTTTTTCTTGTGTGGAGAAAAAATCATTTGCCTTTTAATGGGGTGTCAGATTTGTTTTCCAAACCTTCTAAAAGGTTATCGTTGTTACATATGGACAAGTGCTTTTTTCAGAATCAATGTAAACTCTGTTACCAGGGTAATTTACTGCAGTCCCCTGGTAGCTGTACGGAAAACTTAATTTCACCATTTTGCAAAGTGGAGGGGTGGGACTCTTTCCTTGTGGTTAACTATTTTCACATGGAGTGAAAAGAAAATGCATGCTTCTAGCACATACTAAATAACTGATGGGCTCTTACCCTCTGTTTGAGTTCAGGGCACACTGGCAGTCTGGTAGGGTTCATGGCATAGAAGGATGACTGACCAAATTAGATATACCATAAAACCTTTTGGCAATTAACCCCCAACTAACAAAAGATTCAGGCTAATACTAACAGTGGATAATAAAAGCTTGTTAAATTTCCAACCATTACCCATACACATACACACCCAAATATCTGAGCCACATTTTTTTATGACAGAGGACTCTGTACAGAGGGAAGAATATTCTATGGAAGATCCAGAGGTGTCAGGTTTGAGTCTGTCTTGCAGTTTGAGTTGAGAAATGACACGAGACACAAGCAAATATCAAATTCAGGCTTGTGCATTTAATTAGAGCTTGCATTAGCAGCTGAAGTACTTTGTTTTGAAAAAGGCAATAATAGCAGTATTTTTCTCTAATAAACACTACTTAAAAAACCTCCAAAACCAGAAACCACTAGGAACTACTTATGACCTGAACAACATTTTTAGATTAAATTAATTACTTTTTACTTGTAATTTCCACAAACTTTTTAAATTGCCTTAAGTATTTGGGGATCCTACCTACACCTGCCCAGAGAAGAGTGGGTTTCACAACCGGCATCAGCTCTTTAAATGTGACGTTTCATAATTTTTCCATCCACATTGGTAGCTGTTCAGCAGACTGAAGTCAGTTCACCACATCTGTGCTGTACTTAAGAGGAAGCAAGCTGGTGATCTCTGCTACTGGACTGAGGCACAGATGGCTCTAGACTTACTGAATTTTGAAGCTTACACTTGTTCTGCACAGGGTAGGGACATGCAGTGCAAACCTCCTTCTGGATCACAGCAAGAAAGATCTGTCAACAACTGGCAAAATAGAAGAGCTGGTTTTATAAGGTAGAATAAAAAGGGGAATACAGGTAATGGATAAATCTTGTGTCAATTCAGATGCTGGGAACCCCATGTTGATGCAGTGTTGACAGACCCCATATGGATTTTCCCATGTCATGTTGCACAGATGCCATTCATGGACTAGCAGGATGATTCAAAGACTTCTATCCATCAATTAAATTTTGGAACAACCTTCTAATAGATTAATTAGGGGAAAAAGATCCCAAACTTGAACTACGAGCTTTAATTAAGAGTATGACAGACCTTGGTAAATTCGTGGATGAGATTATGTAACATCCATTATAAGGACTGAATTCAGTGACCCACTGTGTCCTATGACAGGTATTTTATGAAGAATTCTACCATAGGAAGTTTTTAGTAAGGTGTCATTTTCATACTAAAGAAAGGTTTTGTCAGACTGTCCTGGATCATTTTCAAGTACTGAGACTGGGATCCTATGTCGTCAACACTTGTCTGGCTGTGCTCTCAGGAGAAATACCACCCACACAGATGCTAAGAGCTACTGAAAAACCTACTGATGTTCACTTTTCAACAGGCTCAGTCTGCATCTCTTTGCCCTCCAAAAATCCTAAATGTAAGGTGAATTCATGTGTATAATGACTTTGGAGCTTTGATTTCCAAGACCAGGGACATGTTTCTGGGATTATTTTTGCCCTACCATCTTCAAACCCATGCATTTGGGAGACACTATTACAGATTATTTATTAGTGCCTTTGACAGGAGAAGGAAAGGGCCTGCTATGTGTCAGTCATCAAGCTCCTCTCTAGAAGCTTGAATTCTGGTCACTGTTTCTTTCAGGATATATTAGTCTACATGGCATACTACAGAGCAGAGGTATTCCAGTGGAGCTAAAACTAGTCTCGGTATTAGTGAATCAGTGTAGACATGGTAGAGCAAAGCTTGAGCTATGTGCATTCACAGGTAAGCTTCTACTTCATCTAGCTCATGTAGACACCACTTGGATGTTTGTACCTTGCATTATAACCTGAGTTTGAGGGCAGAAAAACCTATGACTGTGCTGATAAAGCACTAGGTCTCAGAGTATGAAGCTGTATTATAGCCAAGAAGCAGAATTTTGGCATATGGAGGCTGTCTGACTCTGTTTTGGTCGGTGTTGTTGAAGTAGCAAGGTGACGATGCAGCAGCGTGTCCTTCCGTCACTGGACAAAAACCCCAGAATCGGTACAGACCTTGGGTCTTCCCTGTGGGAGGTATCCAAAGTGCATAAGACCTTGGCATAAAATATAAACAGATCAAATCTGTTTTCATGTGATATCATTGCACCATTCAGCTACAACATGGACATGTTCATAGTTTCATTCCCAGAATAATTTTATAAGTCATTCGTTGTTGGAATCTGGACTTGTTGCTCTTCCTCACCTCAATGTGAGCTAATGTGTGACTGTAGCAAGCCCAGAAAATAAAAAAATGTTTAAACATTCACCAGTTTCTTCTTCTTCTCATGATTCAGGTACTACTGCAAAACTAAAGGCCACCATTGGAGAGAGGTACTGAAGGGTAAGTCTTTCTCTGGACTAGAGCTATCACACAGGCACTCCTGTCCTGCACAGGAGCTGTGAGGGGTTGAACTATGCTCAGATCACACACAGACTCTGTGTGTTGGCTCAGTCAGTTCAGACTAATGAGACAGGGGAGATTCTGTATGTTGACGGAAATTTTCAGATAACTTAGCCTCTGAATTGAAATTATTTTACAGCAAATATTAGCAAACGGATTTTTTACAAAACTGAATAATTTGTTCAAGAGGTGGAGATTTTTCTGATGGTGACAAAAGATGAGTTCCCAGCTGAGATGGCACTTCCTGACAAATATCATATTACTCTGCCAAAGAAGAGGGCTTGTCTGTGATATTATTGTCATAATTAATACAGTGAACCCCATTTTTTTTCTTTAGAAACTCTTATCTTTAGAAATTATCCTTAAAATTCTAAATATTACTACTACTTCTTCTGTCACACTGTGGCAGTCACACAGCATGAAACACTTTTGCTCAGACTATTAGAATTTGGCAAAGTTACAACATCTGAAAGTGAGGTCTTATAATGGGAAGTATTAAATAACTATAAATCACTAAGCAGCTCTATCTACATAAGCTCAAAAATATAGTTGTAAAAGCAGGAAAGCTCTTCTCAAATAAAGCACTAGATTTCCATGTGATTGTACTTTTTATCTGAGCTTACAGTGGGGCAATGAAGTCAGTGGAAGGTCAAGTGACCCACCCAAGGTCGCTGACTGGCAGTCAGTGACCGAGTCACTATCACAACCTGTGGAAGTTCCTGGCTCTGAGAGAAGTACAAGGTAAGTGACACTAAGGTACATCTTCCCTCAGTTTCCATTATGTTTCTAATCTCTCTTCACTACAGTAATGAATGATAATGAGTTGCAATCTTTTCTCTGGGTTGCTCTTGCCGCTGCATCGGTGACACTTATTGTTACAATAAAGATATAAGTGGAGAAAAAAATTGTGCTAGGTGATATTAGGAATAAGCAAACCTAAAGAACTTAGAAAAAGAACAGTGGTTGCAATAACTTGTTAGAAAGGACAGTCTCAGTGTGTCCGTGTCAGGCAGGTCACCCTCTCCTTCATCCGGAATTGAAAATATTGTGAAAAAAAATGGACATGATTCAGTAACTTCTATTTTATGTAAGCAAGTCTTATTAATGAAAGAATGGAGACAGGTACATAGTTGACCTGATGATATTTACTATGCAAAATCACAAACTCAGTTAACCCAGCACTGAGGATCAAGCTCCTCTTATGCAGCTGCACTTAGGTGTTGGTGAATATTAAGCATTTCAGACTCACAGAAAACCAATTTGCAAAGTTGCTCAGGGGTCCCAACTCAGTTTTCTTGAAAGAGCTCAGTGCTCAGCAAAACTTCTTCAAAAGGCAACAGACTTTCAACCCTGCTATGCACTCAGTGCCTCCCACTGGTCAGACTGTGCTCTTGGAGGCTGTTGAGTGCTGAATCCTTTATCAAAGTCTGATTGTGCACACTCTGCATTTTGCCTGAAAAGAGAGGGAGTGAGGAGGAAGCAGGAAAGAGCATTCAGTTGCCTTGTTGCTTTTTCTTCCTCTCCATCCTTCTCTTAGCCACTATCTCTTTTTCTGCTGATACAGTACTTGCATCTCCAGCATAGTTTCAACCAGAAAGAAATAGCAGCTCTGAGCCACAGCTGGAAGATACCATGGCAGAAGAGTGTGAGTTAGGGACAGTTTTGGGGATACATGGACAAAGACTCTGCTGTCAGCAATGTTGAGCCCCCTTGGTGCTAGTCTGGAAACATGTCCCATCCATGTGTTCTCATATCAGTATTAGCCATGGTGGCAGCTGGTGAAAATTCAATAGCAATGGAATCCTTTGTGTATTTTAGCATGAGAATATTCCATATGTTTGATGCTATCCCTTTAATCATCTTACACAATGTTCACGATCTTGCTTTTCCTTGGTCTGCTGAAATACAATGTCTTGGCACGATGATTTCTTTATATTAAATTAGATTATTTTTTTCCCATCCCCAAGTTATGATTTCTGTTGTCATCATTCCTTTAATATCTTATTTTGATAATTCATCTACTGGTTTCCTTTCTGTGTAAAATTAATATTAGATTCCTATGAGGACACAAATGCAAAACCACTCACAGGCATAACAAGCCCTGTAAGGACTCATGAGTCTAACTGACTGCTCAGAAATCCTGGGTGTAAAGGAAAAGGGTATCTAAAATTTGTACAGTAGGGGAACCTGCACTTTCTGTAAACCTTGGAAACCCCGTAGTATGTGATGTGTGTGATGGGGTAAGGTGCAACTTGAGTTGCTCATGTTTATGTGACACCTCCCATCTATATTGTCACTAAATCCATCTGCTTCCTAAAAATCCCAACTAACTTGCAGCTCTAGCAAACATTTTACCATGATTTTGGTTCAGCTGTTGTGATGGTTCCTTCTGTGAATTGCTCTTTCTGCTGGAGAAGGGGAGATATTACACTAAAATAATATTTTTTATATTTAGCTACTAATTTCCCAGGTCTCATTTGAGAACATCAGTCAAAAAGCCTATTATCTGTTTAAAAGAACCATTTATTACCGTCACTATTTTTCTCCTACACTTTGGGTTAATAAAAAAAAGTTTGAAATATATCTAAGATTTTAAACCTTTAGTTTGATAAAGTCTGGGTTATGAAGTAGGGTTTTTCAGTGGCTCATTAAAGTAATTAAAGTTAGCACTTCTAGTTTAAAGCATGCTAAAAGCTTTGAAATACCCATCCTCTCTCTGCCCATTCACATGTTGTATGAAGCTTTACCTCTTATGAAATACCTTAAAAATTCTCTGTTGATGGTTTTGGTGGTTCCCATCATATCAGGGAGAGTCCTACCAAAGTGGCCATGCTGGTGAATCATGATCCTTAAAAGAGAGCCCTGGTGAGAGTAGAATTGCTGTTTTCCACGCTTGAAATGCTTACTGCATCTGTTCTGTGGTGGTATACCAAGCGTTTAAAACTTAAGAGAAATGGATTGTGAAGGTTCTTCTTTCTTGAAGGACAACTTCTGCTCTTACCATAGTAAGCATCAAGCAGAACTGTCTAAATAATCCATTAGCTGAATTTTTATTGCTTCTCTGAAAAATAGCAACTTTTGGTTTTCTTGAAGATGTTTGTTGTTCTAAGTAGTTTAATGCTACCCTATTTCTGGTCCTACAGATTTGTTTTGAGTATTTGATGCATACAAGTGGACCTTTGCTGATTAATTTATCAGCTACATCACACAATATTGTCCCTGTTTCTGTATGGAATGAGCATAATTCTTCAAATTGTGTATCTGCTGGGAATACAGTGTTTCTGAATTCACAATTTGTATTCTATCAGTATACCGTAGTATTCATTTAACATTAATTTTCCATGAATGTTTCATGTACCTTGTACTGGTTAATAACATGAAGACACTTTATGTATCCAAAACTCTTTTGTGGTGTACTGGGGGAATTTGTAAATCTGTTTTGACTACACTTCACTAGTAGTTTGCAAACAGAATTTTTCAAGTTACTTCCAAACTCTTCTCTCTTGAAACCTGTTCTACGTCTACTATAGGCCACCATAATGTTGCTCTCAAAAATCATATTTAAACTGTAATGTCTTCTGAAAGTTGATGCAAAAAAGGGCACAAAACCTATATTCTTCTCTATTTTGGGAGGCATTGGCCCAGCTAGGGTCAACAATTACCCGCTTACTCTAAGAAAAAATTTATGAGAAAAATAAACCATAAGCTTTTATGCAAACGCTGCTTTTGGCCCTTTCCAGGGATGATTTCTACTGCTTTTCTTCCAGCATACAGGATATGTTCATTTAGCTTCTATATACAGGTACTGGGAGTTATAAAACAAGCAAATTCCTCTGTCTATACGTCTGAATTTAAGATCCATTCCTTTATTTCCTCTCTCTTTCCCCCTCCCCCTTACAGGAGTTTTCTCTTTCCTGTAATTGTACTGGTACAAAGAGCTTGAGGAGGACAGCTTCCCTCTCTGATTAAATTTAAGCAACAACAGCTGCTGGATGTGGGGCTGGCAATGCTGGAAGTGGCTGTCCATCACCCTTCCTCTTCATAAGCCCTTGATACCTGGCAAGTGCCCTGAGATACTGCACACCTGTGGAGAAGGGGTAGGTTGAACCACCACCCTATATGTGACCCGAGGACCCCCAACAGTGGTTTTCAACAATATTCTGAGGGATAGGGGCCTTTCAGGGCTACAACTTTCCGGAACCGTGTCCTCGATGGGGCTGTCGTCAGCCATCTGAGACAGCCCTTCTGGGAATGCCATCAGAGTGTGGCAGTTAGGCAGGCATACAGAGCCAGTGAAGCACCTGTGGAAGCTCAGTATGGGGAGGTGGATAAAGGCAAGGCTCACTTCCACATTTTAGTAATGAGATACTTGCTTGTAAAGATAATTTCAATAGGGCTGCACATTATTCATTTATAGGGAAGTCTGGTGGCTGCAGAAATCCTAAATCACAGCATTGGCTTCCTGCTTGATGCTAATTTGGGCCAGTTCCAGCCAATGGAGTTCCTTTTCCATTGTGTCATTTAATTACACATTTAACCACACTTCTCAGCTAGTAAGAGCCTTAATATATGGCCTCTTAATCTAATACTGTTCTATTAAAAACTACACTCAGTATTTTAAAGTGTTAGACAACAGATGGAATTGACAGTTTTAATAGGTAGCAACTAACATCATCTCCCAGTCTACACCTCTGTATTGGATTTCAAGCAACTGATATCACTGTGGACATGTGCAGATATGGAGCTTGCATTTAAAGGCAGAAATTCAATCAATAACCTGTCTCTCAACAAGCTTACTAGATTATATCAGTTAGAAGTGACCATCTGGCCTAATCTTGGGAGTTCTGAGATATCATGTAGATCTTTTTCGCTAATGTCATTTTTATTTGGTTAACATTAATAAACCATAGCAAACATTGCAAATCTTGCAATCTGAAGCTGTAACTCAATTTTTGCCTTTAACATGAGACAAGTCAAACATCTGCTTCTCTAGGGGGAACGTGTGCGAGCGCCAGCAAAAGAAAGATGCAATCGCTCTGAAGATTTTACTGTCTTTCTAGGTGTTGTGAAATGATGGAAAGTGGCAGTCTTTTTTATTTACTAAAAGAAAAGTGTGTTACTAAAAGGTATCCAACAACTAATGTGATTATTTCTGTGAATACAAAATATGGAGGGAAATATGTAGATAGCATTCTGGGGGTTAAAGTTTCAGAGTATTCTATGGCTGCGATAAAAGAAGAATGTACATTACATATTCATCTACTAGATTTATGCTACAAATAAAGTCTAACTTTTAATCTGGTACAGTCAATATATATCACATATCTGTGATCAGTCGTTTAATGCTGTCATAGCCAGAATGTATAAACTCTGAAAAGCCTTTTTTAATACCAGAGTGAGTAACATTCTCTTCCATCTCTTCGCTACATTAAATTTAATTTCAAATTCTATTTTGTGTTGGGCTGAGAACCAGCACTATTAGAAGTTCATAAATGCTCTTTTCACAAAAGAGAAAAATAAATGTCAGTGTCCCAGGTCTAATTATAACTTTGTATTTGTAAGTGGCACAATAGTGATTCAATTATGCAAATAATTGTCATTGGATTTTCATCTTGCAAAATAAAAATCAGGACTGATTCCTAAATGGATCTGATGAAATCAACCCCCTTGAAATTCTGGAGATTCTTCTTTTTGGCGTTGTTCCATTGCTGATAAATTGAAATTTAAAAAATTTCAAACGGTGGACTTCATGATGAATGCCCATAGGTAGTGAGGGGGAGAAGCAAGACAGGTGACTTTGCTAAAAAGAAACAATGTCAGAAGAACTGAAAAAAAAAAAAAAAATTTTTGGGGACTTCATTAAAATAGGATCTCTTATTTGTACCTCTAATGGGGTCCTGTTTTAGGGTGCTTGGGACCCAGAAATCAAAGACATGTATCCTTCTCTTCTTGACATTGGTATTCAAAACTGTAAAAACCTGAGCAAGCCATTTCAGCCTAGTGTGCCCCCATTTCTCCATCCAAAAATGATGAGAACGATTATTACCTGCCTTTATTTTTGGAAACTAAGTTTTATCATTTAATGCCTTCTAAAGATCCAGGTTGTTTTGCTGTTACAAAGTGTTTCACTTACAAAATGGAACAAGGTGACTTTGAGAACAGAAAACCCTACTCTGCCTCCCCCAAAACAAAATCTGGAACACAGGCAAGCCCCTTAAATTCCTAAAATAATAGAAAAGGGTAGAATTTCAGTGGTGTTATTGTAAAAAGATTTCAAAACTGGGGTGAAAATAGAATCTGGAAAAACTGAAAAATAAGGGAATAGTACCCCTCAAAATTAAATACTTTCTTTTGGAAAAACAAAATTTTGGTAAAGATTGTCCTAGAAAAATCTTGGATGTGAATTTTTGGGAGAAAGAATATTTTATTTTTGTCGTTTACTTTCCTGTTTTTTGGTGAAAGCTGAGAATCTATAGTGGATTTCAGTTCCTGATTATCTTTTTTTTTTTTTTTTTGGTTAGCCTTCTTATTCAAAGTATGTAAAAAATATTGTTTCTTTCAAAATACATCACAGGCGATGCTAACATTTTCAGCCAGAGCTAACAAGGGAATGGAATTTTGCATAGCAAAGAGAGTCTCAGGATGTCTTCTTTTTCTTTTATTGCTACCTGTGAATCCAGCAGAATCTTGAAGCTGACAGCGGTCAGCTGTGCTCTTAAGTGAAGATGAAATTTTTGAAGTGTTTGTTTACAAGAAAACATTTATCCTACCTTTATCCATTGCTAGTATTTTATTGACCAGTAGCAGCACACAGCCAACGGCTTCTTCCATGCTAGCAGGCTATGCACATATAGTCCTTTTTTAAACTCTGTTGCTCACTGGAGTTAATAAATAAGGATGCGGATGAGGGATTCATAGTTAATTTTCAGTAGCTAGCACAGCGTGTCTCAGCCTATAAGGTTCTGGAAGTCTCAGGCTGTGAATTCCTTGATACTGACAAGCCAAACAGCTTAGAAATTATAATTATAAGTTACAAGTGTCTTAAGGGTTGTTCTTCTGACATAAAACTAATTTCATGTTTTTATTCATAATGTGAAATAGATGAGAGGATGGGACCTTATTTAGATTGAGCTCCCAGAGATATCACAGGCTCTGTGTTCTGATTGTAATGGGATAAGATCACTTACTTCGTTCCTTGTAGCTAGTTGCTTCTTTCTTTGTGCTTTTTTTTTTTTTTTTGACAATCAGGCTAACAAAAAAGTGGGGTTTCTTCCACTTTTCATCCCAGTTTTGTTCACAGACAGATATCTACTGGTGACTGTTGTTTCTTCCTTAATGGTAGTCATACCAGAGCGTATAAGGTTCTCTCCTTGTGAACTGGTTCCAACTTGACACCTCCTTTTGCATGAGTGATGTATATCAGTGATGCTCTCACCTGTACTATTTTCTTTGGCCAAGTAACTTCATGAATAGAGAAGTGAGAAGGTGAGACCTGGAAGGAGCCATGGAAAATGCAGCTTCAGAGGGTGAGGATAGTCCCTGTCACCACTTCCCTGAAAGAAAGAATGGTATTCCAAAGGCAACAACTCACTGCCCAAAACTACTCTGGGGCTTCAAAGGCTGGGGGTGTCTGAGGGGCATCCCATGGGTGTTCTGGCACCCTCAAGCTCATTAAAGCTGTGTCACCAAAGACAACACCAGTTCTGTTTTGGCACACATGCTGGGATTGGCAGCTGCTGGGAGGCCCGGGGTGAACAAAAGCACAAACATGGGGCAAAAGTTGATTCCTTCCACAAACCGCTACAGTATCAAGGCAGGCCAAGGGCTATAAGATACTAGAGAGAGAGTGGGTTTCCATTTGCTGCCTGAGGTCTGCCAAAGTCTTCCCTCCCTGCTTCGGGAAACAGATTTGGCGCATGTTCGCTGCTGGGGATTAGGAGTTGCTCTGCTCCAGTAGTTGAGTTGTGCTGGTCTTCAAGTGCTTAAATGGGCTGCAACAGTTTCAATCTTAATTTTGCATGTGTAACTGAGGATTTGCATTACTTAAAAATTCAGTAATTCCCACATGGATGTGCAATGTCAGCATCAACAAATTCAGGTTTTGAACAGGTAGTAGAATTTTAGCTAGGATAAGTGAAGTT
The DNA here is from genome assembly GCA_036023395.1 of Myiotriccus ornatus. Lineage (NCBI taxonomy): Eukaryota > Metazoa > Chordata > Aves > Passeriformes > Tyrannidae > Myiotriccus > Myiotriccus ornatus. The sequence goes on along the minus strand of JAYRBT010000001.1, from coordinate 83,432,971 downwards.
CCTTAAATTCCCCTCAGAAAACTCCATGGTTTTTTATCTACTGCGCTCAGTCAGATCGTTCTTCAGAGAGGTTTGAAGTGGGAGCTATCTCACAAGGATGTTGTGAGGTTATGCAGATTAAAAATTAGAAGGGCCAAACCCCAACCAGAACTTAATCTGGCTACTACTGTAAAAGACAAAAAAAAATGTTTTTTACAAATAATCAATAGTGAAAGGATGGCTAAGGAAACCCTCCACCTTTTATTGGATCCAGGGGAAAACATAGAAACAAAGGACAAGGAAAAGGCCTTCTCTGCCCCAGTCTTTTATAGTTCTCCAAGTTGTCCTCTAGGTATCCAGCTCCCTGAGCTGGAAGGCAGGGACAGAGAGCAGAATGAAGCTCCCATACTTCAGGGCAAAATAGTCATCAACCTGCTGTGACACTTAGACAGGCACAAGTCTGTGTGGCTGGATGAGATCCACACAAGGGTACCGAGAGAGCTGATGGAAATGGTCACTGAGATACTTTCTATCATTTACCCACAATCCAGTCTTACTGGGGACATCCCATTTATCTGGAAGTCAGCAAATGCCCATCTACAGGAAGGGCTGTAAGAAGGATTTGGGGAACTACAGGACTGTCAGTCTGACCTCAGTGCTGGGGAAGGTCATGGAGCAGACCACCTTGAGTGCCATCACATGGCACGTGCAGGACAACTAAGGGATCAGGTCCAGCCAGCATGGGTTTATGAAAGGCAGGTCCTGCTTGACCAACTTGATCACATTCTGTGATAGGTAGACACTCTTAGTGGATGAGGGAAAGGCTGTGGATGTGGTTTGCCTGGACTTTAATAAAGTATTTGACACCATTTCCCACAACATTCTCCTGGGGAGACTGGCTGCTCATGGCTTGGATGAGTGCACAGTTCCCTGGGTAAAAAACTGGCTGCATGGCTGGACTCATAGTGTGGTGGTGGAGTTTCATGCAGCTGGTGACCAGTCACAAGTGGTGTTCCTCAGGGCTCAGTATTGGGGCCACCCTGTTTATCTTGATGATCTGGGCTGGGTGATTGAGTTCACCCACAGTCAGTTTGAAAATGGCCCCATGTTGAGTGTGGTCTTCTGGAGGATAGGAAGTCTCTGCAGAGGGATCTAGACAGGCTGGATTGATGGACAGCAGCCAATGGTATGAGGTACATTACAGTGAAGTGCCATGTCCTGCACTTCAATCATGACAACCCCATGCATCTCTACATGAGCCAGCAGTGTGCCCAGCTGGCCAAGAAGGCCAATGGCATCCTGGTCTGTATCAAAACTAGTGTGGCCAGTAGGATCAGGGGAGCAATTGTCCCTCTGTACTCCACGCTGGTGAGGCCACACCTTGAATCCTGTGTTAATTTTGGACCCCTCACTACAAGAAAGACATTGAGGTCCTCGAGTGTGTCCAGAGAAGGGCAACAGAGCTGGTGAAGGGTCAGGAGCACAAGTCCAAGGAGAAGTGGCTGAGGGAGCTGAGGTTGTTTAGCCTGAGGAACTTGGGGAGAACTTGTTCTCTACAACAACTTGAAAGAAAATTGTAGTGAAGTCTGTTTTGATCTTTTCTCCCAAGTAGCGAGTAATAGAACAAGAAGAAATGGCCTTTGGTTGCACAAGAACAGGTTTAGGTTGGATATCAGGAAGAAAATTTTTCGCCAACATGTTTGTCAAAGGAAGAAGTAGAATCACCATCCCTGGAGGTATTTTAAAGATATGTGTATGTGGCACTTTGGGACATGGTTTATTGGTGGACTCAGCAGTGCTGTATCAATGGTTGCAACTGATGACTTTAGAGATCTTTTCCAGCCTTGAAAATTCTACGATTCTATGATTCTAGTTTTAGCTATTTAAGAGTCAGGTGCCAAGTCTAATCAGGTTACAAGCTGGAATGATTTTGTTGTGACTTGGTCTTTCAGTAGAAAAAGCATTAAATCTTTTATTCTATTCTGAAAGAACCATAAATTAAGTGAAAAATAATGTGTTTTGACAGGTTTTTTTAGGTTTTCAGAGACCTAAATAGCTCTAACAAAAATCTGATTTCTGGGTATAAGGAAGGAGACTAACATAATTGCCAAAGTCTTCTTGTGTCAGCAAAGGTCTAAGAACTGAAAGATCATGAAGAAAATATTTTCTTTTCCTCCTCTCTTCCGAATGTAGTTTGACAAAGTCAGGATTGCAACATGTAAGCAGCAAAGAAGAGATTCAATATACACATTGGCTTTCTCATGCTGTGAGAGGCTAGTAGAAAATTTAATTTTTCATAGTCAGTTGCCACATTTCTACAGCCCTAATTTGCTTGAAAAGTAGGAATTCTTTCTCTTTTTGTCTTTCAGCATGGAATAAGGAGTATAAAGAACTGCATCATGGTTTCTGCATTCATCCAAGATTAATTTAAAGAGGACCTCTGGACATAGATTTTTCTGACATGAGGTGTTCACCACAGAAAGATACAGAATTGTACAAAGTGATTTGCAGTATTTGCTTGCATGTGGTACTGAACCAAGGCATGGATGAACTGGATGCTGCTTTCTATTTCTGTTACTGACCTCCTGTGCAGCCTTGAGCAATTTGCTTCAGCTCTTTTTTTACAGTTGTGGAAGAGACCACAGGACTCTATCCCAAACTAAGCTTACACCTCCCATGTGAATGCAGACCTGCGTAGAGGTCCGTGCTAGATCTCAATCCAAATCCATTATATGACTATAACAGAGAAGGTGAAACTTAAGGTTCACTGTTTTGGAGACTGGGTGGGACACTGCGTGGTCTGAGCTTTGCTAGGCCACCTTCTGCAGGAGTTCTGAAGTTAGCAACAGACATGCACAGAGATGGGCCAGGGTTTCAGTTTCATGTCAGTTCAGTGTTAATGTGAAGTTTCACTTCCTGATACCTTGTCTACAGTCATCTCTTTGGACAAATGATATTTGGGAAGCAGGTGCCTCTTTTGATGTCCCTTTGTATTGTCTATTATTATTATTACTATTATTACTGTTATTACTATTATTACTATTATTATTATTATTACTCTTATTACATAACAATAAATTATTATCAGTAATAATAAATTTGCTTTAACACACCATTAAAAGTTGTTTGTTATCTTGGGTTGTCTTTTTCTGAGTTATTTTTCACTTTCTTTTTCATTTTGGTCAGGTTTCTACTGTCCTTGTGAGACTTGCTTGGATTAGACTGTGATGCATGTCTTACTGGGCTGAGGCAGATTGTGGATGATAAATATCAAAGAAAAACAACCTGCAGCTGCTGGAAAATGCACTACTACCTCTGTGCTTGCAAAGACAAAATCTTAGAAGGTCAACTGCCAGAAAGACTTTCAAGATATTCAGAAGATAGATTTCTGTAGGGGAAACATAAAGCAATGGCAGGATATGTTTGAAAGGTGAGATTTGGTTAGTTCATAGAATCATAGAATCATAGAATCACAGAATATGCTGAGTTGGAAGGGACCCACAAGAACCATCGAGTCCATCCCTGCACAGGATCACCCCCAGGAGTCACACCATCTGCCTGAGGGTATTGTCCAAATACTTCTTGAACTGGATCACTTCCCTTGAACTGACTGGTGATGCTTTGCCTGATGTCCCTCCCCCCGACACGGTTGGCCCTCCTGGCTGCCAGGGCACTGCTGACTCATATTCAACTTGCCATCATCCAGGGCCCCAACCCAGGTCCCTCTCTGTAGCACTGCTTTCCAGCCTCCCCTTCCCTAGTCTATACACACAACCAGGGTTGCCCCATCCCAGGTGCAGAATCCAGCACTTGCCATTGGTAGACATCATAGAGTTGGTGATTGCCCGTCTCTCTAATTTGTCAAGGTCTCTCTGCAGGGCCTCTGTGCCCCTGAGGGAGTTGAGAGCTCCTCTCAATTTAGTGTTATCAGCAAACTTACTTAGTCCTAGTCCTGCATCCAAGTCATTAATGAAGATGTCAAAGAGCACAGGGCCTAAGATGTTCTCTGTTACACAGAGGGAAATGGAAGTAGAAAAACAGAAGATGACAAGAAGGAGCTGCAATAAGGAGATGAAGAAGAGACGGAAACAAAGGACAAGAAGAGAAGTGCTTGATGAGAGACTGCCATTCTGAAAACCTTATAATTAAGAAACTTGCCAGTGAGGTCAGGTGCTACATGAAAGGTTGAACTTCACGCTCATTCAGACCACCCTGCCACATCTCTAGGATGTCCCACAGTAGATACAGAGGTGTGCTTAAGTCCCTAGGTTGTATTCAGCCCAATTTGATCATAAGTAAAGTGGAATTTAACATTCCCCACGATATCATGGCTGACAGTCCAACTTGATATATATGAACATAAGAAGATCACTGTCTCTACTACTAATAAATGTTCAAAGTGTAGGATTTTTGTGGAGGTTAAGGAGAAATATACACTGTATAGCATTAATTGCATATCTCTCAAGCATGAAATCCTGATATATTATGACTTTTAAAAAATATATGAGAATAATATATTGCATACATTTCAGAAGAAAATTATGTCTTTACCTTGAAAATCTACTTTGTCTGATAAGCTGATGCAATCATTTTAGTGAAGGAGGAGGGCTGCAGAGAGGAAACCTGCAAAGACTCGTAGGTTAGAAATGATGAACAAAAGGCTGAGGGTTTACTTTGCATGCAAATAAGTAATTCATCACAAATCCATAAACCAATTAGTAATGAACTAATGATATTGCTTAACAACTGTATTTTCGATTAACATATAAATAATTTAGGTGAGTATTTCTTTGGCCATGCCAGTTTCTGCTATTATTTACTAGCCTTGTCATGACCGCTCTTAGATCACATGCCCCTTATGAAACATTTCCCAATCTATTGCAAGGACCAGTTTGTTTTAATGTGCTCAGTTAACACCGCTGGAGCTATTAACAAGCTTATTAGCATAATCCATTGTGATATATCATTGTATAAAAGTTCAGCTCCTCAACTGAATGGGACTAGGAAATGGCTTTGAAGATTTTATGATACAATAACTATCCATTTGATAAGCAATTAAAAAGATACTCTGAGACATTAAGAGTGAAGACAATGGCAACATGAGGAAAAGAGGAGGGGGTTGAGAGCAGCTGTTGCCTGGTGTGGGAACCATGTAAGTTGTGTTGCTCCTGCTCCTTAGCCACAAATTGCATGCTGCTGTGGGGTTCTAAAGCTCCAGTAACAAGTTGGGCCTGACTTTGTCTTTTTAAGCTAGGAAAAAAGAACAAAGCAGTTTAAGGCTCAGTATCTTCTGCTAGCTCACCCATGATCAGTTTCTCAGACTCTCTAAAGAACATCCTAATACACAGCTGAAACTCTGATTTTATATTGGCTTTTGCTTCTTTTAAATTTTAACTTCCTTTTCTTAGCTGTCTGCATTATCTTTAGTGAACTTCTGCAGAAAGAAACAGAATAAAGGTTACTGAACACATTACTACACATTATTGTTCAAAACTCGCTTTGTATAATATGGCTGTATTGTGCTTTTAAAATGAACACACAATGAAAATAGTAGCATCTCTACTGTGAAAAAAGTAGCTTTTCAAGTCTTGCTTTCTCTGATATGCAATACCTCTGATATGCTAATATTTTGTTCAGCTCAGTCCTGATTCTCCAGGGATTATTTGACCAAAATGTCCATTGTCTATATAATAAGAAATATTCATGATATTGTGCATTCACACAGAATTTTTTTACTGGCTTACTTCGATGTCTTACGTACATTAATTAATTCTTCCTCTTGATAAGGAATGGAATAGAAAGCTGATTTCTGAAGGCAGCATGATCTAGTGGTTTGCACAGAAAATGGAGATTTGGTTTTCAATCTTACTGATATTGCCAATTTCCTATGTCAATTTTCTAAGACTCAGTTTGCCTGTTTTATAAACTGGCATCAAAATATACAGGTTTTCAGAATCCTTTAGCATTTGTCCATGAAAACCATTTACATCCCAAATGAGAGGTGTTACATGGAATGTGATTGCTAAGGCAATAAGTTTTAAATAATTTATCTTATGTCCCAAATCAAGTTGCATTAAGAGGGAGACATTTTATTTTTAACTGTTTCATATTTGATATCTTTTTGAACAGTCTTAAAAATTGTATGGCAACTGAAAGCATACCCAGACTGAACCATTTCCTGATATACAATTCTCCCTGCAAACGGATTTTTTGAAGACAGACACATGACAAGGAGTCCAGTGTCTTTTGAAAGCCAGAGGGGTGCTCCTGCTCACTGCAGAAGCATGTGCGTGTGTCACTCTTGTGACCAACCACATTTATCAGCTAACTCAGAATAGAAAGGATTAGGGTTTTTTTTTGCGTTTTCTTTGAATTCATTTTACTAGGACACACTTTTAAAGCTATTTTTATGGCTGAAAATCTAAATTTTGCAGAATGTAATGTTAGACCAGAAACTGGCAGTTTTTTAGTAAAATGTGGCTGTATCTCTGTTGTCTAAAAAATGAGCACTGTAAAAAAGCATTCCTCCTAGACAGCCATAATAATCAAGCACATACCCTCATAAAGGCAAAACTAACTGTGGGAGATGGAATAGTGGTTTGCATTTACTGAATACAGAGAACACACATGTTAAAAAAGTCCAACAGGTAACGTTACATATTCTAATAAGGTGAGGAATTAGTCCAGAAAATGTATTGCTTCTGGGCATTCAGCTATATGAATTTAATATCACTGTAGAAACCATGCTATACTAAGTAGAGGTGTGAACTAGTGCATTTTAAGAAATTATTTATCTGAGACCAAGCTGTGTACCAAGGTCAGCACAGCCAGTCTTATCTATGGATATACATGCACCTGAAAGTTCTACAGCCATCAGGAGAAATTTGGGGTAGCTTTGACCAGGCAGAGAGGCTCCACAACCCTCCCCTTCTGATGAGGGTGATCAGAGCTGATGAAGTAAAGGAGAATTAACTGAATCTTCTCCAGACCCTGGTTACTGGTAGGTCGTGGGAGAGCTCCTTATAGTTGCTCAGAGTTAGCTGAGGAAGAGCTGTCCTGAGAATGCCCTACTTGCATTGTGTCCTGCACACTTCTGTACCATCTGAGAATTAGGGAAGCACAACGGCGGAGTAAAACCATTTTTGTCTCCTACTCTGAAGTCCAGCATCCTCTGAGCCTCCCTGAAACCTGAGGACTCTGGCTTTATATATCTATTTGTTTGCCAAAAGATTGGATGATATACAGGGTGTCATCATTTTAAAGCTGGTTCAGACTCAAAACTGTGGGTTTCATTTGAGTGTTATGTGAAGTATCATATACCTCTGGCCAAGGAACTGCAGCTCATTTAGTAGATAAATTGAGATGAGAAAAATGGCACAATTTAAATATCAGCGATCAACATGAACAGGGGAGGGAAAGAGAGAGAGAGAAGGAGCCCATCTTCTTTTATTACAGCCATCTTAGTGCTTCGACAACAGGTAGTAGTATTACATATTCCCTTTCCACTTTAAAGCTCTGGTAATTTCCTTCCTCGTGTCGGGGCGATTTTATTCATTGTTTCCTTGCAGCAGTGATTGATGTTCTGAGCTGCTAATCTCTCTGAGTGATAACTATTTTCATGTAAGTCCATGAGTCTATGACACAGGCTGCTCGGCCAGGGCTACTGCTGACTACTTATTTTGTGCCTCATTTACATTTCAATCTTGGCCTCATGAATGTAAAACCTAGGCTGCAAATTAATAACAGGAAGAATATTAGACCGCTCCAGAGTGGGGGAACAATGCAAATCCACCAGAGCACAAGGCTTTACCATTGTGTTCCAGGAGGGACTCATTTATTGGCCGGCAGTGAATGACATTACAGAGAATGGCATATCCAGAGTGACACAAATTTATTTCTGTCCCCAGCGCTCCAGTATATTTTCATAGAATCAGGGGGCTATTTGTCTAGGGACAATTTAGTTTCCATGAAAAATTTAAATGGTTTCTGTGGAGATAGTGGAGTGAAATTTAATTTGTTTCTCATTTACTACAGCAGGTATGAAAAGGAGAAAAATTGGATGTCTGATGGGCTGAAATTGGTGCTGTCCCTCCCCACTATCCCCAAAAGGCCTGTGGGCCTATATCATAGAGATTGAGCAAGACTACCTCATCCCTCCCCTTAGAGAATGGTAACCTTAAACCAACTTACAGAAAACCTTTGGGGAGGCTGCCAATCACCCTGAAAACAACATTTCCATCGATCCCCTGTCTGTGTGATTTATGGCTTCATTTTACGGTAATTGAGAATTAGTGAGAAGATTAGCAAGGCTCAACACTTCACCTTGATATGCACACTAAGCACCGTAATTTGTCACTAAGGGATGTCGGACACTTTTTTAGTTACACGGGGTTCCCATCTAATTGAATTTGGAGATAACATGGAAATTAATTTGACACAGGAAAATTTTGAATACAGCCATTTCCTCCATTGTAATGCACAATACTGGGCTGCATTCAGGGGCAGCTATATTGATCCTGATCACTTTCAATTGTGGCCAGCTGAAGGATGGAATACACTAAATCTTATTTAAGCTCATATGAAAGCAGTTCATCTGCAGCAATCTGTGGCAGATAAAGAATATTACCTTTCATTTTGTCTGACTGCATCAAGATGAAGTTTTGAAAATTTACTTCTTGCAGCAAATATACCAAATGTCTAAAGTCAACAGTTACAATTCAATTACAGACCAGCTCTTGTGGGCTGTTTACAGGGTAATTTGCTACTTAGGCAGCAAATGAAAATACTAACTATACTCTCCATGCATAGAGAAGTTACAGCACACAGACAAGCCTCAAGGAAAGACAAAGAAAAAGGATTCTAAACTTCTTGGCAATTTAAAGCACTGCACATTGGATTAGTCTCATTATAGCTTGAGTGGTTTCATACACAATCATTTTTTGTTTGTTACTGAGCCATTTTGTGGGAAGTTTATTTTGTCTTGGAGGCTTAGCATCAGAGTCACAAAGAGGTTACACGGTACAGACTTCATATCTGAGAGACACTCTACCACAAAACTTACCTGCATTTATATTTCTATTTTATTCCAACTTTATTTCTTATAACTCCCCTTTATGCTGTACTTTATCCTTCAAATAAGGACTTGGTTTCAAATAAGGACTGTGGTTACAACAAATTGCTTAGGGAGATTATTTCCTGAGAAAGGTGCTCCCTGCTGTGAATAGTGGAAGCAGATCTTGGCACTTTATGCCAGAGGGTGCGTGGCTGGGATATTTATAGACATTCTTTAACAGACCATCTGGCTTGCTTTGTTCATATCTGTTTTAGTGATAATTGGCCTGAGATGAGCTGTAATCAAGATATATTATTCATTACCTATTATTATTACATGATGGATGTTAATCCGATCATCATTACATCGCTGTTTGGAAAGACTTTTGAAAGGTTTAATTGTAATAGTTTAAAGCTGTTATTTATGCAGCCCTGTGCTATAGTCATGGGTACGTACCTGCTTCTCTGAACACTGAGGACGCTCCCCAGTGTACAGGCATCAAGAGATGGTATTTAATGGTCAGAGATATGTAGATGTGGTCAATAGGTTTAACCTGGAGCTCTCAAGATGTGGTCATACAACTTGGAAGAAATGTTATGCTGAAAGCTGTCCTCATCCAAATGCCAAATTCCCTGGAATTACTGATGGCAAATGACAATTGTTGTCAGCACTTTCATGTCCCTTCAGTACTTCAGTCTCCTGTAGGCATATTATCTGGTCTCAGGAGTTTACCTGCAGGTAGTCTTCTTCAGGAGATGATGAGTGGCATTACTGAGAGAGGTCAACCTGTTAGAAATGACCTTGTGTTTTTTACTCATTTTATAGCTGGAAAAGTTGTTTCTCAAAATAGTAATTTGATGAATATTATTAAAAGTATGCATATGCATATGTAATTCTCTATCACATTTTCACTGGTTTTCAGTAACGTAACATAAAAGGGTGTTAACATGACAAAAATATCACTGTTATAATAGGCTTAAGGAATTTGGATCATTTTAGCCAGGATTTGCTTTCATATTTGGATGTCTTTTGGATTATGCTAGAGACATAGATTTCTCCGATACAATGGGGAACATATTAACATAATAAAAAAGTTACTAATGCAATAAGATATCCATATTTGATTTATATGCCATGTTCTAGTATCTAGAAAAAAAATGACCTTTTCTTCCTTTCTGAATGGCAAGAAATAAGGTATGATGTCATAGTTGTCTGTGTTTTTATGTCTTCATAAAAGATTTTTGTATTTACTCCAGAGTTTCTTTCCGCTGCCTGCAAGTGTATTCACTTAAAGATCTGTCCATTCCAAGACAAATTAGAGAATTTGTGTTATAGGGTCACAGTCCCACAGATGTTTGTATCTTTCCTGAGCTGGGCTGAAAAGCTGTAGTCACTATTTTTTCTCTACCCCAGAGCAGAGCAGAGAAGACAAGAGAGAGAAAAGAAAAAGAAGGAAAGGTGAAAAGAGAAAGAAATAAAGAGAAAATAGTAAGAAAGAGAAAGATATAGCTAAAGTGGGGAGGACTGAAAGAGTGAGCGGAGAAAAGAAAATAAGGATAAAAGAAAGAAAAGAAAGAAGATGCAAAGCCATGGGGATGACAATAGTTTTGCCCAGAGTAAAAAACGTACTCATGTCTGAAGTCAAATCACCTTAGGCTTTGATCTTAATAATTTTCAGAAACTGAGGGTTGTGTACAAAGGGATTAAAACTGTAGGTATTTTCTTTCAAGATGACTGTCCTCAACAACCTTCACTCTGTTTTTGCTCTAAAACTCTAAGTGCTTCTATATCAGAAATACTGTGGTCTTCGACCATGAATTTCCCTGGGTCTTAAGGGTTATAATTCTATGTGTGGATCTCAACACCAGTGAGCATTTTGGTTCCAAGCATCACCAAATCAGAAGGGACATTCTCTTTCATTTAACTCCCTTCATGGGTTTGATACAAGATTCACTCTTAAAATGTGATGTAGTTCACACTTTGTTTTGAAATACAGCTTTTCAAAGCAATTGCTTAGTGATTAGGACCTTTCTGGGAAGTGAAATCTCTGGTCCAACTTCTACCTTTGCCTGAAGAAATTAAATCCCATCCCGAATCACTCACCTTATCACAAGAACACTGAATGTTCTATGCATGTGTACCTAGACATATCGAATGAATTTTCCAGCCAAGAGGGAGCAAACCTGAGTCTTTTCACTAGCTGGACTGAAAATGGATCCATGGTTAAGGAGAAAAGGGTTCACTTCCACGTGAAGTGTTTCTGTTTTCTACAGTAGGATCATTAGTTCTCCAAATAGGGTCTCTAATTTTGAGAGTAATGAAATAAAATTTTACATGTATTTCTCCACCTCTACTATAGAACTTCTAGTATTTGAAGTGTAGCCTGAGTCAACATGGTTATCATGTATTCTAAGTTGACACCTTCTTCCCTGAAAGAAATCAGTCTTTGGGAGATATATTCAAAGACTTTAAAATGTGTATGCACTCAGGTGTTCTGTTTATGTAGTAAAGATAGTGCTATAAAAACATGCCTTGCCCTTGGTGTGGAAGGTTATGAGTATGCTGTGGTGATTAGTTTCCAAAAGATATCCCTCATACTTGGGATGGCTGCTAAAAATGTTCGAACAAGTGGTAGTGAGTGGTGTGGACAACTCCCTTATCTGACAACTTAAAGCTATATTTTAATCTTCTTGGCCAGTGTCACCAAGAGACTTACAGCAGGGCCAGGAGTTGGACTCAGTGATCCTTGTGGGTCCCTTCCAGCTCAGCATATTCTGTGATTCTGTGAGATACGGACAATTCTTTGAAGATGATAATTTAATTAGGCCTCCTGGAACAAGTGGAGCACAGGGACATAGCAGCTAATGCTGTCAGTCTTGCTGATAAGATGTGGACAAGGGGGAAAGATTTTAAAATAAAAGATTTAGATTAGATATCAGGAAAAAATTCTTTACTCAGAGGGAAGTGAGGCATGGGAACAGGTTGCCCAGAGGAGCTGTGGATGTCTCATCCCTGGAGGTTTCCAAGGCCAGACTGGATGGCACCTTGAGCAGCCTGATCTAGTGAATGTCATCCCTGCCCCATGGCAGGGGTATTGGAACTAGATGATCTTTAAGGTCCTTTCCAGTCCAAACCTTTCTACAATTCTATGATTCTTTCTATGTGGTGCAGTGCACACCGTCAGCCAGTGTTTCCTGTGATAAGTCACAGCATTTTGCTGTAGTCTGATTGAGGAGTGACATGACTCTCATGCTGACAGTTTTTGAGATGATGTGGAGTTCAGATAAGTACATATGAGTGCTCTGATTTGAAAGTCTGCTATTAAGAAAGAGTCTCAATCTGATCTTATGCTGGTGGGCTTATTTAAAGAAAAAAAATTTCCACAAGAGAAGAGCAAATCATGCTGGAAACTTTCGAAAGATATTTTCTTTTACCTTTCGTATCTTTATTTTCTCAGCATCATCTGATGGCTTCTAGAGTATGAGCTGAGCTGAGCTCTCTTTTTTAGGCACTGGGCCATCCAGGTGACTGTTTTGTGTTTATTTATGATGAAGGAAAGGTAGATCTGGATACCACATATAGTGATTTATAGTGCTGTGAGGTGTTTTAAGGCTCATCTCAAACTTTGAGTGTAACATTTAAGTACAGCTATTGTACTATTTTGGGGCTTAGTTCAATCCACACATAACTATGCAAAATTCTTTTTATTTCTATCAACATATAATTGCTGAAGGGCCCACAATTTTTTCAAGAGTCTTTTTTTTTCTTGTCAGTGTTTCATGTCTGCCATGGATGAACAGCCGCAAGGCATTAAAACGAACTAAGGAACCACAACCTTGTCTGACACTATTCCAATTCTAGAATAAAGTGGCCCATGCTTCTTTGCTGTTCTTACTTTCTTTAGGGTTTTGATTACTCAGCTTAAAATAGAAGAGGTCAGATATGTGTCATGATGAAAAATGCTGAAGATGCTCATGGAACTGGAAATCTAATAGCCATATTGGTCTTCCAATGACAAGTTCAACTGAAAGCAATAAAGCAGTTTTCTCCACTCTCCATATTCCCTAATGGTCCTTCTTAATGGATGTGTGATCTGAGAACATCTTCAGGTTTGCAAATGTTCTTTTCTGCACTATCATGATTGTCTCCAGTATGGGCACTGCATTTCAAAATTCCTGAATATCCTTGTTTGTTGGGTGACATTCAGTATAATCCAAGAGAACATAGGACAGCAGAAACACCTGGGCCATCAGTGCAAATTATTAAGAATATAGGGACTGCAATGAGTTGCACTCTCCCTCTGCTTGCAAACAAATCACAAAATTGCTCTGCAACACTAGATGAAAGAGATGTCAATCTGTGGTCACTATGAAAGAACAAAAGGTACAGAAGCAGTAAGAAGCGGGAAGAACAAAACTAACTTAGGAAGCCTCAGAGTTACAGTGGAGTTAATGCAAAAAAAACCAAAAAACAATTTGAATGCTTCAAACAGAAGAAATTCAAGCAAGATGTTCCTTAAATGTAGTTATGGAATGGGATTGACTAGGAGCTTTGCCTATCTGCAGTAAAACGTGTGTAAGGGCTGTGCTTCTGTAATTACTACTGCACCCGCCCAGGAGAAAGCACTCAATGGAGGGACATTGGTTTGAAAGTAGAAATGATCTATTATACTTGAGAGGACTTGTTGTCCATCAGTTTCACTCTATTTCACTAAATTAGACTTCCATGCCTCCCCCAAGTTCTGGCATTCCAAAGAAAAAGTCAGACCTGGCTTCCCACACATACCCTGTTTCCCATGGGGCATGAAGTGAAGAGTCTCAGCTGCATTGGGCAGCAGGAAAGCGGTGATTCTTCCAGCAACCTGCTCTAGAGTTGCTGCTGTCCTTCCCTCCCATGGCTATGGGAGCTGGATATTCCTTTGATGGAAAGACAGGAGATAAGTAGAAAGGAAACATTCTGGGTAGTCTCTGTCTGCCTTTTCCTGCTCTCCCACTTTCTGCTGTGGAGATTTTGGGTCAGCTCTGCTTGAGAGCAAAAGCTAAAATGCTAACTGTGCCAGTTCTGAGCATTTATCAAATGAGCGAGGTGCGTCAAGCAAGAGCTCAAATAATTGTATTTTCAACACTTTGGATGAAGATAGGAATTAAGTGCTATTATTAACAAATATTTTTTATAGGTGTCCAGATAATGCAAACTTGCACAGTGACTCAAGTCACCAAACTTTTGTCCCTCATGAGATGACTTCCAATGCTCCTCAGGTTCACAGCAGATGCTGATGCTTTGTTTCCCTGTGCTTTGCACCTGGAGATTCTCAGGAACTGTGAAGCAACCCTGTGTTTGATGGGAGCAGTCAGAGGGGGATGGGGTTGAGCTTCAGGAGAAAGAGTAACTGAGAGACTGATAGAGACATCCTGACAGCTAGAATGGGTCATCAATAGATCCATCATGCCAGTAATTTGCAACAAATTTAACATACATCACTTTAGTCAGGCCATGCTGTATCTGTCTTGTCACAGCATCAGAGTGAATAACACTTAAATCGGGTGTCACCATTGACCTCTCTGACCCTTGAATTGACACTGCTGTTTGAGCTTGGCCTAGCTGGCAGCAGATGTAGGGAAGATTAGCACAAAAAGTGGGGGTGTACTGAGGGAGGACAGAGCATAACAAAACAGCTTAACCAGGCAAACAAATGGTACCTCTGGATTTTCTCCCAGTCTTGCTTTGCTTGATGAAGTGTTGGCATTTGTTCTGACCTATTTCCAGCATTCTTTACTCACATCAACTGTGTATATTTTTCATTCTGATTGATTTTGTATGTATGCATGAATATGCATTTGCAATAAAGTTTGTAGACTTCAAGGTGACCACCATGGAGACTGAAGTCCTACAGAAGATGTAGAACACAAACAATAGTAAAACTAAATTATCGTCTTCTACGTTTGAAACATGACACCCAGCCTGAGACATGAATGGATGCTTTGACTGTTGCCACTTTCAACATGTCAGTGCAAACCTAGACCTTCAGGAAATGACCAAGCTTCACAAAAAGTGTGTCTCAGGAAGAGAGCAGGAGAGACCAAGGCCCTCATCAAATCCCAAAATCCTGTGCTGACTCGCAACATGCTAAAAAGCCTCCTAGATTATCCCACGGAGAATGAAGGGTCTTCCAGCAAGCACAGCCAGTCTGAACCTTGGGGGAATATTCTTCTGACATCAAATCTGAAGACTGAATTAGCTCAGAACCTGTGAGCAAGGCTCACCAACCAGCTAAACGACATATTTTCATTCATCCAAGGGAAGCTGTTTCCCCCATTTTCAATCTTAATGAATACCTTCCATAGACTTCTATAGTTGTTTCTACAGACTAGCATGGAAATGACTGCAAACCTGTTAATTCTCCCTGGTGCTAGAAATGAGACACCCTCCAGAGCCAGACAGAGCCCACTGAGTCTGCCAGCATTTATTTTTGAATCAGCACATGATAGAATTACACGATTTGTTTGCTCACCCGAAAGGCACTTTAGAGCCATTCATGGTATGCGTGAGACTGGATGCTGGGTGGGCTTTTCCACTTCAGTCATTCATCCTTCTAAACAAATATGTGGCTATGGGCTGAAATCAGATTTTTTTCCTTCAGGCATTGTTCTTAAATGGGTGACTTTTAATTAATGGACTTTGAATGGCAATAAAGGGAGAAGCTGTCTGAGCAGGTAATTGGAAGTTACAAAATTAAAATGTATATGACTTGTATAACAGCTTGTCCTTTTTTTCTGACAATCTGCTTGATGTTTGATATCTTGGTTAAACTGATTTATCACAGCACTAAATATCCCTCAACTGGAAGAATAAGAAGCTCTTTGATTATTCTGTATGTCCTATAATGCTCATATTTAATGAATATTTGAAGGTGGAAACATATCAAAAGTGACAGAAATAACAAGAAAATTATAAAAGGTTAGAGAAATTAATGTTTTATGCAAAGAAAGACAATTTATTTCTTTTGCATTATTGCTGCTTTTAGGAAAGACTTATAGTAAAGTGAAATGTATTTGTTAGTTAGTTGTCCAGAATGTTAATCAGATTCTCCTTTATTGCTTTCTGAGTATGAAGCTGACACCCCAGACACCCACTGACACCACCATGATAATTTCCCTTGTCTTTCTCAGGAGAAGGACTAATATCAAAGGGTGTGAGTTAGGCAGTCTTATTTACAGCAAGGGCTACTCAGGGCAGATTATAATATGTGTAATATCTTTAGAATGAATTGTATCAAAATTATTCATGTTTGTAATTTTTTTTTTGTAATTAACAACTGAATTGGCGTACGCTGTGTTTCAATTTCTGTGTTGCTTGTGCAGCGAGAGGCAAAAAAGGGGAGACAAATCAGTACCTGGTATGCCATGTTTCACTCAGGATTTCTGGGATTTGAGAGCTGAATGGAACTGAAATTGCATCAGGAAGGTGGAGACCTCTGCCCCATTGCCTGGTTGTTCTATAGTGCACGGTGAAGATAGGTATCAGAGGAGCTGGGGGTCATAGAGAGGTGGGCATGGGGCTCATGTGAGTTCACATACAGCTCATAACCATGTATGAACTGGGGTTAGCCACGACAGGGAGTCCTGGTTCTTGGGATAATGTAGCCCTTTACATTTTGCATAGGTATGTTCTCCCCTTCTTTCTACTTGATCTTAAAAACTTTTTTTTTTATAGTACATTTTACTTAAACCCGTTTCTTCCATCATCAATTTTGATGTGAAACGAGGAAGGAAAAGAATGTGTCTGACAAAGGGCCTTTCGTGTGTACGTTGTGGTGGATTTGGGATTTGCTGATGGACCCAGCATGGAGTCATAGTATGGATCTGAAGGCAAGTTTGAGACTTTCTCTGGATTCTTCCTACAGGCAGTCCTTGGGAGTATATAACAGCTGTTCAGGATAGGAGGTAAGAGACAGCCAGAAAGGGTGTTAACTGCATGGTCCCCTCAGTGCAATCAACTGCAGTAACTAGCCTAACTTACCTGTGTTAGCTTGGTGGCTCTTTGTTGAATACTTTCTGGCCATAATTGTATTTCTATTGCTAGGGGAAGGTTTTCATTAAGTTACCTGTGAATAGTCCTAATTTTGGAATATATGAGCACATAGATTTCTTTTTCCTCAAAGCAATGCCAATCTTAGGTCTAAATATTTAAAATTCCAGTATAGGAACAGAGCTAGAGTGTCTCATGAAAATTGGGATTTGTCTGTTTTATGGCCCCATTTCTCCCTTTGGTTAGGCCTCCTTCACTGGATAAAATTTCCTGCAACAGATTATGAGTTTGCCTCAAATATGAACCACTTCACCAGCAGGCTTTCTGCTATTGTAGACAGGGGCATGCAATTAGCCAGGGTGACTCCTCCAAATAAAAGTGACACTACAAAGCATTTGCATTCTGATCCCCGTAATGTATTCATATGGCACTACCTCGAGGAAGTTATTGAGTTTGGGGGAGGGTGTGCATGGCAATGTTTCTTTTCAAATGTGTTATTAAATAGAAAGTTGGTAAATAAATGATCCAATTCTTGTGGTAGCTCTACTCTTCCTGCTTAGTGTGGGTAGAGAAGAGTGCTAAGGTATTAGTAGAATCATACCTTCCACTAGACCAGGTTGTTCAAAGCTGTATATAGACTGGCCTTGAACACTTCCAGGAATGGGACATCTACAGCTACTCTGGGAAACGGGCAACCTCTTTCAGTGCCTCAACACCCTCACAGTAAAGAAGTTTTTTCTTATATCTAATTTAAACCTACCCTCTTTTAGTCTGAAGCCATTCCCCCTTGTTGTATCACTACATGCTCTTGTAAAAACTTCCTCTGCATCTTTCATGTTGGCCCGTGTTAGGTACTGGAAGGCTGCTGTAAGGTGTCCCCAGAGATTTCTCTCCTCCAGGCTGAACAACCCCAACTCTCTCAGCCTGTCTTTGTAGGAGAGGTGCTCCAGCCCTGTGATCATTTTTGCAACACTCCTCTGGAGCCACTCTGACGGGTCTGCGACGGTGTTTGTTCTGGTAGGTGTTAATACCCACATTCTTTACTGTTTTCACAGGAAATTAAGCCGAAAAGTTACAAAGGGGAATGACAGAGAAACTTTGCGTGGAGAACCATGCGACTCTGGCTGCACCTCATTCCACTCTCTAAATAGATTACAGATCATTTTTTGGCTCTGAATTCACTCCCATGAGGTAATTGCATTCTTTATTTTCACACTTTACAAATAAAAGTCTGGGACTCTATCCCAGTCTCTTCCTCTCCCCTCTCCTAGACCAAAACAGAGCCTTTGTAGCCACAGCCCTCTTCTGCTTAGAAACTTGAGATGTGTAGAAGCAGTACTTGACAGAAAAGGAAACCAACTTCACTTTCTCAAATGCAGTTTGTGGTAATGCTCTTGGTAACGCTGTGCGCATACGTGTAAGGGAGACAGCTCATGTGGGGAAGCATTTTCCCTCTGAAGCCTGGCACCCCAGCATCTCTCCTCTCCCCCAGGCAAAAAAAAAGGAAGCCTGTGGTTGGTCCTGGTCATGGCCTCCTTGGAACAGCCCTTCAGCCTCTGTTGCTGCTGGCAGGAGAGGCACTCATGCCATCCATGCATGTCCCCACTGGCCTGAGAGGCTGTGAGGAATGGCTGGAGGGAGCACAGTAATGCAGATCTCCGGTGGGATTGAACAGGACTGTTGCCATACTCATGGGGGAATTATGGTCCAGCCGAGGAAGGGAGACAGTGTGCACTCATTTTTAATCCTGCTCCTGGAAGAGTGTTAATCCTACTCCTTGAGAGGGCTGCCAGCAGGCATGATGTGGGCACTGAGGTGCTGACACCAGTGATATTCCCACTCACAGCCACCAAAGGCACTGGCACATCCTACTCAACCCTCGGGAGGAAAGGATCACTGTACAATCTCATGCATTTCTTAAATCCTCATGCCAAAGGTCTCAAGCTAGGCTGTTCCCACTGGCTTGACCTTCTTAAATAAATGTATCCCTTGTCTTGTTTTCTTATTAATTGTTCAGTAATTCATCTGGTGTTTTTCAATTTTTTTATTTCAAAATTTTTGCAATGTATTGTTTAAAATCAGAGGCATGGAAAGGACTCCTAAGTGTAAGTCTCACAGTGGTTTGTTCTCTGCAGCCCTTCTTTGCTCTTTTCTGCCACGGGAACAAATAAGGCGATGATAAAATAATAATTTGGTCCAGCTTTATATGCCTGTTTAATTCTAAAATTAAAAGATTCATAAAAACTTTCTCTTGTCAAAGTCATATTTTATGCTTCAGTTTTCAAGACTTTTAGATTTGAATTGAACCTTGCTGTTTAGTCTCTGATATATACTGAAGTGATTACCCTGATTTATACTGAATACTTCCATATTAAAAAATAATAAAAGTATGCTAAAACCTTTTCCCAATAAGTTTTATTAGGTACATCAGGTGTTACTGTAGCATAGATATACAGTAGTTTAGGTACATTGCAAACAACATCTTATAGTATCAGACAAAGAGAACCTTTTACAAACCCCATGTCTCTAATTTCATTTTAGAAAATTAGATACTCAGAATTTTGCATAAGATAACTGTATTACTGGGATGCAATTTGGCCCAGGTTTCTAGCTTTAGTGCATGTGGCTCCTTAATAAAAAGTGTCAGTTAAAATGAAAATACAGCTTGGGTAATTAAATTTAATTGGATCTTGTCACTTTAAATCCTCTTCGTTTTTGAGTGTTTCTACAGAATTGCAGCTTCTGGTTTGCTAATTTCTTTATTGCAAGCTGTGCTCTGAACCTGACTGTCCTATAATAAAGTGGGACCTTGTTTTTGTAGAGGGCTTTGAACCATGACTGTAATAACAAACAAAAGGAGGGTGGGAGCTAATTTGTTGCCAAAAGAAAACCTCTCCTTTATTTTCTACATGTTCAGTTAGTGAAAAATAATGGGTCTGAATTTATTAACTCTTTAATTTTCCTGCCAGTTGAGCAATGTTTTGCATAAGCTCTCATGAATACTATGGTATGATGCTATGCCTGTGACAGGTAGCAGCAGCAATTATCATACTTTTTTTATACTGGAGTTTTTTGGGCAAGCGGTAGGGATTAGGTGAATTGCAGTATTCATATGTAGGTCAAGCAGGGTACAGGCAGCCACAATGCAAATGATGTGTACTGCCTGCCAATAGCCACCGTGCCGATTCGCAGGGATCACCTTCTCCAGGGATGAGAGGCAATTCTGTTTCTTTATTACACATTGCACATGCACAGCATCCAAAGGCAAGGAAGATTTAAGTGCAGGTGATGAAGAGATAAAATATTGGCCATACCAACAGACACACCATAAAAACGATCAGTCTGTCAAACTGTACAACTGCTAATGCCCATATTTCAAATTAAAGACAGTTGAATGAATTTGTACACACGGGTTTTATGTGTGAAATGCAGTATCATTGCATCCTTGATTAGAAGACAGGTCACTTAACACCGACATCTCAAAACGATTAAAGATGTAAGACTGTCCTTCACAGCACAGTAGTGGTCCCCTGATTCTCTGCTAAAGCAGATGGATATGATGTAATTACATTTTGCAAAGTGCTGGCAATACAAGTACCTCAAACAGGATTGCTATGCCAGGGCAGTCACTACTATTTATAATCTCTTCTGTTCCAGAGGTGTGCCTCACATTTTTCTGATAGGCCTGTGAGGAAATCTCTGCAAACACACACAGAAGGATCTGTTTAGTCGCCTGCACGGGGGTGTCCAGGCCTAGCTGAGGTGCCTGAGGTTATATGAGATATCTGCACAGGGCTGAAAGACACTGGGCCCTTAAAGTAAGATTCAGAGCACAGATGAAGATGTATCTTCATACATTGTTATCTACATGGGAAATACATTCCTAAGTGCATATTTTTACTAATGAAGCTCTAGCTTCTGGTTCAGATGCCTCCAAACAAGCTTCTAGTGGCAGCTGGGATGTCCTAGCTTACCCCACCTGACCTCTACCTGCTGATCCAGAAGAGCGTAACCATTACATGTTCCTGTTTTATATCTATTACATCTATCTTGATAGTCCAGGAGAGTTCATCCAACACTAATTACCTACCTATGTTTAGGAAACTAAATGTAGGCCCAGAGATCCCTTTGTTCTATAAAAGGTGGGCACCTAAATTTAAGGGTCTGTAGCCTGAAGCTGTACAACTACTATTTTTGCAGACCAGCACATCATGGGAACATGTGGAGCATGCCTCTTCCCATGCTCAGTCTCCCTCTCTGCTATGCTTTGACCAACTTTTTCCCCTGAGAAGCACCTGGTTGGGGCTGGAGTTCCATAATTTCCTTCTCATTCATCTGCTACTTTTCCCGAGGCAAGTGCATCATGGCTTCTCAAAGAGGTCTCCTAACCTGCACGCATGGCTGAATCAGGAGAGCTGAAGGGGGCACCTGGAGGCAGGAACAACCCATCCTTTCTGAAATAGGTGGAAATCACCATCTTTGGAAGATCTGATTTTCCGTTCATTATAACTAGAACCTGGATGACTAGTTCGTAGTATTCATCTAAATTGTAGATTCCTAAATGAATGGATCTAAGATGAGATGAACTGCATATTTTCTGTGTTTCTACATTTTATTGATGGAGCCACAGAATTTCTATCTGCTTAAAATAGTACAGTCAGATGAAGGCAGTAATAATACACCCCAGTAATTAATTACTGGGATCAGACTCACTATAAGAAAATGTTCTGGCTTGCTTTTGCTGAAAATAGTGGCCAAAAATCCCATCACTTTCAAAGAAGTTAGAATAAATTATTTCACAGTGCTTTCTGAATTTTTACAGTGTTTTATAATTTTGTTTGGGGAACACATAAGTAAAGACAGTCTTGTTTTCATACTTGCCTTTTTGTCATTGCTTGTTTTAGAGCCTCTGGAAAGCAATAGACTATAAAGATCTATTTAAAGAGATTACATGCTTTATTTATACATGGAACAGATGAATTGATGGATAAAAGTAATATATTATTTCTTACAGCTACTACTTAACCAGCATGACTCATCAGGCTGTAGTAAGTCTGCTAATAAGTCTGTCTAATTCTTTTTTTTGGTCACATTTGGGCCTTGGGATCCAGATTGAGATTGCACTTCATTTTGCAGATGAACTATCATATCTTAATTTATGAGAATGATAGATGGAAACTATGGTTCTTATGTTTAGTGTATTACATCAGACACATAGGATGGACTACACAAGTACATCTTGTAGTATTGAGCAATTTTCACTTTTTTTTCCCCCCCCCGATTTTCAAATCATTGAATCTCATTCACAATGGAATGGCATTTAAAAAATATTCAAATTTATGATGTCAATATTGGTAAGGTATTAATTTGTGCAATTTTACTTTCCTTTGCGCCAGAAAAGACAGACACATGAATTCGAATTAACTTTCATGAGGTTCTGAGCTTAGAGTTTATTTGGTACTGCTTGGAAAATGCTGTCCTATACTTTTAAGTACCTTAATGGAAGACATTTCAGCTAGGTCCACTTTCTTTCCTGTTGTAAGAAATTTTATCAAACTTGTCTGTCACTTGGTGTGAGACCTGATCCACCTTCTTTATGGTTTAATACATAGTCTGCATTAAAACCAATACTAGCAAATTGGCCGCTAAAAAAAGGGCAAAAATACTGTACCCCATAACCAGAAGCATGACTATAGAGATTAAACTGCATCAGCAGCTACAGTACTAGAATTAATGATGTCTGATTAATTTGCCTCTTTTGGTGAGCAATGTCTATTTTTCTGTAGTGATAAATGGCTCTTTAAGGATATATGATTACAAATTTACAGACTGTTTTTTGAGGCCTTATCTCTACCTCTTTGATCTTTAAGGGTTTACAGCAATCTGCTACTAAACTTTTGCAACCTAGTGAGAGTAATTATTTTAAATTTATGGATGATTTCCTATTCGATCACTTTTGTCCTAGATTAGAAACCACCTGAATGACAGTTTAAAAGTCGTGATAACAAATCTTACGTGACCTCTTCATCATCATAATTTAATACAGACTCTTAAATGAACATTTTTAGTAGCTGATTGTTCAGCACTTGCACGCATTATCATGAAACGTTCAATTTCAGGAAAAACCTCTGTTGGGAATAGGGGGAGTTCAATGCATATATGCAAGAGATTATACAATGCACTGTCTGAGATCTCAGGGGACACTCGGTGACCCAGGTGTTTCCTTCTGGCCTTATGTTTTCATTTGGGCAAGCATCCTCTTTTGGGTCCAGCAATGCTGGGTGTTGCTGTTTGTATAGCTCTTGCAACTGCTTTTCTGTAGAACAGCTCCTGACTTCTGCCAAGGAGGAAAATTCATGTGAACATCCACATTTTGCTGCACATCGTATTTGCTTGAACAGACAGTTGTACCATTTAAGCTAGTCACAATGACCTTGCCTACAGTGAATGAGGGAGAGCAAGCAGCTTGCTGGAAGCACTACCCATCTTGAGGATGGACCAAAATGAGTGGCCACCAGCACACTTCATTCCAAAGTAGTACTTTTTAAACTTTTGAATTAAAATAATTGACTCTCCTTCATGTAATTAGTGCTGCTGATGATTTCTGTGGGACTATTACCACCTGTGAGAGTACCACTTAATTGATACCATAGTTTTCCTTCCAGATGTTTCACAAGTTTGAGAGACACTAGATCAGGTACCAGTTACCTCCTGATCTCTCAGGCAGAGGATGGAAGTGTCTCCCTGCAGGTTCCCACTGCTCTATTGCAGTATAAACTAGATTTGCTGTACTGCTCCCACTGGCTCACCTGTTTTCACAGCTTGAATGTTAGCATAGCTAGCATAGCTAGCAGCCTTGATGCCAGCACAACTCTGCTTCTGGCCGTGTAATATCATCTACACTGAGAATTGTACTTGAATAGCTCATGATCTGAATGTTGCTCAAGTGCTTTGTGAGCCAACAAGAAAGCAAACTGTAGGCCTGCTTTGCTCAGATCACCTAAATGCAGAAGTCACTATGTCCCACCAGCAATTCCCTGAGTCAGGTTATCTGTTATTCTTTCTCAAGGATGAATCCAGTGGCAGCTGCCAAATGTAATTGGCAGGATGCACTTACTGCATGCCAAAAGGACTAAGTGCTCTGCTATGTTATATTGATATTGCTGGTGAAGGCGTGGTACCCAGCTGGTTCTGTGCCTCTTACAAGTATGTCTGAAAAGGGTAATTTTGCATGACAAACATATTCTTTGAATGTTACCCACTCTCCACTGGGACAGAAAACCTTTTCTCCATTCTGGGCTATGACTGTGATCTTTGGTTTTCTTCATGCAGCAGTTTATGCAATTACCATGTTCATGTCCCTCTCTCTTTAATAACTTAGGAGATTCCTTAATAATTTTGGAAGCCTCAGCCAATTTCAGTCATAGATGGCAGGGGGGAAAAGATCTGAGAGATATTAATTTCCTCAAAGTTTGAATAAAATAGTTATATACAGAACCTTTCTAGAGAGTCCACTGAGACAAAAACTCAATCCTTTTTAGAGACCAGACTCTGAGCAAGAGGGAAATATAGTGAATATTGCAGCTGTAGGAAGAACTTCAGTCAGCCTTTACCCTTTATAGACAATTAGTAGATCAGTTGTATCACAAATGTGCAGGAATCCAGACTCTGTCAGCTGTGTTGTTCACCAAACTATATCTGCACCACTATATCCATCTACCACAAGAAACTTGTGGGTCAAATACACCTTACTGTGTTTATTTTTGCAGATTAGGTCCCTCTTTTGGAATTATTTTCTCATTCTAACCACCTAAAAGACTTTGGTTGGCTTAATAACCTGGTGGTCAGCCACCTGGAGTAATTTTATAGGTCTGTGCTGCTTCCCTGGCCCAACAGGGTTATGTCAGGTAGTATTACAAACAAAGTGCATACAGAAAGATAGGTCCATGAAACTCCCAAGTAACCAAGCAAACCTGACAACAAAGACCAGTGTTCATCCTTTCACCCCTAAACTCAAAGACTAGTAACAAAGAAAATTGATTTCAATGTGGGAATTGAGGATGTAAGAAGGAAATCCTGAAAAAAAACAAGGAAGTTTAATGTTACGTAGCATTGCCAATATTTCAAAACAGGTGCAGAATGTGGTACGCAGGTGGAGTGGCCTTAGTCTGATCTACCTGGGTGGACCTGCACCGCCCTGCCCAGCAGTTTAACCTGTGCTGACACAGACCCCAAGACAAGCTTGCACTTCCTTGGCTGTGGATCTGAGTAAGGGGCCGTGTAAAGGCTTGGTCCCTCCTGGGGCAGCTCCAGAGAAAAAGACAGTTCATTGAGCTGTCCCATAGGAGCAGTCACTGCGTAGATGTCTCCGGTGCTCACCGAGTCCACCTGCATCTTTGAGCTTTCTGCTGAGATATACCAGTGTTGGGGCTGTTCTTATGTTTCTGTACTATTCAGAGGGCTTTTCTCAAGGAGGGATTCATCAGCCCCCTTTAAAATAAGGTGAACATACAGCAGCACTAAAGATTTTGTCTTCTAAGTGACTTGCACCCCTTGATAAGATAATGTACTGGAAATGTATGTCACTGTGATATTTCTGAATGGATAAATAATGTATGACTCTGGCAAATGAAAGTTTTGAACTCAAGAGGAATCACTGGCATTTTTTAAATAATTTAGGAAGTGCTCATAAAAGAGAAAAATGAGGAAAAGGCCTTTAATAAATGTCATTTATTTGGCATCATAACTTCTTTAGAATGACTGGTATTTTTTATGAACTTCATATGGATATAAATATATTTGAATGCGGAAGTATCTGCTTTCTTTGTAAAACTTGAAACCATTTCTTACAAGAGAAGAAATTCTGATTGAAGTTTAAAATGAAGCTATTTGGTGGCTACTGGAAAATTATTGGCCAATACTGACAATTATTATTTGCTTATGCAGAGCTACAAGTGTTAGCTAGTTTACTGAGCGATTAATAGAATACATGACAGAATTAAGTGACTTTTCAGTTGTATGCTTTCTCATTTGTTCTTTCGTTCGTGCCATACTTGTTTCCATGCCAGAAAATGACCATGCTGACTAATGTTTTTTAGAAAAATTCAATATCCTTTGATATCTCTGCCAAAAACTGTTCACATGGGTTAACTCAGATGGATAAAGGGACTGGAATACTTGCACAAAACCCCCATGGAGCTCCTCATTCCTGAGATAAATCACCTGAATGTGGTTTTATAGAAGTTGTTTATCTCTTGCTTTGAAAAGGTTCCTCTTGGGTGCCTATGCTTAGTGACTTCTTCCTCACTCAACACTTTTGTTTGCAAATAACTTTGCAATTGAAAATTTAAGTCCTGTTTAAGGGTCAATGGTGGAAGTCATACAAGGAAATCTAATAGGTCTTCCACAGAGATTCTAGTTTAGTTTAGTTTCATTTAATTTTATTTTGTTTTGGGAAGTTTAGTTTATAGTTCCTTTTATTATCTAATCATAGTACTATTTCTGGCATCTACAATATCATCCACAAAATCCAATAGCAGTTCTCTACACTGTGTGATTCAGATTAGCTTAAATTATTTTTCCTCCCATTTTCTGTGAATTTCTGTTTATATTGTATTTAGAAATCCATGTGTTTGGTTCATGCAGATTCTGTCAATGCAGGACGGGGAAGCGATAGTACATGGACTTTTTTCTTACAGTAATTTAGTCCTTCGATGCTTGGTGAGGTCTTATATTATTTTTTCCAGAACATCTTTTTAGGAGTAATGTCACTTAAATAGGTGAAATATGTAGATCTGATTTTGTTGTTGATGGCACTAGCTGATACCTCTCTGTTTTTTCAAGCAATTGTATTTTTAGATTGTGTGCGACTGTTCCACAGTCCTCTTTTTGTTATGATTATTGAAAGGGTGTGATGTGTATCATCTCATCTCTTTGTCTTTGGTCAGGAAACGTGAATAAAGTTTGGGAATTAAGGAAATTTTCTCCAAGTGATGGCTGAGGAACTTCTGTGTCTGCCTGGGGTGTTAGCGATCACAACGGATTAGTGATTTGTCTGAGATCTTCTAGGACTGAATTTGAGTCATCACACATGAAGGTACCAAGCAGTATTTCCCAGAAATGCTATTGTAGACTCATGTTCAGTCTTGTCTCCCTGTTCAATGCATGTGTGCATTGACATAGAAAGTAGATGCCTTGATTGTGGGGTTTACAGTATGCTAAAGACATCTTACTACAAATCTGCATTTGAATTGAAGATGCCAGTTCTGTCAAATGTGCTAAGCAGTGCCTGGATGAAACTGGAGTGTGGGACAAGAGTTACCTGGCATAATTTTGTCATAACGTATCACTTGTCTAAGAAAAACCCCAAACATTATGAATGCGATTAATGGCTTGACATTTTTATTGATGCTTTTTGTAATGTAAATTTAGATATATTGATTAAAGAACTCAGCTTTGATCCAACATCTTTTGAATTCAATAGAAAGATTCCCAGTGGTTTAAAAGACTTCCCACTAGTTTAACTACCAAATCCTGCTTAAAAACTGATCCTATTGATTTCAGTTGCTGTTGTACAGTATCTCCTATATAATTCAAAACTAATTTGAATGAACAGTTCCTGTATTGGAAGTTTTTTTTCAGAATGGAAATGTAATAATTTTCTGATTTGTTTATGAAAGGAGTAAAGGGGCATTGCAAATTTTGTGAACATGTAAATAATGACTTAAGAAGAGGAAATATTTTAATTTTATACATTATTGATTTAATTTACAGGAGTCAGATCATTAGATTTTCTATGACCAGTGTCTGAAAGGTGTCGCATACACTTTTACATATACAAATATTTAGGCATATACATCTATGTATGTGCATGCAAATGAACAATATCAACCATTTAAGTGCATTTCTTCATAAAGCAAACTTACATATAAACAATGTTTTGATGCATGACATTTTATTTATCTCTTTTTCCATTTTATTCAATATTGTTCATGTGTAGTGGTGTAAATGCTGTTGAAGTCAGCAGCATTTTTCCTAATGTATATTAGAACAGGTATTGTCAGGATGTGGCCTGCTCACTTGTATTTAGCCTTGTTTCCTCTAACAGAACCTAGCCAGCACTAAATATTCCATATCTTCTACTTTTCTAAACAGAAGCGTTTCTTACAAAAGCAAATAATGAGCAGTTCATGAGCACTTTGACTTTAAAATCTCATTAAACACCCCATAGACAAATAATAGAAAAAATTATGTTACTACTCTAATCTAAATGTGTAAATCATCTCTTCAAAATTATTTCTCATGAAACATATTTGTCTTTTTTTTTTCCTATTTTTTTCTTTAAACCTACATACATACACACACATCTATTACTGATGCAGGTAAGCTACAACTCTTTTTGAATGTGAAATTGAACTAGCAGCCTTTGATCTGAACTACAGGCTGATCTGAATTCAAGAAAAGGCTGCTGCTAAGCCACATTCCCATTCAATCCATTAAACCATTCACTTCCATGCTCCTCATCACACTGACTCCTAATTTGACAATGACAAAGAGCTCCACGGTGATTTTAAATTTCATAATTTTAATCTGTCAAGTCTGACATTTAATTAGTGCCCTTCTAACCTGTGCCCGCTCACTTGAAGGTTACTGTTGGTTTTCCTTTAGAAATTTTTCCTCTGGAAGAGTGGATTAATAAATATGTACATAACTGGCAGGGATAAAGACAATACACACACAATGGTCTATTAGTTCCAAATCTAGACAGATGAGGTTAATAATATTTTAAAGTGCTGCTTTATTGTATTAAGAGTGATTAAGCCCTTGGCTCAGCCCTGTATGAGTTGTTCATTCAAAACATAAAATATAAGGTCTATTAAGCAAAGTCTAGCGAGAATGGTTATCCAAACTACAGTAGTAGTGTGTTCATAAGACATACTACAGGAATGCAGAATTTCTGAGATATAATTTTTTGACTTAGCAAACACAATGGAACATGCTAGGCTCACTAAACAGACTAATTAGATTTTGATCACTAGTCAGTCTATGAGAACCTGCTGTATAGACTAAAATCTAGTGTAATTTAATGCTCTGGTATTTCATTTTCTGGAGGACTGAATTCAAATGTAAGTTAGGTCACTTGTTAAAAATGAGTTTGCTGTTCTTAGATCAGCCCCACGAGGACATAAATCCCAATCACAAAAATATGCCACCATTCGTTAGCACTAGCAGAATGGTCAATCAAAGTCCTCGGGGAACAAACCTCAGCCAAGCTTTCCAGCACTATACGTGGCTGCAGTCAGTAATGTATGATGTTCATTATATTGTCACTAAATATTGAACACCTAGAAGTGAAGATAGGAATAAAAGAATATCCTTTCTTAAAGCAGGCATTAGACAAAAAACATCTGAGAGAGTACAGGGATACCATGAGCTTCTTAGTTCTCAGCTGGGCATGCCCCTTTTCTTCATTGTGCCACAGTGCATATATTTCAGAAAATAATGAGTCTACGTGAATACTGTTATTTTATTTACTAAAGAAGATACCACCATGATATAGTAGATTATCTGGCAAGTCAGACTTCTTCTAATACAATTTAACATGAGTGAGGCTTCTCCAGAGTTTTTTTAGAAGACCCAGAAGAAACAAATACACAAAGTAATTTTGTTTAAACACTAGTGGTCTCAAAACCAAATTGGATACAAGTTTATACCCTACTAGTTCCACCCATATTCCTCTCTCAAAGTAGTTATGGCTAACTGTTGCTGGAGTCAAATAATTGAGTTGTCAAACGTGACTATGAGTAACCTTTAAAAAAAATCAAAATGACACAAAAAATGATTCACCTTTGCCTTTATATAATGTATTGATTTAGGTGTACAGGGTGACATATGCCAATATCTCAGGATTAACCCCTCCCCCTGGATACTGTTCTTCCACTGCAGGAAGAAGAGGAAACAACATTTCTGAAAAGTTTCTGTACCTTTCCTGAATTATCATTATTTAGTTAAACAGAAACAGAAATGTACAATAAAACCCAGTATATTATGCTTAAATGTTTTCAAGGAAATTCTGTGGGAGATCAATGTTGGATTTGAAACTAAAGGTAACTGCTCAGCACTGTGGAACAAACATATATGACACAAATCTGGAATTTGCTGCCATTCATTTCTTATTCTCTTTATCTTGGCTCACCAGTTCCTCTGAGAACATTCCTGGCCTCTTCTAGGTACTAGATTATATGCTGTAGCACTCGAAGTAATGTAAATCCACATTTTTCTCTGGATCTATCAATGCTGCTGTAGAATGGAAGGGTTAATTGTTTTTCACTAGTGCTCTACTGTCCAACAAGCTAAACACTGGAAGGAGAATAAAATTGTTAGTGAAAATAAACTACAATGTCCTTACTAATAACTGCAGATTCCCTTTTCCTATCAGTAACTTTTTAACATCTTTATGGGACTTGAAGAAAAGGTGGCAATGGTGTAAAATATAGTATGTTCCTCTTTGTTAATGCTGTCATCTTCATCAGGATAAGCCACTGAAACTTTTATATGCATTTTTGCATCTCAGCAGTAAATGGTGCTTTTCTTCTGTCCTCAGAGATTCAGGCTTAGCTTGAACAAGGCCATTTTTTGTTTAGGATGTGCTGAGCAACACAGTCAAATTTTTGAATGAATGTATAACTATTTGAGGTGAACTTTTGTCAGGAAATATTCCTTAGCTTTGGAAACTCAGGAAAGTTAGGCACTTCCTCACAAGAAGGGAACTTACCTCCCATATGCAAGAATAAAATTCAAAACTCCCTGAATCATCACCCTGTAACTTTTATTGACATTTCATTTCTTTATTTGTTTGGATACAAATCTTAAAATGGTTCTGTTTTCTGTCCTGTTGTGGAAAATGAGCATTTTTGAAATCCTTAAAAGTTTCACTGGGTAGGTATTTTACAGTGTTCTTGTAGGACTTCTTTCTAAAAATTTCTTTTTCCCAATTTCAAGTCTACTAAATTGGGGCACTATTTTAAGGAAATCATTCATCTTTGATTATGGTTTCCAAATGTGACAGCTTATAAGAACAAATATATGATTCTGGTGTCCAAGTTAGGAGTTAACCATTTTGTCTGCAACTAAAATATGTCTTTAAGTCAGCTAAGGTTCCTTTCTATCTCCATTTCTACTGTTACAACTGTGGTAACTTATTATGTGAACTGGTATGACTAATTATATAACATTATTAGTGGAACACTGTTTAATATAATATGGCATAGGCAGGGATTTGTTCCCAAAAATTGTGGCACATAGGCTATTAAAAAGATCTTAATGTGTCCTTTACAGTTAGGGCTGAGAGAACACATATGCATCTGCTAAATTATTTGTGACAAATGGCTGTCACGAACTAGTGATAGCAATGACTAAAAATGGAGACCAATGCATTTAAATAAATTCACTTGGTATAAGTACATTTTTTTGTATATGAGACAGCACATCGAAGACTACAGCTATTTTCACACTATTGGGCAGACCCCAGTTTATTTCAGTGCTTGCGAATAATAGAACAGCAGCAGCTATTTGCTTGAGTGGCTTTCATGTGAACAGAGATATTCCTGCTCAGCTCACAACTCCTGACTACTCCTCATTTCCATGCAGTACTATAAGAAATTCAAGGATGCCCATCCAGGGTGCTCACCAGATGTTCTGGAAGGGATAGTCCTCACCAGATTCATATTTTAAAATAGAATATAATAGAATCATTAAGGTTGAAAAAGACGTCTAAGATCATCGAGTCCAACCTTTGTCAGAACACCACCACGTCAACTAAACCATGGCACTAAGTGCCATGTTCAGTCTTTTCTTGAACACTTCCATGGATGGTGATTCCACCACCTCTCTGGGCAGTCCATTCCAATGTTTAAAAGCCCTTTCAGTGAAGAAATTCTTCCTGATGTTCCACCTGAACATTCCCTGGTGCAGCTTGAGGCTATGTCCTCTTGTCCTGTTGCTAGTTGCCTGGGACAAAAGGCCAACCCCCCTCCTTTTCTACAGCCTCTTTTCAGGTAGCTGTAGAGAGTGATAAAGGCTCCCCTGAGCCTCCTTTTCTCCAGACTAAACAACCCCAGCTCCCTCATCCACTGCTCATATGACTTACTCTCTAGACTCTTCACAGCTCCATTGTCATTCTTTGGACTAAATCCAGCACCTCAGTGTCTTTCTTGTAGTGAGGGGCCCAAAACTGGACACGGCACTTGAGGTGTGGCCTCACCAGTGCCAAGCACAGGGGGACGATCACAGCCCTAGTCCTGCTGGCCACGCTATTTTTGATACAGGCCAAGATGCCACTGGCCTTCTTGGCCACCCGGGCACACTGCTGGGTCATGTTTAGTGGCTGTCGACCAGCAGCCCCAGGTCCTTTAACGCTGTGTTGCTTTCCCGTCACTCTTAACCAAGCCTGCAGCACTGCTTGGGGTTGTTGCGATCCAAGTGCAGGACTTGACACTTCTCCTTAATGAACCTCATAACACTGACTGCAGCCCATCAATCCAGCCTACCATGATCCCTCTGCAGGGCTTTAAAGAACCAGAGACTTTAAGAGTGAATTGGATGTGGTTTAGATTCTGAGAGCAGACAAACCTGTCACAGACCTAGCCAGGTTTTGAGATGATGGGATCCCAGTTAAACAAATGGAAGTGAGGTAAACAGTTCAGGCCTTTCTACTAGCCCTCTGCAAAATGATTTTGACCCAACTGCTGGTCATCCATTTCTGAGATCAGAGAGGTGTGAACTTTGGGGGGAATATCCCAGAATCTTTTGTCTAGGTAAAGGTTTTTTTTAGGAGCTAAACCATGAATGAATTAATGGAAGTCATGAATGCATGAAATTGCTTAGCCAAGAAGGAGTTAAAGCTGTCTCCCACAAAAGTAGTTTCTAGCTTATTTGAGAAAAAAAAGAAAAATGGTCTTTTCTCTCTGCTGTCTGAGAATAATGGCAGGTGCTTTTTCTTACAAAGGATCCTGAGGTTGGGATTTTAGTGCAGAAACCTTTTCTTTAATTTCTGGTTTAGAACCATAGCTCTAAAGAGGGGTAGAAATACAGGTACTTCCCCCTTTAGTGGTTCCTATTGACTGGTTCTAGCTCTAGCCCTCCTTCAGTGTCTGAAGTTACCCAGTCATCAAGCACTGTGCTCTGCTTAGAGCTGAATTTTGGCTACCTTTCCTGGTGTACCACAAGCAGGTGCAGGTGGATGGGCAGTAACAATAAGCAACACCAGACACCATTTCAGTCATCCAGGATACATTGATTTATTGGCAGGTTAAATGAAATGTAGTAGCAAACCAATACAGGATTACATATGGGAAAAGTGAAGTCTTGCTCATGACCTCTCTGGCCCAGCTTCCATCTGCAAAGCAAGGGGTATTTCCCTGCTTTGCTCAGAGATACTTTCTGAGTTATTTTTGCTGAGAAGTTGTGTATCTGTCCTTTGTCTCTTGTTTGACAGAGCATCGTCTGGGCCTTTGTTTTATTTTGTCCTACTTCTCTTCGTGCCCCATCCATGATAATTATAGATCTGACTGAATTTACATCCCTTTATATTGATACTGGGGAGGTAAGAAAGGAAAGTAAGGACACAATACATAACCTGCTCACTAAAATAAAATAGATTTGCACATACAAAAATTATGGTAACTATGGTCATATAGCAGTCTCTGGGTATCTCTGTAGAGAACTTTTATTTTATTAGAGACAGCTAAGCCAATTACAGCTGGGCAAAATAATGTAATTGATGACTGAGTACAGTCTGTGTAGTATAACACTACTCACTTATCGTTGCATAATTTTTAATTTTTTTTTCCTTTTCTCTACAGACTACACTTTTATGTAAAGGCAAGCTTTAAATTAAAATCACTTGGAAACCTGGACATTTTTTAGTTTTGTTTCCAAATCTGTGGTGCATAGACTCTGTCTGTGAAATGTCAGCACAAAGTTCACAAATTACATCAGAAAACTCATTTAGAAGCACAGATATGAATTCCCACATGCAATCAATGCTACTAACAAAACGAAAGCAGATTAAAGTAATAAAGAGACTCAAAAGTTAGCATAATTTTTATTTATCTGTAGAAGAGAAGCAGGGTGGAGACATAGCACGAGACAGCCTGTGGACTTCCAGCATGATCATGTTGGCTTTTGCTCTCCTAAGACTCTTCGCATGGAAAGCTAACTACACTTGTTTCCTCTGGAACAGAAAATAAAGAGATTGTAAAAACCAGGCACTCAGATTAGACCAGTTCAGATTTATTTTGAGATTGACATTAACATACATGTAAAAAGGTAAAATCCAAATGAAATCTCACTCTGTCCCTATTACCAAACTTCAGTCTGTACTGTGACCTAATGAACATACTATATATGCAAACACTGTAAAAGTTTTTAAATGTCAGTATCACTGTGGTCCACTAAAGCTGTCAAAGAAAAATAAAAACATTATATTTCTATTAAAATTCACAACTTAATTTTCCTGAAAGTTTTTCAGTGTCATCATCACATCACAGAACACCACAGAAATAACACTTAAACATACTCCTGTTCACATTTTTCCTTCTAAGTTGTCCACTGGTTGCTTATCAGAAAATAAATAGACGCAGTGTCATTTAGCAGAGGCTCAGAAAGCATTGCTTATGCAATTAAGAAGGTTTCCTTCAGTTAGTCTTTTTGATTTCAAAGAAAGAGGAATGTATACTTACCTCAGGCTTGTCTGGATTTGATAGGTATATGTTCTGCATTATGCTTTCTCTGGCTTACTGCTTTCCCGGGTTTGTCTCATATTCTGAACATGCAGAATGTCAAGCACATACGCAGTGTACTCCAACTGCCTTTTTCATGTAGACGGAAAACCTCAGTACCTCAGAAATATTTTTAAAGCTAGTTTTGCCTCTTTCTATTAGCTGTTTTAATCAGACTGTTTCTTATTACATCATTTTAGTTTCAGAGTTTAATAAGAATTGGAATTCCGGTTTAAATGTCTAAACAGATTTGTTCTATGTGAGTCAGCTAGCTTAAAAATATTACTTTCAGCTTAATTAAGCTCAAGGAGTCACTGTAGGAACTGAAAAATCATTGAAGATTTCTTTTTCTTAACAGTTTTTTTTTAATTATTTTATGTTTCTGCACTTCATAAGACTAAAAATGGCTGCATAAATATTTCTACACTATTATGAATATTTCTACAATTATTATGAAGTTTGTTTCCTCAAAAGACTTGTTAAGAATCAGCTGCAGCACTCTACAGGACTTTTTTATACTGCACCTAAGACACAACATCACTGAAATTATAAGGGTATTATACAAACTCTGACAGAACTGTACAAAGGATATACAAGATTTGCAACTAGAAATTTCAAAGACAAGCTGCTAATATTCAGTTTTTAAGATATAGCCACAATTTGCATTCTTTCCTGGAAACATCAGTTAGACCAAAGTGACTAATGTCTTTTGTAGAATATTTTCCAGTCTTTTTTGCTTGAAATCTTTAGCACACAAATGCAAAGAGTATTTTCCAGCATTAATTTCATAAATGCTGAAACTGAGCATTTTCTGAGGAATGAATGACAAAAAGTCAGCTCTTATGACAAGGTTTATGGCTCTGATAACACATCCATGCTTATGTTTTCTCTTCTAAAGAAAACATTCTTTCATTCTTTCAAAATCAGACCTCAGTAAACTAGAAATATCTTAGAAGACTCCTTTGCTGAAAAAAAGATAACAATTATATCACAGTTTTTTTTTGTATGAGGGCCCTTATTCTTTGGGAGTAAAGTCTTTTTGTCTGTCTATATCTCAAGTGTGTGGTTCCCTGTTCTACAATACACTGTATATGAAGGGTATTTACAACTTACAACTCCTACTTAATGCTGGGTAAAATCAACATAAACAACAAACAATACATAGATGCATTTTCTAAAATAAAATAGAAATTCAAAGTAGAATACAAATGCTAAAAGCAGATTTTCAGGCTCTTTAAAAGTGTGTCTGTTTTGTGGTTAGGAATGCTATCTTCCTTGGGGTCTGAATGATCTCCTGGGTAACAGCAAGTGGAAACATCCCCATTTTCTTTAATTAACAAAAATATTTAAGTTATTAAAACAAGGAATTAACTTCTTCCCTCTCTTAGACCAAAAACCCAAGAGCACCATAAGCAGATGTTATCACGCTATCCTCTTCATCATGTGTAATTACAAAGGAACAATTATTTGTCTTTCAGGATTCAGCAAAGAGGTAGCCTAATTTGTAAAGACTTGACAGTACAAACTATAAGGGCTCTAGTACAACTATTCTCATATCAATAACTAAACATTCTTTTAATAATTTTTTCTTATCTGCAAAGGTATTAATGTTTTTAAATTAAAAAATAAAGAATGCATGCCATGTAGTTTTGTTCCCTAGTGAGATTTCAGGTAATCAAATCAAATGTTAGAGATGCCTGGATCCTTTGGAAGGCTATACTTATATAGTCAAACCCTGGTTGATACTTTATATGACTGTAATTAGACTGTGAATGGAATAAACATACTGCGTAGTTGAAAGCAATGTAAACAGCTCTTACATATTTCTTGAAGTTTTACAGCTTTTCATTTTCTTTTAAATTTATTTGAGAACGCAGACAAATATGAAAAGGCAACAAACCTACAATTCTACTTTACTCAGGGTATCTTTGTCTTTCCCTACATGTTCCCTGAGAGAAAAATAAGCCCTGGTGATTTGCTCAGGCACCGCTTCTGTCTGTTCATGTTAGGTCATCCAGTTGGGGAAAAGAAACAATATCTTCTAATTATCATTGTGGCATCCGAGTGCATAAGTAGGTGAATGATTACAAACATAAAAACATGATTTGTGAGTAATGAATTCCCTAAATGAGCATTTGCAGAAAACTACTTGCAAAAAAATGAGCTGAAATTTGTTTGCACAAGTGTGTCAAACAACTCTGAACTGCAAACACATTCATAAGAATCTTTCAGCTTTATGAGAACTTTTAAGGAAAATTAGAATAGAACAGAACAGAACAGAAGATATCAGTTGGAAGAGACCTACAACAAACAGTCAGTCCAATTGCCTGACTATTTCAGGGCTGAAAAAATTATGAAGGGTATTGTCTAAATGCATCTTAAACACTGATGAGCTTGGGGCACTGATCACTTCTCTAGGAAGCCCATTCCAGTGTTTGTTTATGTTTATGTTTATCTTTATGTTACATCATCCTCAGTGATGAAGTGCTTCCTAATGTCCAGTCTAACCTCCCCTGCTGCAGTTTTGAACCATTCCCACATGTCCTGTTATTGCATCCCAAGGAGTAGAGATCAGCACCTCACTCTCCACTTTCTCTTACAAAGCTGTAGAGAAGCTGAGGTTGCCCCTCAGTCTCCTCTTCTCCAAACTGGAAAAAGCCAGAATCCTCAGCCACTGCTCTCAGGACATGCCTTCCACCAGCTTTGTTCTCCTCCTCTGGACACATTCAAGGATCTCTACATCCTTCTTAAACTGTGGGCCTAGAGCTGCACGCAGAACTCCAGGTGAGGCTGCACCAACACAAAATACAGTGAAACAATTATGTCCTTGGACTGGCTGGTGGTGCCGTGTTTGAGGCACCCCAAGATGGAGTTTGTCCTCCTGGTTGTCAGGGCTCCCTTTGACTCCCGTGGATCCTGCTGCTAACTAGCACTCCCAGATCCCTTTCTACAGGGCTGGTCTCCAGTCACTCCTCTCCCAGTTTATAGTTCTGCCTGGAAATACCCATCCCATATGCAGAATCTGGAATTTGGACTTGCTAAATTTCATCCCATATCGTGATGGCCCAGTGCTTCAATCTAGCTAGACTCTCTCTGCAGAGCCTCCTGTCCCTCCAGAGAGTCAACAGCACCTCCCAGTTTGGTATAATCAGCAAAAATGACAATGGTGCATTCAACTCCAGGTTGCTGATAAAAATATTGAACAGAACAGAGCTGAACCCCGAGGAACATTACTGTTGACCAGTCATGCAGCTATAGCTCCACTCACTACAACACTTTGGACTCCGCACTTCATCCAGTTCTTCACCGAGTGCACTGCGAACCTGCTCACCCCACAGCTGGACACCTTGTCCAGAAGGATCCTGTGAGGGACAGTATCAAAAACCTTACTAGAATCCATAAAAACTACGTTGACTACCCTCCCTTCATCCATGAGGAGGGTGACTTTATCATAGAAAGATACCAAAGTAGTTTAACTGGACTTCCCTTTGTGAGCCCATGTTGACTTTGTCTGGTGATTGCATTGTTCTTTACATTCCTTTCAGTAGTGCCTACTGTCATCTTCTCCATATTTTTTTCCTAGGATCAGACAATAGGCTAACAGGTCTGTGGTTCCTTGGGTCTTCCTTCAGGCTCTTTTTGTAGACTGGAATAATACTGGCAAGCTACCAGTCAGCAGGGCCCTATCCAGATTCCCAAGACCTTTGGTACATGATTGAGAGAGATCCTGCTGTAACATCCATTAGCTCCTTCAGTACACTGGGATGAATCTCATCAGACCTCATGGACTTTTAAAAATTCAGATGATACAGCTGGTGCCTTACAATTTCAGTGTCCACAAATCGAAAATCACAGACTCATGGGCCTCTGCCTCAGGGGATTCAGCAGCCCAAAGTCTGTCAGTATTATTAAAGAGGTAAAAAATGGATTTCAATGCCTCTGCTTTTTCTTCATCCCTATTAGCCAGATGACCATCTTCAACAAGTATTGGTCCAATGTTTGTTTTCTTTAGACCTCAGAGTTCACCATCTCCAGACTGCTTCTGGGAGAGGTAGTGTGTTGCCGTCGGTCAGAGCGGGAGGGCGACACGGTGACCAGGGATACCAGCCCCCTTTATTACAACAGTGCTCCTACTTATATACACTTCTGGGTGTCACACATGTACATGCACT
>JAYRBT010000001.1:83373925-83393860 GCA_036023395.1 Myiotriccus ornatus | reverse complement strand
CCCTCTGCCAGGTGTAAAGTTCCATCTTCAGTATCCTAGCTTACAGAGAGCCCAGAGCCAGCTGGGCTCCCCCACAGTAGTGTATGAAAAAGAGAAAACTCTAACACTAAGCAAGCACTGCTCCACAACTGTATGTTAACAACACTGCTTTAGTCACAAATCTAAAATACAGCATCTTCAGGCTGCTATGTAGAAAAATAACTCCATTACAGCCAGACCCAGTGCACCTATTTAGAAGCATCATATGAAATCTTTTTTTGGGGGGGATATTAGGTGATGGTGGCTGATAAACTAGATCTGTCTCTCCTTCTCTTACCAAGAAAATTCCTCACAGGATTTTTTTTTATTATTATTATTTTTAATGGAGGAATTTGGCCTTTCATGCCCTGATGAAATAGCTTACCTTTGGAATTCAATGAGAAGTGGGTCAGGTGATTCTCTTACCTCTTGGAGTGATAGCTAATAGGACTAGATTGGCAGCATCCATGAAACCTCCATGAAAGTATTTAATAACTGTGCTATGGGGCAGGTCTTGACACAAAGGGACAGAGTTCCAGAGACATCTTGCAGGTGTTCTGACTGTGAATCCCTAGAGCCTTCCTTAAAACATTTCACAAAGAAAGGTGACAAAATGCTTGTATAAAGGAAAGGATAAGCTAAGCAAGGATGTAATGCCATTCTCTCCTCCTCCCTGTGAAGAGTCTGGCATCTTTGCTCTCCCTTAGGGAACCATTGGCAATCAGTTCCAATAATGAAGAAAGCATTGGCAATCAGTTCCAATAATGACTCCATTATTAATGGGTATGTTTTCTTCCTACAATATGTTTCTTCCTTGATTCTGTCTGTAGGAGTCTTATTCTCCTTATCCCTTTGGCTAGCATTAATTTGTTCAGCTTTTTTCTTCCCCCTGCCCTTTCTTTTCCCTGCAAACCTTAATTAATTCTGTATATTCTAGTTTAATAATACTTACCTACCTCAGAGGGACATTTTAACGCTTAATTAATTATTGTACAGGTATTTTTTTCAGTTGCATCTTTGAGCAATCCCTCTTTGCAGCTATCCTGGCAACTTTTTGTTCTTTCCATTTTTCTTTTGTAGGCCTTGGAAACTCACGTGCCTCAGTGAAGATAATTACAATTTCTCTTTTCTTCTTCTACATCAAGGAACCCTTCCATGCAGTAAAGTCTGCTTGCTCTGCGTTGGATTCAAAAGGATCCTACATTACTCCTGCTGTTTGATTTCCAACATACTGAGTTTCAGAGCCATGGTCCCTGTCCTAAGCTGCTGAAGAAGTGCAGACCCAAACTGGAATGAGGCTCTTCAAGGCTCAGCTGCCCTGGGAGATGGTATCTAAGCTGTGAAGAAACACACAAACCAGAGGGGAATGGAGGCATTGTTGTTAACTTCTTCAGAACTTGTGGTGATTTTAACCAGAGGAAACACACTAAAGGTGCTGCCTGTCCATTCTGATGGAGAGCTGAGAGTTTTGCAGCACGCTTGAACTTTCCCTCCACATGCTTCTCTATGTCTCAGCAGCCACTAAAACCACTTTGCTCACCATCCTGTAAGACTTCAGATTCATCATGTATCCTTCAGATATATTCATGTGACATTTTGCCTACATAGAGATTATTTTGTCATGTCTATGTACACCACCACTCTCAAGATGAATGCGCAGTTTTATAGCAGAGCAAAATTTGTTTTGCAGAAAGCAGATGGTTGAAACATTTACCAATGTTTCCAACTAGCCTCCTCCAATTGTTCAATTGCCTTAGCAGGAGCTTAACAACAAGAGTGTTGGAGACTTGAGATAAATAGGAAAAGGAGGGACTGTGACACAAAAAGGAAAAGACCATTAATCTAAGATTTTATAACAAGTTCTAAGTGGAACAACTGCTTACAGTGATTTAAAAGTTCTACTGAAAGTTATTTTTAAAATATAAACTAATTCTACACTTCCAGTTTTCCTTGATCTAAGACATCAAACTTGCACAAAACCACCCCAGCACAAGGGGACATATGCCCTACCAGATAATATTCATGGAAAACAGAAAGAAGGAGGAATTCTTGTCTAAAAGCTCTGAGTGACTTCACTAAGAGCTGAATTTTTTGTTTCTTTCTTTTTTTTTTTTTTTAGATTGCATTTTGAAAGCCAGCAGTCCCTGCTTGTTCACCACTGCAACAGCTACACTACCTTGAGTTTATTGCTCAGTACATGTCAGGTGGTCTAAAGACAGAGACTCAGAGAAGAATTGGAAGTAAAGTACATTATGACTTGAAAAAAATCCTGGGTTTTGCATTAGCCTGGTGATTGTGACAAGTTTGGAATATGCAGCACAAGCAACATTTCTGAAATCATGACAGATTGTAAAAGCAATAAATTTTAACTTATTTTTTAAGCCAAATACTTTTTTTCTTGTGGGTATCCACTCCCCATCACCAAGCCCAAAAATGGTGGCAGTGGGGGAAGGTACAAAAGCACTTCAGTGGTGTCTTTGAAGCTAATGGCCAAACACCCTCTGATTTGAGCTCCCACATTAGTGGGTATGTAAATTCTCTATCACAACAGAGTCAATTTGGTTTGCAACAGCTCTTCTGTGAAGTTACTAAATGTTCATAGCTACAAATCAATATAGTAAGAAAGAATGGACACATGTTCTTGTGTGTTAAAATATGCTTTACCAGGCATACTGCTACTTGAAAGACACCTACTGAAACAACAATTAAATAATTCTACTAGTTGACACGCTTAAAATTTCCTAA
The DNA here is from genome assembly GCA_036023395.1 of Myiotriccus ornatus. Classification (NCBI taxonomy): domain Eukaryota; kingdom Metazoa; phylum Chordata; class Aves; order Passeriformes; family Tyrannidae; genus Myiotriccus; species Myiotriccus ornatus. The sequence goes on along the minus strand of JAYRBT010000001.1, from coordinate 83,391,097 downwards.
GAGCTGTTACAGAGTTCTCCCAACTCTGAAGTGGCCATCAAGGAATATTTTTATTGTAGTCATCATCCATGCAGCATGAACTTCAAAAGAGCATTTTGGTTTTTTCAGTGCTATCCTGAAACATTCCAGATATCTCCCTCAACTCCTGCCCAGAGCTTGACTAAACCTCTGTCATCAATCCAACACTCACCACTGTGGTTCAGTGAATGCACTACTAGGGATTACTTGAAGATAAAAAAAGAAGACATTGACAGAAAATAATTTACCTTCTACAGGCAGCATATTTCAATCACAAATTTACTGCTAATCAGCCTACTTCCTTCTCCTGTGATGGAAACTTTTATCATTTTTCACCATAGTTTTTCATCAGTTCTCCGTGTGCATCCTGCTTTATTAAGAAAAAAAAAAAAAAGACCCTAATGCAATGCTACCTAAAAAATTTTCACTGTGTTACTGTTCAGCTTCTTTCACATGTAAAACAATTTTTAAAATTGAAAAAAGTAGTGACTTTTCCCTGCTTCATTTAGAATGTAACAAAATTACATAAAAAGATGAAACCATGTGGATGACTTATTAAACTCCCCCACATTTGTGTAATTTAGACATTATATAATGTATGAAGGAGCACATCTCATATATACATATTTCAACAATAAACATTAATAACATGTTAATATATTTATTTCTATGCTCTTCCTTTAATCTACCAAAGGAAGCTGGAAGCAAAGTTCATATCACAGTTATTTTCATTAAAGCTACCCTATTTTAAGGAAGGTCTAAGCTTTCTTCAGTGGGTTATGAATATTTTACCTTTCAGCATACACATAAATATACAAATATATGAATTTCATATACCTGTTACTTAACAAATGTTCTCCATCTGTACAGGAAGATATTTCGAGGACATTTGGACTCATTATGATGAATGGAGCCATTACCAGAAGATCAGGTACAGGGTCATGGGAAACAATGGACAAAGTTGGTAAGAGACTGATTTAAATTCTGCAGAGATGATATAATAGCTGCTTTCTCGGTTACATTTATATTTATTGCTTATGCATTCTATATTTCTACAGTTATTATTGCAGCTATAGTCTATATTTTATAGTGTAAAACCATGCTGAGACTGCTGATAATAGAATTTGATGTTTATTTTGCAATGAAACTCAGAGACTATTCCACTTTGCCTTTGCATAAGGACTAGGCAAGTGCAAAAATGTCTATGGACAAGAATTTGGAGATAACTGTGATGTACCCAGCTTTGTAATCTGAACCCCTCTTAAATCACATCTTATTTTTCTGAATGTGAAATCTAATTTAAAAAGAAAAAAAAAAGAGATTACAACAGGTGAGCTAGGGGTAAGGAGAGCAGAGAGTTTGTAGCCCTGGTGCTAGGGGATGGGGCTGGGCTGCCCAGTTTGTGACCTGCATGAGAATCCCACAACTGCTGACTGAACTAGTACAGCTGGCAAAGCTTTATTCCCAACTGAGAAAAAGCGACAACTAGGGAAGGAACAACGCCTGTTCTGCTATACTTAGAAGGACATGGAGTCCTTTTATACAAGGGTGCAAAGAAAGTGTGAAGGTACAAGCTGTGCCCCAACACCTCCAGAGTAATCAGTGAGCAGGTGGGGGAAGAAGCTGGTCGGTTACTGGTATACCAGGACACAGGCTAAGGCAATTTCTACCACTTGATATTTTTGAGAACAGGCTAGCCAAGGATCTGTTAGGTGTGTTTTACATATTGGTGATTCTATTTTGGAGCAGATGAATAGGCTGTGTTCTTCTAACCCTATTGTGTGATTACTTCTTTGACAGTGTTTTTAAAGGGTGACTCACAGTCTTTGGGCCTAGTTGTATATGCATGGCAAGATCATGCTGATCAAGATTCAATAGTTCAAATAACAGAAAATTCGTTACCAGCACTTGCAGCATGTTAGGCACGAGATCGAGCTGTTATTTTGAGACTGATGGACCACTGGTGGGTGGGCTGTTTGAATTCATGGCAGGGCAACGCAACACATCTTGTTTAAATTAATCACTTGGTTTAATTAACCAACTGTGGACAGGACCTGCCTATGGAGGCTGGTATCTCTCCACTAACTTTGGGGAAGGTCCTTTTCAACCTCAACTATTCTGTGAAGTTATACCTCTGCTATTTTAGGAGGGCAGTGCACTGAGGGACAGTGCTAGTGTGAGTGCTGCAAAGAGTTCTTTCACTGCTGCCATCCTCAGCAGACCCACTGGCCGTAGAAGCTGGGACACCATGAATGACCTCAGTCAGCTGTTCCGAACCAACGATGCCAGTCTGCCTTTCCAAGGGGAGAGCTGTCACCCCTGCCACAGAAGGATGCCTGTCTCCCTGGTGCTGTCATCCATCCCAGACCCAGTGATTCCTGAAGCACAGTGCTCTAGGCCCAGGATAGAGTCCCTTCAGTGTTCACTGCAGAGATGCCACATCCCTATGTCCATGCTGACATCGTATAACTAAGAGCAACAGAGAAGGAACTAATCTAACAGGTAGTTTTAGAATTCACACTGTTTATTGCGCAATACCAGCTGGGAGTAGTGGAGAACTGGGTACTGGGAAAAGCCTCAGGCTGCCTGCAGAATTGCAGTATCTGGCTATGCATGTCAATCTGAGCAGTTCTCATACTTTCTTGGGTATGTGTCTGGAAAACACCCACCATTAGAAACAGTAGTAACAAGCAAGTAATGACATGACACACAATTAAAATCAGTGTCGGTGCTATCAGAAAACCAGCTCGCTTAGGGAACAGATCGTACCAGCTGGAAGACAGCAACAGTTGTTTCCTCATGACAGTGTTAGAAGTAAATGCTGTATAAAAAGGCAATAAATATTTGAAAGAAATCATCAAGATTTACTTGCATGACTGAAAGTATCCCAGATCAACAAGGAGAGGAAAGAACATATACAGGTTTATTTATCTTAAGGAATGGATTAATGAACATGAGAATCTCTATGAAGATCAATTCAAAAATCAATCCAGAAATCAACAGTTTTCTAATCAGTCAATCATTATAGGTAGCAGCAGCAGCATCTGCCTCAAACCACATCACATGTAGTGTGATATTCCTTCACAATTGCATCATAACAAAATCATCAAGGTGAAGTATGAAACCACAATAATTAAGTGAATTCAGTCCAATAAGAATCAGTCATTCTAGACATTGTTATAACTGAAAGACTGGGAATAAAGGGGAATGATGTTTACAAATTAAAGGTCCTATTCACATGGTTTAATGAAGCTGTTTCTCCCAGATGGACCTGTATTAATATGGCAACCAAACCAGAGCTTGCTAAATATGCTAAATATGGATAAACCTACAATTTGGTTCACTAATGCAAAAAAGGAATTTAACTTTATTTTGCCAGATAGAGTCTCAGTAAAATATCTGACTTTGGATTTTTGCATTCAGAAGCTTAACCTTAGATGTTCTAGTTACTTTTTCTGAATTATGCACTTGTTAAAATGTTTGTATAAAAATTATGCTTACATTAAAATAGTTTATTTAAACAAAATATTTGAAAATAATTAGAAAAGCATCACATAATGCAGAAGAGTTTTTGAAGTAAAATAGACATATCAGCATGAATCATGAAACCACACAAAAAAATTAAGGCTTGGGGCAAAGCACTCACAAAGCACTCAGCACAGAAAATAAGAGAAAATTGAGAATCTGGGGTGTAAACATATTTGCTAGAATTCATAGAAGTCTGTTCACATCTCTGTCGTAAGCTCATAATTTTTTAGGATAGTCCTGGGCAGCAGGCACTGGGAAACTTCCTCATGAGAGTCATCTTGTTCTTTAAGCGACCTCCAACTCCTCCACTAATCATAAGATACACAGAACCAGAAAAACACCTTGTTCAGAGATGCTAATAGTACATTTATTTGTCAAAGTTAAATTGAGGGGAAGCATGCTTTCCAAAGCTGGACCTTTATTTTAGTTTTTTAAATTATGAACTATTAAAGATTTTGTAAGTCAGAACTCCTTAATAATATTCCTCCAAACTGGATTTAATCTCAGATTCTGCAAGAAGCAAGCCCCACTGTCACCCAGCTGTTATGCTTTTGAGGATAGCACAGGGGAATGAAGGGCAGCTGTCAGTCAGAAAATGGCCAGGCTGCACTGAGGCTGCTTGAGATACTGTCTCCAACTCCCATTTATTTGGCTATAGCATTCAAAATCTTTAAGTTCTGTTGAGTGCTTATTGTGTTTGAACATCAGAGAAGTACCTGTTTCCAGGAACACATCTCCCCATCTCCTCTCAGGGGGGCCTTCAACCTTTTCTGTCAGATAAGTGTGTGAGCATTTGTCATCTCTTGCCTGTATGACCCAGTTGTACCACTGATTTGAAAGTAAAACTGAAGCAAAAAGCTACAGCTGATGAATCCTATCTCATTTCTTCATGCCTCCTGCTCTGGCAATCCTCTGTTCAACTTGTTATACTAGGCAGTCATCTTTTGATGTCAACTTTTGGTTCTAATCTTAGACTTAATTTTCACAAGAATTTATGACTTGCTAACTGCAGCTAAACTAAAATCTAATTCCGGGGGTAGATCACAAAACTGAGAGTGGAACATTTGAAGAACGAGAATGGCACGTTCCCCAGTTCCAGGCTGTCATAAGAGATGAGCCCAGGTGGGTCCACAACCCATCTGCCTTAAAAGATGATGTGAAGCTTCCATATTTAAAGAGACTTTTCTGCAAAATGCAGTTGGAGAGCTCCAATATTGTTTCCCATCTGCACTGCCTAATCAGTCAACAAACACTTTTTTACACTGAACTTGGTTTCAAGAACAGAAGTCCATGAGGAAAGAGTCTCAAGGCTGCTTTCTTGATTTTGTAAAAACCAGATATATTCCAAGCATAAGTGACAAGACAAACCACAAGATGGCAAGAACAGGCAAAAAAAATCTTCCATTTGAAATAACACTTGACTGTTATTTGTTTGGAATGCACCATAGACTGTGAGTCATTGTCAAAAGTAGCTGAAATGTAGAACTCTTTAATGAATGCAGACCCTCTTTATATTTCCATGAAGCAGTCTTTTAGTATTTAGAGTTTTGGAGAAAACTAAAAATTTTTCTGCTAGAACGGGAAGCAGTTTAATCTTACCCAGGTCCAAAGCCTGAAGGTTATGTAAGCTAATATTGATAGCACAAACATTACTAGGGCATTAGAATCAAAGCTTCAGGAAATTCAGACCTGCATAGTTGATGCTGAAAATTTAATATATGGATTCCATATTCACCCAATGTCAACAACAGCTACTCACATGTTTCCAATGCTTTTGGTTTATGCATGGGGTGAGTGCATAAAAGATAGGAACTGTGTGGCAAACCATATACTAGCAATCTGTGCTGTATAATGGACAGAAAAAAAGTACTATATGACCCTGATTATTCTATGATTGCACATAAAGATCCTACATATAAGACAGTGTCAAATCATCATATTTAGCCATGACCACCAGGTCTTTTGAGTCATGTTGCTTTTGGTACAAATAACAGTCTCAGTTCTCTGTTGCATAAAAGCAGTGAAATGTTATCATCTTAATTCAAACAAATATCTTGCTACAGTTAGGTAGGAAGATAGTTATTAAGATATGTCCATGCTATATCTAGATAGATGCATATACAAATATATACACATATCAAGGTTTGCATGTATAGATATATATAAGATATAGATCTATGCAGTGAAAGAAAGAGAGAAAGGGAGAATGAAGAACACAAACACAGGAGACAATGTAAGCCTAATGTTTTTCAGTGCAGTCAAAATACCTTCTTGAAAGAAGAAGGAAAGATTTGTTCATGGACATGTTCACAGGGAGTACTCAAGACAGTGATATTAATGTCCCATTAAAATTTTTGAATTTAAAAAGGAAATTCAGGGGGAAAATTTAAAATTGGAACTGATATTTGCATGAACTCTCAACTTTAGTTCTCTCAAAATTGTATTTCCCTTTGCTGGTTGCTCTTGTCAATGAAGGATGTTGATTTTTTTTTGCTCTGAACCTTTATTCTATCCTCTTTCTTGAGTCTTTACCAGAGAAATGCTCAGATTTTCTACCTCCTGTTTCCACTTCTGTTCGCCCTGTTATTTTACATAACAGATGTTTTGCTCCTTTTCGTGTAATGATGGATTAATTGTGTAGTGATATCAAAGCTAACTATAGTGATATACAGTGATATCATTGCTAACTATATTCAAAATATTAGAATGTATTAGTTCTGAAGCTTAAGAGTAGCCGGAGTTTTAGAGTTTTTCTGTATGACAACATGTGTCAGACAGTGATAGGACTGAAATTAATAATTAAGTAGTTAATATCCTGAATGGCAGAGATATAACAAGACTAGAAATAATACCTTACAGACACGCTTCCATTACTACAATGTGAAATGTACCTAGAGGTCAAACGTTTTAAAACTGAAAACTTCAAAGAACTTGATCTCTGTTTTGGTACCTAAGGACACCGAATAATTTTCAAAGCTCTCGTGAAATGATGGCTTGCTGAAACATGCTGAAAATCTGAGAATAAAGTAATTTCTAACATCATTAGGAAATGAAAACTTGGACCTATTCTTTTTATACCTTGGACATAGTGTCCTATCAAAGTTTACAACATAACAAGATCATTATGGGCTAGACAGTGAGTGTAGGAAAATGGTAGTTTCCCATGCTGCTTTGCCCACTTGGCCACAGGAGATTTTCCTGTACCTCAGAGCCGCACTGTATAGACAGAAGTAGTTGAACTGTGGAAATAATGATTCACAGATGTGTGAGAATTTGTTTCAGACACTGAGGAAGATACATACATAAAATTTGCATTGTGCGAGCTGTACTATCCTTTTCCCTAATGGCACGAGTTAAACTTCTGAGTAGCCAGGATTTTACCTAGCAGTGCTCTTAGTATATGTTATACACTGCTGTATTCTACCTTTTTATTTCTGGCACATGTGGTAAGAACACAAAGACCCCTTTGTTGCTAAGGTTAAATTTCCTCTCCAGTGCCTACAAACTGGGAGAAATTACAGGTAATTTTGAAGTCATATATGTATGGCCTAATTATTCAGACCACAATACGTGAGTGGAAAAGTCATCCCAGAAGCACAGTCTTAGCTGGCATTGTCCAACATCCACCATGCTAGTTGTCAAGCTGGTTATCCATTACTTAAATGTGCTAAAGATCAGTGGGACACTTCTTTCTCCTGAGCTGCATCTTGTTCTGGTGGTCCTCGAGGCTCCATCTGCACCTCAGTCTTTTGACTTGACCAACCTGCTTCAGGTTATTTTCATTGCTGCTGATTTCAATTTAGTATTCCTACCAATGAGATCACACTGCAGCAATTCCAATAGTCCAGCTACTATTAAACAGGTTTTTAATCTAGTAATGTAAGTGTTGACATAGTCATTGTTTGTGGCACTGAAATGTAAATACATTCCTCTCCTAGTCTTGCTTTCAGGTCAGAAAACAACAGCAATCTCTTTTTCTGCCCAAGTCCCCATATCAGCACCTCTGCAGTGCCTCAAATTTTCTGCAGTTACAAAACTCATCAAACACCTTTGAGAGCTGATCATTGCCTAGGACATTGTTCTGTCAGTACCCTTTTCTAGACCTTCCTCTCCCCTCCCTTCCCTGCCCCAAAATGATAAAAAAACTTTAGATTTCTCATTTTTATCCCAACCTGGTCAGTTCTTGATGCATGTCCTGTCTTTCCTTTCACTGCTTCCATATTGCATAACAATTGGGTTTTTTTTTGGTCCAGAAAAACTAACCTTCCTTGTAGATAAGGGTACCTAGGAGGCTCTCCTTCTCTGCTGCTGTCTAGCTGCTGGTTTGTTTTCCTGTTAACAACATTTTTCCACCAAAAGAATGGACTGAAAATTGTCACTATAATTTACATAGTACCTACTAGGAAAAATCAGGAGAAATCTGTACTCTGAAACTAGATTGCCACTTTGCTATTCATAGAGATGCTTTCTGCTGCCTCCACCAAGATTCTTCCCACCTAAGATAGAGAATGGGGGAGAGTGTATGTCCAGGTTGCAGTTTATTTCATCCAAACGCAACTATAAAAACCAGACCAGATGACTGGCAATCTATAAGCAGCTCTTTGTCTCTGCTGACTAAAAATGGGGTTAGGCAATTAGGTCACATGAAGATGTTTACCCTGTCTAAAGTGAGGTGAGACACATCCAGTCAGTGTTTCTTGGGGTGGATGTTTTTTACTTCACAGCTGCCATTAAATAACATCTAATGATATTTAAAAGAACCTTAATAAAAGGTGTTGTGAAGCAAAAAACAAATGCTCTTAACATGTTGTAATTGCAGACTTCAGTGTGTCTGGCAGATAAGGCATCTATTGTTCCATTAATGCACGTGAGACACATAGCACATTTAATTACCCCGTATGTCAAAATTAATACAGATCCCAAAGCAGGCAGTGTCAATACATTTAGTTATATAGCAATTATAGTGCAGCCAGAGCTACTTAATGTACAGGATTGAAAACAGAAACTAAACAAACATGAAAAAAGGGGGGGAAAGCATGGATCAGTGCTTCAAAGAATAACCTTATAACCTTAGGAAAGCAGGAGTTGTTCATTAGTACTAGGCTTCAAGGCCAAATAAATATGTAACCTCTCGAAAGTGTTCAGACCAACCCCACAGCCTGTTAGGCCTTGTTGTTTAGAGCCCTCAGAAAGGTGAAGGTGAGCTCTTGACACAATGCTTTTCATTTGAATTCGCTTCCTGCTCTCTCGTTTACTGGAGGTAACTTCCCTTGGTACCTCAGCTGGCTTTCTTCATACAGAATGATTCTCTATTTGCATTTTGGTCCTAATACTGAATTCGCCTAACATGATTCAATCTTATTTTCCCAGTGGTACCATTAATATTTTAATTTAATCAGAATTTCAGGAACTTGTTTGCCATCCAGAGCAACTTGGTTACCTGTCAGCCTCCATCAGCTTGTCATATTAGAGGTGATTGTTCTTTGAATCTAATCTACTTTAAATGATTTCATTGGGTAGAGGTCTATAAATCATTTCAGAATGGGTCTGACAGATGAAGGCTTAGGTAAGTAAACAAATCAGGCTTGCTTTACTTTAGGCAGCAATGAACTTGGCTTTATCAACTTCTCATTGATTTCTGTACTGCAAAAGGTCAAAAAAAATCTCTTTAACATAAGAACATTATTAATATAAGTACAGTATTACAACCAACCATAATTAAGATAAGTTCCAACATTCAGTGATGAGACTGACTTAAGAACATTGCAGACTGCATTTCAATAAAGCCTGTTATGCAGTTTGAATTGATGAATTCATTTCCAAAAGGTTTACTTTTGTCTTTCCAATCAAAACAGAAATTAACTAATTAAGCAGTCCAGAGTCCCGCTGGATTTTGAGCCAAGTTTGTAAAGGATAATAAGATAAGTTTGCAGCTGGGAGTCTAATGTACATTATATTATTTGAATCTCACAGTATGTTCACATTTACTTACCTAAAATCATAGTTAAAAGCAAAAATCTGGTCTCTGTGAAATGTTGCTGAGGAATCAGACATCACATCGGGATTCACTTCAGATGTGCTGGGGCTGAGTTAATCAGTGATTGTCAGCATGAAGCTGGCAATGACAAGGTGATACAGCGAACAAGGTATGTTACATAAGTGCACATTTTGTTGTAGTCTCTGGATTTCAAACAATACTGGAGTGTGTGACTTGGAAGAACTATGTCTACTTCAGAATGGATAAGGAGGAAAGATCTGGTTTTTTGTGGGTGATCTCCACATGTGATAGGTAGATCAAAAAAATTAAAAAAAGGGGTAAATAAGGAAAAAAAACCCACCTCATTTATTTAATTAATTGTATACACAGTTGAAAAATATACTAATAGGAAATGTACAAGAAGAAATCCTGCAGCAATTTTAGATGCCTTTAAAACAAAGGGTAAATCCACATCCAGAAACTATGGCCACATAACTCCCTCCTCCCCCAGATTTGTTCTGGAATGAATGTCTATTTCTGTTTCTAATTAGCTTACAAAACTGCATTCAGATAAAATATACATTTAGTAATAAGTTTAAGGAATGTTTTCCTTGGAAAAGCAGATTTGGCTGCACTGACACCTCCTGTCACATCACTGATCAAGAGAAGTTAGACAGTTATGCAGACAAACATGCCCATGGCGGTATGTAGTTACAAGGTTTGAACTCACCAAAAAGGGACCAACTCTCCCCAAATTTGCATGTCCCAAGGAGATACGAGGGAGGTAAAAGGTCCAATAATAATTAATAATTAATATGATTCTAGACATGTTGAAGTAAAATCCCTTCATGCTGATCTCTAAAACACTTCAGAGGAATTAGTTTCACATTGGGCTGACCCTTTCTTTTTTTGTAGATCAATATCCACATGCAAAGCTGTTTGAAAATTGTTACCAGGATTACAAAGTCCATGGATCATTACAGGCTATGTAGAATATGAGTTTAATGAGAATTAGTGTCTGTAGCCAAAGAACTGATGAAGCTGGTGTCACACCCACTTGCTGTGGCACCTCAGCACAAGTTATGAAGAAACTATTTATGGCTGAGATTACTGGGCAAATTTGCAGGAGCTCATGACATGGCTTAAATGCACAGCTCTAGTTTGTGGCAATTGTCTTAAATGCTCTACTCCAACAGTCTTAAGACCACTTATAAGCTAGGAAGCATTGTTGCCTGGGAATGCTTCTTTTTGTCTCAGGTAGTACTATTGCATTCCTATTTATAATTGCATAATTTTGTATTATTACAGATTGCTTTCCTTTGCAGTAACAAACTGTTGTTGCACAGGTAGTGAACTGGGTTGCAGCTGGTGATAACACTTTGTCCTGCATTGGAGAATGTTGGTAAGGTTGACATGTAGAAAGAGAACATGAATGTTGGCCTGAAAGGACGCATCGGTCTCAGCTGTCTAAAGTCTGATATCTGATAGAGAAAGCACCTCTAGGTCATGATTTATGCCAGTTCTGTCTGATGGGATGAGTCCTAGAAATCCTCAGTTCCCCTTCCAGCTATAAAGAGACTCTGGATGATGTTTACTCACAAAAGACTTATCCTTAGCCTGGATGGCTAGAACTGCTAAGCGAATAATCCTCTTTGAAAATGCTGGCTATCTCAAGCCCACAAATTCTACTTAGGATAAGGGACCATGCCATTTTTTGGTAGAATGGGCACCATAGTCTGAACAGAGTCCATGCTCTGCCTCCACAATGTTTCATGGGCTTACATCTGGGATCCCATGATTTATTTTTTTTCCCCATTCTGGTGTTTTGTGTTGTTTTTTGTTTTTTGTTTTGCCAATGTGGTTATCACCAAAGGAACTCTGCAGAACTACAAGGCAGAATTTATTGAGTTTCTTTGGGAATAAACTCTCTTACCTTGAGTGGCTTCCCAGCAACACAAAAAAAAAAAGGAATCCTTGCATGTAGAGGATGCTGCAACATTCAGGCTACACTGCACATACATAAAAATGTCATTTTGTTTTGGATCAGCTTTTAGTTGCCCCAAAATTATCTTCAGGAATAACATTGTCAGTTTCTACTATAGATCTATTTATTTATAGCTTTGATTATATTAATTTTTAGAAAAGCCATATTTTACCTACTTAAATGCTTCCACACCAGCTAGATATGTCTTAAGTATTCAGTTATAATTTTAAGAGTTATCACTGGTAAAACACATGTAATATAAAGTCTGTATCAACAGCTGTATCAACATAAGAAACAATAATTTATTTAAATGAGATTTATAGATTGGAGTGAATTACAATACTTCTTTCCACTTTTAATTCATTTGATAATGGCCATGATTTGAGAATAGTTCAAATCTTACATAATAATATTGAGAGCTACCAGGAGATCTGTGGTGTTACGTATGAGAAGGAAGAAAATATGACCCTTGGAGAGTTACGTTGCTGATGGACTCACCTTAAGCTGTCACTGAGCCCATTTGCAGCTGGCTGAAAACGGCCCTGTCCGACAGGGAGGACAGCTTCTGGTGTCTTCTCACAGGAGCAGCCCCTGCAGCATCCCCATTACCAAAACCTTGCCATGTAAATTGAACACAGCCAGGTGTGCTACCTTTCACTAGGGTAGGGTTAATTTTCTTCATAGTAGCGAGTATGGGGCTATGGTGTGGATTTCTGCTGGAAATAGCATTTATAACTGTCTACCTATGGGGAGTTTGAAGACATTGCAGTGTTTGGCAACTGTCTCCATTCTTCTCTGTCAGCTTTTGAAATTAATAGTGCTGCCTGTCACACCTACTGCTGTCTACTGAGGGCTAGGTGGTACAGCAGAACTGTCTGCCTTCATTCCTGGCACTGCAATAAGAGCTGCAGCAATGAGCAGAAGGAGCTCATTCATGCATTAGATTGTGACTTGATATGAGAGGGAAAAGTTAGGAATGAGGAATATATGTGGCTGAATGTCTGGCCAAAGGTGTTTTTGGTAAAAGAACACTTGTACTCAGAAGCCTGGAGGGACACACCAGTCCTTCATGCTTCTCTGTCAATCACTCAGAACTTCAGGCACTAACATGCCACTGTGTGGATGGACTGCTCCAAACCCCATCAACCACACAAAAAATCCCCATTAAGGGACTAACTCTAAGACATTCCAAAAGGTAATTGATCAACAGAATGAAATTACCCATGTATTAAGATGTTAAGCAACATTATAATTATTGCCACACCTACTGAGTGGACAAAAATAATTTCACTTAATTGATTTGCTAGACATGCAATTATGATTTATCTCTTTCACAGTATTTAATTATGAGAATAAAAGCACATGCAAACTGTGAAACTCTCATTCTGGGACTCCTCTTGCATGTCTTGTTAGAGAGCTTTTAGGATGTTCTGTTTTCAGAAGAATGGACTGAGGGTAGTAACATAGCATATTCTTCAGCAAAGTTTTTGATTTACCTGACTGAATAGATCTGTAATTTTTATAGAAATCTTCAAAGTTGGAATGAAAAGTATAATTTTTAGTGAAACACTGTTAGCACCAGACTTTCATTGATATGGACAATGCAACTTCATATGCAGACTGTTCAATATACTCTGTACGAGACATTCACCAAACTTTGTCACAGACTGTTCCTGTTTATAGAAGTAAGATTATATCCTTTCTACACAGTTTTTTTTTTTAATTTTTTTTAGAGTAGCAAAATTTATAAACAGTATTTCAATTGTTTACAGTAAAACCCTTTGGTAGTAACTTCAGCATTTCCTAATCAAACATATCTCATCTGTAAACAGAAGACATTCTGACTTGCTTTAGTTTTGTTAGCTATTGCCATTCAGAAACATTTGGTGGGAAAGAAAACCTGTGTGAACTGAAGCTCCAACATCTGGTTGTCTTAAGACAAAGTTAAACTGGAGGTGTAAATTTGTATTTTGGTGTTTTGCAATTTTTTTAGTATGAGATCAGTGGAGAGTGTCTAGTAACGGACATTTATCACTGTTTTCTATTAAAGCCTGTCTGGAAACTTCAGGAAAGTATTATCAGTGAATGCACGTGAATACACTAAAATAAATGGATACATGCTTTATATTGTAACTTTGATTTTGCTTTCATATATTTTCAATACCTTAATCAAAGATATGCCCTGGAATTATATTAAACATATCTAATACATGTACAATTAATCCTTTTCATTCCATCTCTACTAGACTTAAAATACAAATCAGGAGACATACTGTAAATTGCTCAGGACTGGATTCTCCTCAGGCTCTTCATTCCAGTGGGAATTATTCTATTAAATTCACAGGGCTTTGGATGCTGGTCCTTATTGCCTTTTTAGCTTTTGCCAACAAGGAATGAGTTTCTCATTCAATGGTAAGCAAAAATTGTATGGGCTGAGTGAGGTGCTCTTAAGGTGTGAAACTTGCCCCTTGATGGTAGGGAAGCCACACGATTCTGATGAAATACCAAGATAATTTTCAGATTTCATACTGAGTTTTTATAGTGCAAGACCCTGCTAGTTCCAGAGCTTACCAGCAGGGAAGCTCGTAATTGATGACTTTGTTTTGTTCAGCTGCAGTGTCTGCATGTGTGTTGCACAGAATATACAATAATAATTTTTATTATACTATTAGCAAAAGACAGAGGTTTTTGTGCAATCCAGACATTTCTTAATATAACTAATATTTAAGAATTAACAAATTTAGCTATAGTAGAACTTTATTTCACTCCCATTGGTGTAAATATGGGTCTTCTTTACAAACAAAAAGTCTGTACATATTTTGTCTTGTGAGACTAAAGATTTTGAGGAGACTAAAGCCACAATTATGGTTCACTGGTGCTACAATGAAGTGGGGTTATGATCTCTTAAAAATTTGAGACAGTCATTAAAATCAATATTCCACATGGCAAATAAAATATTCAAGTTTTTCAAATGTAAAGATGTTGTGGTTTGGCTCTCTTTTTTTTTGTTCATAGAATTTGATATTGCATGATTGAAATGTATGTGGAAATAAATTGTTTTCAGCAGTCCCAGTCTCCATTTGAATAACAAAGAAGAAATACTAGTGTTCTTGATTTGAATCAATTTTCTTTTCTGAATTTGCCAGGGAAAGGGAAGGAGTGGGACAAAACAATTCCACAACACTACGATCTTGTTACTATTTTCCTGATGGCACAGATATGAATTAAACTGAACCTAGGGAAACATTAGAATATTTTGATTCTTATGTTCTCTAAACCTAATGTTGCTATTTTATTATATGAAAGTTTAATGCTTCTTTCCTCTTGGTGCCAAAAATAGGACTCTACTTCCCTGACTGACATCATTGCAAATTCACTAAGATCAGCTTTTGTGTTAGAAATGAATAGTGAAAGGGTGGAAAACTCAGTTGATACACAGCTCCCGCAGATCTTTTTTAGGTCAGCTAGTTGTAGTTCTCTTTTCGTTTAGTTTCAGATCAGAGGGATTTTTGTTTGTTTATTTTGGTGATGTGTAGTAAGAAAACAAAAACTGTGGGCCCTATTCTGCCAATATTATATGTAGAGAACACCCAGAGGCTGTCTACAGTACTTTCCCAAGATGAGATGATAGATACAGAGACTGGCAGAACGAACTAGAAGATCTAATGAGCTTTTCTTTTTTTTCTGTCTAAGGTCTATTACATAAATTTAAAGAAGAAAGATGCTGACACATTTGTCCCTTTGGCCAAAGGTTTGAAAACGTTAGAGTGATTATAAATAGCCCTTGTTTAACCAAGATAATTCTAATTCAGATTTCAGCTTGGATTTTGCAGTAATTTTTCTACAATGAAAAGGGAAATCATAGGCACAGAAAAGTGTAGATTTCACTGCATGATATATTTCATTTAAATCTTCCCTCCCCCAAAACTGGAAAATTGTATCAGAAAAATGTTTGTTGCAGTATAGTCGATAATGATAAGACCAGGTTGTAAATATATTTCAGTTCTTGCTGACCAATAATATTCTGTTATTTATGATTGAAAAGGATGTGAAAGATTAATATTTAAAGCATTAAAATATCAGAAATGGCAATAAGAATAATGTTTTTAAAATGTGTACTTTCATGCTTACATTTAATGTGGAGAACTGGTGCTGGCACATTCTTTCTTAAAAGATTCTTATACATATTTAACTCCTAGGAGGAATTAAGTAAGTGACAATCAGAGCAGGCATTCCTTGCTACATAGTAGTGTTGTAATTTTTCATAAAATTACTCGATACCTCATGATATAATACTTTGAAAAAAATACCTTTTTTTCAATGTATGAGCTTGTAGTTTTTGCTTGGTAGATTATTCCTGGACATTTCAAATACTCTGAAATAACACATTCTTCTCTTCTGGTAACTGTGTCAAGAATATGATTGCTAAAAGTTACATCCATGAGTAGATGGTCAGCACAGCAGGAAAATGCTAGGACTATAAGACAAATGGTAGGTATAAATTATTTGCAAGCTCAAGTAACAGCAATTTGACTTTTTTTGAGCCTGTAACAATGCCCCCAGAGACGAAAGTGTGAATTTCTGTAGATCATTGCATTTTCATGGCCTTGGCATTAAGTAAAGGTTGCAGCTCTAGGTTTTGAATTTCCCTACTCATAAATAAGAGCCGTTTTGGTTCTTATGTCTGATTTTTGCATGAAATATGTATATTCTAATCCTTGCTGAGAAGTCTTCAAGGAATAATAGTGGAGGCTTTTTGGTATAAAATTTCGTCTCACATGCTTGCAGAAACATACGTCTTTGGTGTTGAAGTCGCAGCACCTATATCAAGGGCTTGTGTATCAAAGCCATCCTCTTCTGTATTCTAATGTTTAACAATTTGCTGATCATGACTGACAAGTTTACACAGCTAACAAGTTCTGGAGTTGTGGGTGATTTATTCCAGAAAAACTCAGGCAATTCAGAGCATTTAGCTTCCACAGTCTTCCTTCTCATCACAGAAAAGAAATGTCTATTAGGACTGATTGCATTCTCTTTAAAGTATCTTCATTAGAAGGCACTTTACCCCACAGTGTGTTCAAGTAACAGTAATGTAGGCTCCCAAATTCTCACTGAAGAAACACAGATAAAGGTCTTTTAGTTATTCTTCATTGGTCTTTGTAGATTTAGCTACTGTTATTTGCATTGTCCAAGCTTTTTTCTTTTCTTTTCTTGAAATGACCATTCTTTGCCTATGTTCTCATACACAGAACAAATTCTGTACACAAAGCTCATAAGACAAACAAATGCCTGGCAAAGTGGAAACAATTTTTACAAAAAGATACAGTATTTGACGTGTATGCCTTAGTAAAGGTGAGATCACAGACCTGAAGCGGACGTAAGTTCTATGTTTTTCTCAGTAATTTTCTTTACATGACACCAAACCCAGTCTCCCTTATCTCCACCGTAGAATGCCATGATGTTGTTTTATAAGAGCAAAATTATGCGGAAGAGCTAACTGCAGACACTCAGTTGAAATCTAATCTGATCATATTTTTGTTTGGATTCTTCAGTGGAAATTAACTTCTTTCCCATTGTGGTGGTTATGACTTGCGGAGGACACTAAGGAAGGATGCTGAAAATGAAGAGGGATTTGCCAGGACTGTGGCATGGACTGTGATGACAG
>JAYRBT010000001.1:83358221-83372927 GCA_036023395.1 Myiotriccus ornatus | reverse complement strand
GCCCGGGGAGTGGCCCTGACCAGGAATCGAACCCAGGTCTCGGCGGTGACAGCGCCGCGCCTTAACCACTAGACCACTGCACTCTTAATGGTTAATTACTCAAAACACTCGCATTTGTGAAGGCCAGGGTGCTTTGCTGAGGCCAGGTTTGCACGCCCTGAGGGGGGGCTACAAGCCAGATAAGAAGCAGACCCTGCAGAGACTGGATGGTGCTTTTATCATGGTGATTGCCCACTCTTACACAACTTGAAAACTCCTCTCCCTTCACCAGGGAAGTCTGATGGGGCAGAACTGGCTCAACTGTGCTATGTGAGAGGCAGCTGTTATGTCTTAGAAGGGGTCATAAGCAATCAAAAACCCCCAAATCCAGAGTCTGTTGCAAGAAACAGTGTAAAAACACTCCCTGCCCCGCCCCCCCTCCTTCCCCCCAGGGAGGTAACTGGGCATTCTCACCTATCCTGAACTTGTATTAATCCATTGAACTCTGTGTTTTACGGGTCCCCCACCAGTGAGAAGACCAGAATAAGAGGACCAATGGGACGCTGTTGGGATCCATGAGTGGTGTGTTTTTCTACTTAATCTGTCTCTCTGTCGCTCCCTTTCTCTCTCCCCCACACTCCCCTTTTTTCCTATTTCTTTCTATCTCTCCCTACTTCACATTTACTGTGAAATAAAATCCATACTATTGACTTTAGACATATGGTCTTGCTTGCACCTTAATTCAGGCAGAGGCATCTCTCTAATAATTTTAGTAACTGAATTTTAACACCATCCTCAGAGTAAAGAATTTCTTCTTAATATCTACTCTCTTTCAGTTTGAAGCCATTCCCCTTTTTCCTGTCACTACATATCCTTGTAAAAAGTTTCTCTTAATCTTTCTTGTAGGCTCCAGGATGAACAGTTCCAACTCTCTTAGCTTTTCCTCGTAGGATAGGTGCCCCAATCCTCTAATCATCTTGGTGGCCCACCTGTTGGACTTGTCTTTCCTGTGCTGAGCAACCCAGAGCTGGATGCAGCACTCCAGGTGGGATCTCACCAGAGCAGAGTAGAGCAGAACCACCTCCCTGGTTCTGCTAGCCACACTGCTTTGGATGCAGCCCGGGACACAGTTGGCTTTCTGGGCTGCAAGATCACATTGCCAGCTCGTGTCCAGCCTCTCATCCACCTATGTATATGAAGACATTTAACTGTATATATATGAGTTTATATGAGGGCCTATATAAGAGGGCAGAGATGATGTAGGTTAGGTCATTTGAATATTTGTTTCAGCCAAAGAAGGAGGAACAGAGTAACCAAATTTGGCAAAAGCAAAACTGTGAGAAAATAGGGCAGCTATCCTAAAGTATATCCAAACAGTAATGACAAGAGAGGGAGAAGAGCTATTTATGCTGAAGGGAAAAGTAGGAAACAGAACATTTGCTTAGAAAGAGTCCACAGAGAAATTAGAGAAAGGTTTCTAATTATTACAAGAATTGAACTAAGAAAGGCTCTTTGCAATTACAAACTTATCTACTTTAAAGTTTAGAGTACCTGACAGATTTCTTAAGATCTTTGGATGATGTGGGTTTACCTATTACATTAAAGCATTGAAGCTGATCCAGTCTTAAACCTTGGTTTCTTTTAAGTTTTGTTTTTTATTTTAGGAGCTTTCTGGATGAAGACTTTTCAAATAATTATGGCTACTCTCAAATTCTCCACAAACACCATTATTTTATAGCACTTCTACTGTTTTATTTTTGTTTTGCTAAGCCTTTGAGAGCAAGCTGCCCGGGAGAAGGAAGCTGTTTCTCCCTTACCTCTTCCACTTATCCCTGTGCACTGTACAAAGCTCTAATACAGGCCATTGGAGATTTATAACTGCTTTGACCACAATGGTTGAAGAGCCTTTTGAAAATTCATGGTTTCATCTCTAATTACCCCTTCTGCAACATAACCTCTCTCTGTTGAGGGAAACCTTAGAGTTTGTAGGTAAAAAATAAACATTCTGGTTAGATCTATTTATGTTAGAGGATCCTCTTTAAATAGAATTCGGATTTGCAAAAGCATTGAGCATTCCTAGTAGAGCTTTTTAGACTGTGCATGATAACTGAACACAATTTAAATTTAGAGCACAGGTATGAAAACATGTGAATAGGATTATACCATATCTATTCTACCTTCAATATTTGTAGTTTGGTATCTCTTCTAACATTTGAGATTGCAGATAAGCCTTAGATTTTTACCCCGATTTCTTCTTAGGAAATAGAAGAGTTTTCCAAGTTTTAAAACAGATCTCTCGCCAGTTCAGACAGGCCTTCAGGAAGGAATAGATGAAACATTTGATCATGGTATCATCCTGTTCTCAGTTTATCACCAGTGCCATTGTCAGGCACATTCCAAGTCTTTCTCAGGACTTCCAAGGCGTTTACTTCAAAGATAGTTCATACCTCTTTTCTTACACATCCAAATACTCATATTTCCTGATCCAAACAAATGCTGTTGGGTGTCAATTCAAATATATTGACAAACATTTAAGCTTTTCTTTATAGCTTATTAGCAAGCATCTTGAATTTTAAAAAAATTCAACCAGCCTTGCATTACACTGTCTCCCCTAAACATTTGAAGCAGCAGACAGCAGCTGAGGACAACTCATGAAGATGATGTGCCAAGAACTGTGATGCTCCACAACTCCTACTTGTCACATTCCCTCAGGACCCTTCTGTCCCATAGTGGCACCTCAGGACAGCTAAACTGAAGGGGTGGATTTTTCTCTTGCTTTTGCTTAGCAGCTTCTGCTTGTTAGTGGTCTTACAAATGTTAGTAAAGAACAGCCAAAGTAGCTTTGTCCACTGTAGAGAACTACTGAGGGCTCAGCCATTGATTTCGGTCTCCCCTCAGACCTTTCCAACCTTCTTGTCTTTCTTCTAATGGGGCCTCTTTATGGGGAATGGATAAGAGCTATTAAATTACATGTTTCTGCGGACATAAGTAGTTGAAAAGACCCCTGCTGTTGTGAAATGCCTTCCTTCTCTCTGGATGCAGGTGAAACATCATCTTGGATTCAGAATTCACAGTGAATTTTGTTGAGGATCAGCTGATCATCCTCGATCTTCAATCAGCACCATGAATTTTTAAAGCTGTTAAGGGTGTTAAGACTAACAAATCTGCCAGCTCTTCCTCAGGCACCTCCATCTGAGTCTTTGGTCCTAATCCAGCAAACTGTATAAGCGTACGATTATATGTGAGTGGAAGAGCAGCATTGCTGGAGCTACATACCAGTGCAACATCGAGGATAAGTTTAAATTCTTTCCTGAACTGGAAGTTTGTCATGAAGCAACTCCCTAGTCCGTTCATAGCCTGATTTAGTGGGATAGAACAGCTGTACTGTGTATGTCCATCGTGCACACGCTTAAGGCTCAGAGCACAAAGATCCTGTAGCACAGCTGGTGGGAAGCAATGTTTCTTCCTCATTTTTTTTGCAGGATTTTCGGGGAGTAAGAACATGTTAAAAAGTGGAGAGATTATGTTCTTTTTGACAGAGTGTATTTAATATAGCCAGATTTAAGCTGTTAGTGAATAATAATGATAAACATCTGCAAGTTCATGTAGCAAGTACATTTGTAACTTCTTTAATTCATTTAAGAGAAAATAATTCTTTTCCTTTAATTTACTTCTGTAGTGGTATAACCTCTGCAGGCACATCATTCCTCTGCTATCTACCTTTCAGTGGTGTTTAACATTCTGTGCATTTTCCTTCTTGCTGTAAAAGGTTAATACCTCTAATTGTACCTCACGTGTATATATATACATATATTTATATCTATATATGCCATGTCTCACTTAGCTACTGGTGCCAAGGAAAATGTTGGATTCTATTCAGTTTTCTTCATATTCATTTTCCTGCCCACTTAACAAAATTACATTCAATGAGCTGTGGGAGAAATTCACATCAACGGGCATGTAATGCGATTTCTGGTATATATGCAGGAAGAAAAAATCCTACATTTTCTTTCATTTCTGTCAAAATCAATCAAATTGTACTGAACTGAACATAATCTCTTAAAAAAAAAATCACCCAGGCATTTCCAGTGAAATAAGGCTCTCTTACATGGTAACATGCACATATTTAAGAGGTCTCTGTTTTATTTTTTTTTAATCATGCCTAATTAGTTTTTTTTTAATCACCCACACAACTAAGGCTCTTGCCTGCATAATTTATGACATAGAGGGGCCGGTGTCAGAAATCAAATGTTGTAAATTAAAAATAACAAGTTTGAGACTAGTGATTCAATTAAAACCCTAGAAAACATTGGATTATGCATAATTGAGAGCTTGTATGCAGAGATGCATGTCATGCTTGTCAGCTTGGATGGGAGGATTGGATTGGAGCTGTCAAGAGCATTTAAATCAACTCAGTAAAAAAATTAGAAAACAAAGATGATATTTATTATTAACTTCCAGTGTTCAAAAATAACTGAGAGGTATTTAAATTGAATGCTTAGATGACAAGGCTTTATTTATAGCAGAAGTTATAAAACTCAGTAATAACCCTAGCTGGCACAGATGTAAAGATACTACTGTGCAGCTGAGCTGCAGCCTACAGTGTGAGGATTCAGCGGTTGGCCCTGAATCAGATTCAGCTAGTAGAAAGTTGTGTTGGAAGAGAAGAAATCCAGATTCTTGAAGGAGCTGTGAATGACCAAATCCTTATTTTTCTTCTCCTTTTGTTCCCTTTCTTTTCTTCTTCCCAAAGGCTGATGATGCCCCATGAAACACTTTGTGACCTCTGAGAATTTGCAGGACATCCTAGGAAAAGACTGACTTGTCCTGGTGACCCAGTTCTGCAAGACTATATTTTACCAGCTACTTGGTAGGAATAGCTGAGGCCTGAAGATTAGCAACGTCTTCCCACTTCAGCCACACATCCCAGAGTAAGTTCCAAATTTTGTTTGAAATTGTTGAATCAGCAATAAATTGCACTGTTGAGAGTGAACTTAAAAGCTTGCCAGGAGACTTTTGAAAATAAAGAACATTTTCATTTCTATCTTGAGAAGAAAGACTCCAACAAAACAAAATTGTGACTCTTGGAACTGACTTATTTGTCTCTAAAACACCAATGGTCTCACCAGGGCGCATCCTAACCCTCAAAAGTACACCAAAGAAGTAAATGTTCAGGAAGATCATTTAGTCCCTAACCCACATCAGACACATAACATTAGCCTGTATTTTTAAAAAACAGCCTAGTTCCTAATGATTTGGCCCTTTGGATAACTTGAGACCTTATATCGAGGTACGCTGAAATGAAGAATGTTTGTATCTTTTTTTCCTTTAAACAGACTCTTTTCCCTGATTCTTTTTTAGCAAGTCTCAAGACATGAGATGAACTTTCTGTAAATCTAAGTTTGCCAGCATACCCTGTTCCCTGTCATGGTATCTTACAAATGCACACAGAAATGCAAAGGGAACACCATCAGCTTTAAAAAGTTTTTTATCAGCTCAATGAAGTGGCAATGTCAGCCTTTTTAATGTTTTATGACATTTAAATTTAAATATAAATCTAGGGGAAAAATTATTGCCTCAGGAAAGGCAGAAAGGACCTTCAGAAAGTGGAGAAAACTATATGAAGAGTTAAATTCTTCTCCTTTGGTAAACCGCTAACTGCTGACGTCAACGGGATTTGTGAATGCACATCTGAGAGTGGAATTTGGCCATAAGTGAGGTGGAAAAATGATTGATGACTGCCTAACAGTGGAGGGCTTGGATCAGCGCAATCACACAGCAGAGCTGGAAGTTACTCAGTTTACCCTCAGCAGATTTCTGCTGATTTTCCCCATGAGCTCAGGGGCAGATGGAGAATCTCCTGAAACACGGAAGCTCTTGGTACCCGGCTACCTTGGCTGAACACGAGCCTCATACAGTGCCATTGGAGACAGCTTTTTGGGGATCCATCAGTGGAAGGAACACACCGCAGAGGCGAGTCTGGGCCACCTTTGTCAGAGTGTATGCAGGGAAGCGCACACCAGCCCTAAATTTAGAAAGCGAAGCAGAGGTGTATTTAGGCAACTTCCAAGGATTCTAGAGGGAAATACATAGTTAAAGCTCCTTAGTGTATCTAGAGGTAAGATTTTAGTGGTTCATTTTTTTAATTCTCAATTGGCAATTCCAAATCTTTGCTATACTAAATTCCTCTTATAAGCTACGATCACTTGGTAGCATTTACATATACTATCTTTGTATCTCTTTCATCATCTTTCTTTGATGTTTTATTAGTTACAAGGTTTAGCCTAGAAAAGCCTGTGCATTCCTCTTTACTTAAAAAAATTAAAATGTGAAAGATTTTAATTTAAGCCATTCTGAGAATTCTCCAAATTATAACAAGACTATAAATATGAGGAGCCTTATGTAAGCAGAAGAGATGAAGCAGTGGTGTATGATTTTTACTGTATTGGAAACTGGAGCTTTAGTCCTTAAAGTTTAAAATATTAAAATAATTTTCCATTTTTATAAGCAAAATCAACTAAATGAGAATGTTGTGTAAGTAATAAGAGATCTGCAAGTGCCTTCAACACTGTCCTAGCTTTGCTCTTATTAACCTCTCTAACAGTTTTCTTATAAGCTTCAATGGGGCTAGAGTTCAGCCAGAGTCCCTCCATTTATTAACTCTGGCTTCTTGGAAAAGGATCAAGCTTTTGCCATTTTTTGGAGGAACTGCTGGTGTCAGTGAGTTAATGTGTAATACTGAAAAAAAGTTAAATTCCGTTTCTGTTGGAGCATAATCAGCAGAGTAGCCCACTGAAAGATAAGCAAGCCATTTTCTCCTACACCAAAAATAAAATGAAAGTATTTAATTTAAACTGACTTTCTAGACTTAAAGGAGTGAAAATTAGAGACAATTTTGGAGGCGAGAACATTAATCATTAATAC
This sequence comes from Myiotriccus ornatus, assembly GCA_036023395.1. NCBI lineage: Eukaryota > Metazoa > Chordata > Aves > Passeriformes > Tyrannidae > Myiotriccus > Myiotriccus ornatus. The sequence goes on along the minus strand of JAYRBT010000001.1, from coordinate 83,366,024 downwards.
TGTTCATTGTCATGGGACTCTTCTCTTTACTGTGTTCTACACTCTCGCTTCCCACAGAAATGAAGGGCTTTTGTGTTTTCCTCATGGACTAAATTAAATGGAGGAGTACTTTAAAAACTATTTTGGCAATTTAAGTCTGAGTAGATGCACCCCACAAAAATTCCTGGAAAAAAAAAAAAGTTGAGCACAAATTTCTAGAATGAGAAGATAATATGCAAGCTGACATGGTGAAGACTGGATGTCAGTGAGGAAGGTCTACGAAAATGGGAATTAAATTCTGTGTCTTTCAGGGAGGTTTCTACATTTTATTCTCTGAGATTATGACTTCCTCTTTTGCATTTGACATCTCTTCTATATCTTTCACTACTTCCACTCCTTCTGCAGATCATCTCCAGATCCATGCAAAGGAAACAAAAGTCAAACCCACGTGAATTCTGCCTATCTTAGAGACTCATTAAAGTTTTTCAGATTGTCCCTGACTTGATTTTTACTCTTGGTGGAAACTGAGCAGAGTTTCACAGGATAAGAGAATACAGAACTTTTGTTTTGTCAAATAGCAAATCAAATGTAGTTACATGGACCTCCATCTAACGCTCTGCGACTCTTTTCTTTTATGTGATCCCCAGATCTGAGTTAGATCCCTTAACTCTGTATGCAGTGTGAGATGAGATAGGATTCCAGAATGCTTTCTGTGAAATCCATTGTGCTGCATAAGCAGCCCCATAAGATGCCACTGCAAGGATTTTTTTTGCCTCAGCTTCCAACCCTCTCCTTGACCTAGTGCAGCGCTGCCTTCACTGCTGTTTGAGAGTGCGCAGGCTGACTCCGGAACCACATGCTGATGGAAAGGTACTAGGAGTTGTCCAAAGCAGAGCCCAGGGATCTCACTAATAATACTGTGTGGACTATGCACGGAGTCATTCCTTCTACCTCTTAGCTAGCAGAGAAGACATGTCCTCCGAAAATTTAACTAGTGAAAAGCAAGTTTATGGATTCTGATTATACATAAGCATGAGCTAAGACAAAGATCAAAACTGAGTCACATCAGGACACTTGCAGAGACAGAAGCTTTATGTTTCATGCAGAAACTTTCAGGGAGTGTGATCAGTGCCTGAGAGGTCAGGTGATATCTTAAAGGAGCTTTTCATTGTTACAGTTTGGCATATAGACAAATAATTTTTTTCCTTATTTCTGCTAGAGACACCTACCTGTCTTTCTGGATGTGGTCTTACATCTCTAGAGAACACTATTAGCAGAAACTTAAGTGCCATGGGAAGATAACCATCTTCCCTGGGGTGAGACAGCAGCTCAGCTGGGGCTTTGAAGATCTACATTTTGGACTTAAATGTTTACAATGGCTGTTAGGCTCCTAATTCTTTTAGTGGATCTAGGCCATAGCATATAGGCAAAGCTTGGTAGAGTCAGCTGAATTTTTTCTTAGAAGTTTTAGGTTTCTTTGAAGCTGAAACTCACAATGGAACTAATTATATTTTAACTGTAGTTGACTGCCTAATGCCTTATAATATCCCTGTTTGAGACATTATGTATAATTATTTTTGTACTTTTAAAAAAATGTGGTATCACATTCTCACTATGCGCAAAAAATTAAAAGTGTTTATGGTGAGTATGAATTCTGGTATTGGATGGTAGGTGTAGAATTTTATCTGCCAACAACATTTCAGTTAACTCGTGTTGGTCATAATGAATTAGTGAAACACATTACTTAATAGGTATAAATTGTCATGCAAAGTCTGTGTAAGTACATCTTAATAATGTCTTAGTAAAATGCTAAACTCAAAGGTTTCTTTTCAAGGCATTCAAAATCTGGGATTTTTGATTGAATCATTCACAGTTTTTAAGGTCAGTAGGAATTGATTTAATCATGCAGTCTGCCCTTAAGTACTAAAATGCTCATCTGGCAGAGAGTCAGAGAGCAATTCCTATTTTGTGCCTCTATTCACTGAGAATATGAAAAGAGTGCGTCCAAGAGACTGTACGAAAAGTACTTTATCAGAGGAACCAACTTAAATGTTAGCAAACTGCTAGCTTGCCTTTAATGATTAGCCTGAAAGCACTGTGTTGCATTAACTGCATTCCTCTTAACAAACTACAATACAAGGCTAATGTGGTATAGGTAACTGAATATTAACCTTTATACTAATACATTTTTTCAAAAGACAATGAAAAATGAATCTACTTGTGTAGTGTTGAGGAATTAATTGGGGCTGCCCCATTTCATAAGATTCGATTAAAAAGAAAAAGGAATTGCATGATGAGAAGCAAAGAAGTTAGAAAAGAGGAGACCTCAGTAATAAGAAAATGAAACAAGGGCTTGAAAATGCAGGTTCCAAAATCCCAAATCATCCAAAAAAAAAAAAGTAGTAAGTGTAATCCCCAAAATACAGGATCAAAAAAACATCAAAGCAAGCACGTATACACTGCCAACAATTAGAACAGTATTAATTAGCAACAATGTTCTTTAATCTATAAATAATAAAGTGATCAAACGGTCCCACAGAGAGGTGTATAACAATACATAGAATTTTACAGTCGTAGGTCAAAAAGTCTATTTAAAATCCCTGTGGCTAATTCATACATTCAGATTTAAAGCCCTGTTTATCGTTTAGTTGAGAGATCACTCTGAAGTGGAAGAGATGTCAAAATCAGACCCAGTGCCTCAGACAAAATACATAGCATACAATAAAGCAACTTCAATCTCAAATTCTTTGTAATGAGGGAAAAAGGTGCAGCAAGTAAAAAACTACAATAAGAAAGAACCTATGTTTTAGAAGAAACTTAAAGCAACCACTAAGACAAGGAGTCTACACAGTGTATCAGGAGTGAGTTGCACCATGAAACTGAGAGTTATGACAGGTGATTACAGAGCTGTAACTATACATAACATAGATATATATACATCTATATATCCCATTATATAATGGGTCAGAATACTTAGAAATATTCTTGATCAAGTAGTGTTTAAAGATTTACTGACTTAAACCAGGTAATATTCTGATTGGCTAAGCTAATATTGCTATTTCCACTTAACTATTGAGTCGACTGAAATAGGTTAAATGAGTAACAGAATGTTATTTTTTATCTCATGCTTTCATCTGGGAGACTGCTTTAGAGTCTGATTATTTAAGTAGTAAGTTTCTTAACACTCACACAAATAAGAGTTTACTTCTAAAATTTGACTTTTTGTCATTTTATAATACACTAAAATCACAGATCATTCTCCATCTACTATATGATTCATTCCATACAGGGTGTAAGTCTGCTGTTTTCTTTACTGAATCATGCATTGATTTGTTTCCCTGAACAGTTTATCAATCTTAAAAATTTAACTGTGACCTCCAACATGTTGCATTCCTATCCAGCTGGCTTTATCTGAAGAGTCAATGAATACATTTCCTATTCTTTTGTTGAAGTCATTAATAAAAAAAGGACCAGTACCTGACTTTAGACAGACTCCTTCAGAAACTCAGATTTGACAGTAGGCAGTTTATAATCACTCTTGCAATAAAGTTCCCCATCCAATAACTGTTTCACCCCTTATATCTCCCTAGTTTGTTCACAAAATCACCTGTAAACCACTGAGTCAAAGTACCACTGAAGTCAAGATAGATTGAGTCTACTTTTCTTATAAGGTCAAAACCTGTTGATTTGTCATAAAAAGAAAAAAATCTGAAATTAGTTTTCTTGGTCAGGGTTGGTTATTACTCCTTTCCTTGTTCTCAGCTTAAAACCTGCTTGCTCTGATACTTTTCTGGGAATCTATAATTCCTTAAAAAAATATATATATGTACATACACATATACACATCTCCATGTTACAGTTTGCAGTGCATTTCTCCTCAGCGAAGACAACATCAGGCCACTCTACTTGTGAGCAAGTGTTGCCCTACAGTAGCAGAAAACTTTCTGCCCTTTGCCTTTTCTTAACTTCTCTTTTTGATGATGCACAGTTCCTCTTTAAATGCTTTTTAGTTGAGCAAGCTTGTAGCTGGTTTGAGCCTAGAATTCTGTTAGCTGTCTTTAGCCAGAAAAAAACATCTCTCTTCATATCCAGTTTGTAAATTCTCCATCACTGCAGTATAGTACAACATGTGAATTTCTTTGTAGACACAGACTTAATTTGCTCAGTTGTTCAGCAGTTTTTGGCCTTATGCATACAGTTCTTCATAAACTATGCAAGCTCTAAATCTTGCTAGTTAGCACTACTCACTCATACTCAAAACCATTAATGCTGCATCTCAACAGTAATTTCAGGAACAGGCTGATGCACTAGAACAATTTAGGTACAGGTGTTTTACGTTTGCCAGTAGTATGCACTGAAAAATGTGCCAAGGAACTTTCAGCCACAGCCTTTTCGACTGACATGGTCTACAGCTCAGAAGGGCAAGAAGCAGGATCTTGGAAACTACAGACCTGTCAGTCTCACTTCAGTGCCTGGTAAAGTTATGGAGAAGATTATTCTGGGATGTATTAAAAAACACTTGAAAGACAACACAGTCATTGGTCAAAGCCAAGATTGCTTCAGGAAAGGAAAGTCCTGCTTATGAAACCTGATTTCCTTCTATGACAAGGTAACACACCTAGCTGATTAGGGGAAGCCAGTTGATGTAATCTTTTTGGATTTCAGTAAAGCTTTCAATACTGTCTGTCACAGGATCCTCCTGGATGAAATGTCAAGCCCACAGGTGGATAAACACATCATGTGATGGGTGAGCAATTGACTCATGGGTGGAGCACAGAAGGTAACAGTGAATGGGGTAACGTCAGACTGGTGACCTGTCACTAGTGGGGTTCCACAGGGCTCCGTCTTGGGCTCTGTGCTGTTCAACATCTTCATAAATGACTTGGACACAGGACTGGAGGTGATACTAAGCAAGTTTGCAGATGACACAAAACTGGGAGGAGCTACTGACTCCCCTAAAGGCAGGGAGGCCCTTCAGAGAGACCTCGAAGAATTAGAGGTTCCTGGTCAATGGCAAGTTGAATATGAGTCAACAATGCCCTGGCAGCCCTGGGGGGCATCAGGAAAAGCATCACCAGCCAGTCGAGGGAGGGAATTGTCCCGCTCTGCTCTGCACTGGTGCAGCCTCACCTTGAGATTGTGTGGAGTTTTGGGCACCACAATGTAAGAAAAATATTAAGCTATTACAGAGTGTCCAAAGGAGGGCAATGAAGACAGTGAAGGGCCTTGAGGGGAAACCGTATGAGGAGTGTCTGAGGTCACTTGGTCTGTTTAGCCTGGAGGAGACTGAGGGGAGATCTCATTGCAGTTACAACTTCCTCATGAGGGAAGGGGCAGGCACTGATCTCTTCTCGGGAGAGACCAGTGACAGGACCCAAGGGAATGTCTTGAAGTTGTGTCAGGGGAGGTTTAGGTTGGACATTAGAAAAAAGTTCTTCACCAGAGGGGAGTTGGGCACTGGAACAGGCTCCCCAGGGAAGTGGTCATAGCACCAAGCCTGACCGAGTTCAAGAAGCATTTGGGCACATACTCTCGGACTTGGGGATAGTCCTGTGAAGGGCCAAGAGTTGGACTTGATGATCCTTGTGGGCCCCTTTCAACTCAATGTATTCTGTGATTCTGTGAACTCATCTTGAAAGGTGAGGATGACACCCTTTATTGTGTCCTAGGCTCTTGTGGGCTAACAGCACTTCGAGGAGGTACTTATATCCTTTCCTCTAGGAAAGTGTGACTTACAGACAGATACAGCTGAGCTGTATGATAAATGTACTCACTTGCCACTACCTTTTTTCTGTAGAATTGTTGGTGGTTCACTGCTTGCAAAGAACATAATCATAAGTGCTGATAGCTCTATGTCAACAGGGTCTGCTAGCTTTTCGTGAAACAGCAGGAGTTCTCTGGCACTATGTGGTCTACAGTTTTTAGCTTATGAAACTGATCCTTTTTGCATTTGTGATTTTTCCACCCAGGGATTAACTAATGATTATTTGGATCATTTCCTACTCTTGTCTTGCTGTCTGCCCCTTCCCTGAACTGCAACTTTGTATAACAAATAGGATATGATTCATGGTACATAAATGAGCCAAGAAGAAGAATTATCTGTTCTCTTTTAAGTGAGCAAAAAGTAGGTTTCTGTATTGTACAGATAACATCAGAAAGCTGCTCAACACAAAAGGATGTGTTTTTCTAATGACATAGGTAATTTCATTTACTGAAAAGATGACATTATCATGTTATCTTCATTTCAGTAAAATTTTCCCAGGTAACGTCTCACTCACTTTGTGAGTGTCTCAAAGTTAATTCCAATTTCAGAAAAGCTCATTGGTGCACTCCTCCATATTGATCTGAAAGTAATTGAGGATTCTTTAAAATTTTAATATTAAGCACAGTTTAAAGATCTCTATGCTATGGAAACCTTGGATATGCACTTTTAGATTTCTTTTCAGAAACTCGGATTGTGGATGGTTATATGAACATCATAGAATGTCTGTGTTAGAAAATTATTTCCTTCATATTTTTGTAAGAGAACAGAGCCAATGTTTTGAAGTTATATATCAAATTGTACAAGGCTGAAGTGGGATTGTTACTTGTTTTGCCAGAGCTGGAAGTAAATCTTGACAAGACCACAAAAAAAAAAGCAGGTAAAAATAAAATGCTTTCTGCTTCTTTTTCCTCTCAGTAGTGAAATTCATGATCAGATAAAGACATTTACTGTTCACCCTCTGACTCACATCTCCTTTCTTTTTAAAGCCTTAATATTATGATCCTTAGGTCAGTTCTGCAGTAAACAAAAAAAACTGCAGTCTTCTGTGCTGGGGGGGTTCAATTAAGTTAATGACTTTTTGTAATTGTTTTTAGTTGTTATATAGCAAATATATGGACAGACAGACTACAGAATATCTACAGAATGAGAGAACAACTGATAATTGCAAGCATTTGTTTAAATAAGCTGATTCCCATCTAGCCAGGACACAGGAATGTATATCACGTAACTCCAGTTTCACACCTCAAAATATATTGAGAATTAGGTAGAGATGAACAATGCATAATCTACATGCTGTCCAAGAACTTGCAGAATAATTAATGCTTTTTTAAATAATGAATATATATGACAAAATCAGTTTGTACAGAAAAAGTCCATGAATGGATAGGTATATTCAGTAAATATGACTTTTTAATGAATTATTAACCTATGACTATTAATTAGCTTCCAAACATGGAACTCTAAGACAAGCTTTTTGCAAGGAGCCTCTTCCTCCCAAATACTGGAAATGTCCATTTGCAAAGCAGTCATTGCCTGGTTCAGAACAGAGTCAATAGAGTAAAATTCATCATTTAATTGTACAAGGGATTTTGTGAAATATTTTGCACAAAGCACTTTTTACTCAGACTACTTTCCTTTCACCTAGTGTGAAGTAAAGAATAACAGAAGTTGGACAAGCTGATAATCAAAGTTTAAATGCCACTTGCAGCATCTGAGAGACCTCAATTTGAATTCTGCCCAGTGGGATCTGTGACATTCATTGTCTAAAGGAAAATTTGAGAGAAAGAGGGGAAAGAAATCTTGCTATCAGGGAAAAAAACCCCAAACCATACCAAAACAAAACAGACAAACTTGAATTAAAACATAGATTATGAAAAAAGTGGAAACTAATCATTCTCTTCTGCTTTGCTGCTGATGGCAACACAGCTAAGTAAAGATAAGTACCCACTTAATTGTATCCTGTATTTCTAATACTGCAGTCCTTGAACATGTCACCATCCCTTGTAGGTATACACACAATTCCCCTTTGAGGTAGTAAAGTTTTATTCTCTATGTTTTAA
>JAYRBT010000001.1:83330549-83358121 GCA_036023395.1 Myiotriccus ornatus | reverse complement strand
TGAACATGTCACCATCCCTTGTAGGTATACACACAATTCCCCTTTGAGGTAGTAAAGTTTTATTCTCTATGTTTTAAATATTACCAGCAAACAGTGAGTGAGGGAGATCTGTCTATGCCCACTAAGGTCTGAATTTATTTCACCTATTTTAGATGCTTAACTGAGACGCCTAAGATAGTACTGCAGCTACCCTTTTGTAGAAATGTGCAGTCTCAGGCAGCCTCTCCCCGATGCTCCTAGGTACCTCAGTGCAGTCCCTATGGTTAGGCAAAGTCACTCGGATAAACGGTAATGGAGAAAAGACCATCTCCAGCTCTCTCTGTTCTGGAGCCTCCTTCCTTACTTGCCAAGTCTTTGCTTATTATTATCACAAAGAAGAAGACTATGGGGTCATGATAGGTGACTATGTGAGTTCGTGCCAACTGATACTGTGACTGTGGGGCTGTGTCTGAAATCACCATAACACTTCCAGTTATTGCTGGCAGCTGTGACTGAAAGTCTGTCAACCAAAGGGACGGGAAATAAATATTTTCCTCTACATCTACTGCACTACAGTTGAGAACAATGTAGTGGAAGGCGTATTTCTGTCTCTAAGTCACACTGCCTCTGGGGGGGGGCAGGGAGTGCTCCTACTGCAAAGCTTCTCAATTCACATTTTTCTGGAATGCTCAGGTGACTCAAACATTCCAGCAGGTATACAATTTACAAAGGAGCTGTTTTGCCTACTAGCAACCCTTTGAGTTTTGCTAATGTGTTTTGCTAACTTTAAGAAGAATACTGGCTGCCACAAAGCAAGCAGAATTTGGCCCTTTCTCCTACCGGTGATAAAATGTTACAAAAAATCCCTTAGATTTGTATAGTGTTATTGATAACACATAGCTGCAATCAGCCTTGAAAAAATTTAATATTAGCCTTTGATGCAAAATATGTATTGTTTTCCTTAAAAAAAAAAAAAAAAAGAGGGTCAAGCTTTCACGCTGCAAATATTGAATTATCATTAATGTATTAGCACAGAGAACTTAAGCCTTAAGACCTTCAGTGTCTTTGCTGAAGTCAGCAGCTTCAACCAGAGCCTATCATTGGTGTCTCTTGTGTAAATCCTTTGAAGTTATTACTGCTCTGAAGTGAGAAGAGAAACCAGGATTTTAAAGGGGAAAAAAAGTACGTATTCAACTGGCACGTGAGTCCTGTTCTGAGAGGAGGTGGGAGCAGGGTGACAGTCTATGTGGTGGACAGCACAGAATGACAGAGTGCTGTTGAGGCCTCATCGCCAACTTGTATTAATGGTAATTGTATTAATGTATTAATATGTGCTACCCTACTGATGGTCGAGCTCACAGGTTTCCACCACCGGGGAGACTGCACCTTTCTGCTCTGGTCTCACCTCAGCTACTGGTCTCACTTCCCCTTCACCAAGGACTCCCCAGAGAGAGAGGTAGAGGTTAATATCTTATTCCTCCCACCCAGGACAGAAGTCTGGAGCCTGATAGTTGTCCTAGCTTAGAAGAGTCCTATGAATGAAAGAGGGGTGAAGTGGGGACACCCGAGAGGAATGTATGTATATTGTCAGAGTGCCAAAAACTCTACTGCAGCTCCTTAACACTGCCCACAAACATCCTTTGCACTGTTAGTGCCAAATGATAGTTTGTGTTGTAAGGCTTGCCTGCATCATTCATCTTCATAAAGTTCTTAGCAGCACTGATCTAGGTTGTTGTTCTTAGAAGAAAAAAACCCAAGACATAATGAGTATCTAAGTAAAAGTCTGCTGAGAAACCATCTCCTTGTGAAAGGAGCCACAGCTCTCCACTTTGATGGGGAGATCCAAACAGATCCTGGGCAGTTGAAATATTATAGTGTTTCTAGTGCTTGAAGCAGATGAACTTCACATGCAAGTGGAGGTAACCAGCTTTCTTTTTTGGACTGATTTTGCTTCTTAATCTTTCCTCTAGTTACACAACACAGAACTAACCTGACATTTGAAGAGTACACCAGGGGAAATATAGTTCAGTACATTATATAAGCAGACAAGATACACTAACTTATTAAAGACTCTGGACAATTTAGTGGGAAAATCTCTACTCAACATCCTTTCCTATTGTTATAAAAGAGAAAGTTTCAACCTCTGTTTCTCAGAAATTGGAGCAATTGGAATAAAATGGAATAAATGTTTTATGTGCTGGCCATGAAGTTATTTTCATCTGAGGAGCTGAATAGCACTTTGCCTTTGTGAAAATGGTAATTAGGCAAATACAGCTGCACTTTTTTCTTAAAGAAATTTAGGTATCTGTGCAAGTTTCGGAAGGTATTTTGTCTCATCTTTTTTTTTTTCTCTAATTATCAGACTTCCACTGACCTATAGTCATTGAAACTTTTTCTATGTTTAGTTGACAAGATCTTCCCAGAGTGGCAGGACCTATGAGTGAAAACTAAGATAGCTATACATTTTTAATCTTTCTAATTTTTAAATGTGATGGCTGTAGGAACTGACACTATTATAAGGGTAAACCATCTTCCTGGAGTTTTATGATGGACCAGGGATTAATTTTCATTGCTATTTCAATTCCTTAAGCCTTGTTTAAACTCTGGAAATGTACCATTCCAAGAAGTGGTTGGCCTTTCTAATATGGTTGTAAAATACCTTATGTCCACGCTAGAGTTCTCATTTGATTTGTGGAAGTGTGCAAATAAGAAAAAAATTTCCACTGATGGGAGCCATAGGGTAGACAAGACGTCTATGAAAGTAGCTATTTTTACCCCCGTTTTGCTTTGCTTTTCCGATAGTTTTAATGAAAGCTGTGGTTGTGTCTCCCACTAGTTTTAACACATTCAGCAGCATTGGAGTTGAAACTGTGGAATTTTAACCCACTGTAAATTTTCTCACTATTACATAAGGCCAGAATTTCCTCAGATTCTTTTCTTTCTTTCTTTCTTTCTTTTTCTTTCTTTCTTTGTTTCTTTGTTTGTTTGTTTGTTTGTTTGTTTGTTTGTTTGTTTCTTTCTTTCTTTCTTTCTTTCTTTCTTTCTTTCTTTCTTTCTTTCTTTCTCTCCCACCCCCAGATATTTAATTTTCTATGAAATATTCAAATCATTAGTGGAATGTTGTACATTAAACTTGCATGGTCTTCATGCTATGCAAACAGAAGACATTACCCTGCATGGACAGACTTGCCTCAGGTTTACTTTTAGCCTTCCACAGTCTTCAGGACTCCCTGAAATGACATGACTGCCTAGTGCGTCTGCGGAGTTACTGCCCCTGCTCTGACTGGGCACTTTGTGAGATCCATAAGCAAGATGGGTGGCAGCTCTACCTCGTCTTGGAGGGTCATGCTAAATGCCAATACAGTCCAGAGGGATCAGATGAAGGACCCTAGGAGATTCTAGGTGGAGGACCTGGGAGGTCTTCAGCAGCTGGTCAAAGAACTTAGTGGCTGGGCAAAACAGAAGAGTAAAGTAGTTCTGAAGGAAGAATGATCCCAGGATGAGAACAGCCCATGCACATGCATGTGTGGCTCTGCTTGTGTCACTCAATATGCCTTGTTCAGCTAGAAATAGCTCCGTTTTCTGCTGCTGGCACATATCCAGGGTGTTGAAAAGCTTTGTGTGGGTAAGTAGGTTATGGTCTAGCTCTGCACTTTCCTCACATTACACAAATACTAGACATGGTACCAAGGGGGATACATTTTAACCTTAACACCTCAGTGATGGATAATAGGACGGATAGCTATGCTTTCTTTCTAAGAGTCTCATTTACATTTGGGGCTCTCAGGTGACAGGCTACTATACCACTCTCCTTCCACTCTCTTTCAATGAATATGCACAATTACAGCTAAGTTCCAAAAACAATTTTTAAGCTAAAAATAAATGTTTTCTTTTCTCTAGGAGGGAGAGAGAAATCCATATATCTAACAGCCACAGGCTGTGGCTGTCTCTTTAAGTTTTCAAATCTTTATAACCAATGTACAAATAAGTGCACTTCTATGAATAGCCATTTTTTTAAATGCAAGAATTGTTTTATTTGGACCATCTTTTTCTTTTTTTTTCCCCCAAGAAAATGCACCACATGAAGAATAATGTGTGGGTGTTGTGAGAATGAATGATTTTCAAGCTGTGAGGACATTATGGCCTCACGTACCCTAGGAAAATACTCACTGCTGACGACTGGTGTCAACAGTGACTGTGTCTGAACAGTGCTGAAAACAATTTGAGTCCTTCTGTCCCCCAGCTCACACAGTATTCAGCAACATTTCAGGTAGTTTGATTAAAATCTGAAGAGGCACTGATTCCACTAGCCTGGTATTAACAGGAGAGTGAGCCCTAGTGTAGACAGCTGCCTGGCTCCAGAAGCCATCAACAGTGCTCTGTGTGCTCGACATGTCCTGGAAATGGCTTCTGAGCCAGAAAGCTGTCTACACTGAAGTTTTCACTATTTATGTCACCCCTTTTCTTGTGTTAGCATCAGAATGATGTGAAAATTAAACAAGCACAGTTGAAAGATAAAAATATCCTTTTTTGTTTGAATTTTCTCACCAAACAGAGATTTAAGATACTTTGGCAAAATCTGAATTACTTTTCTTCATATCCTTTTCACAAAAGGAAAGAAAGATTGAAAAAGAAACAAACCTAATAATTTTCCAAATTAATATTCTAATTTGAAAGTATAATCTTAGTAGGAGTCCTTTTAATTTTTCCCATAAGAGTGAAAGAATTTTCACATTAACTCATTAGGCATTTATGAAAGGATAAAGTGCAGTGTCCTTTAAAGCTATTTCTCCAGAAAACAGTGGGAACAATCCTGTTACACAACATGTACTTACAAATGAAACTGAAATCCAAAGCTACTATCTTCAGCTTTAATAAAAGTGTAGCAATCAGTATCAGTACTCTGTTAATACAGACTTTTTAATGGCATCCTGCCCACCTACTGTATTCAGCCCATCGACTGAGAAGGAGAACAAAAGAAGTCCCATGTGAGAAAACACAGACAAGATAAAACAACTTCTTTTTGAATAAGAGGCTTGTGAAATTAATTTTAAAATTTCTTGTGAAAAAAGAGCCAAAACAAAACATTTGAACTAATTAATCTAATTCATATTTGAAGAACTTAAGATTTAACTCTACTTGCTTCAAACCAGAAAGGGGTGGACTGAAACATCCTAAATCCCACAGCAGGATCCTACATTGGTTTATGCCACTTAGAAAAACACTTGTTAGTGTGAGAGGAACATATTTTACACATGGAGCAAGGGAGAAATAGGTACTCACAGGGAGTGCCTTTGCTCATGGGAAAGTGCACACATTCTGAGGTGTTACCCCCGCCTCAAATGTGCTCCAATACCAAACCATGTCCATTCAGAGCAGCAGGTTTAAGCTGCCTTCTCAAAGAGACAAATTCTGTTTCCTGACTATGCATGGAGTTGAGGAAGACTGCTTGTTTAACTTCTTTCACTTGCAGGAGAGCAATTTGTTTTCCGAATTCCTCCCCGAGTTACATAACTTTGCATTTCCTCTTGGAAGCTAAACCAAACAAAAACGTGGGGAATCATATCTACTCTGTTTAAAGCAAATGATGTAGCTGTTCTCTTGTATGTTTTTGCATTCGGTTTCTGTCATCAGACGTCACTGCAGATCTTTAGAGTGGCCCACAGCACTGGAAAAGGTATCTCACTTTCAGAACCTCCCATCAGATATAGATAATCATACTGGATTCTTTGTGTAAAACATTGTTTGGAAACTACTAAAGGTCTTACTGTACAGAGTGAAGTCTTCAAACAGCGTGCCTAGCACTATACCTCTCCATCTTGTTGAAACCGTGTGTGAACCAGGAGCATTTGAAAAGTGTGTGGATTGCACTTTCTAACATGATGCTTACTTCATGTTAGTTTGCTGATCATCCCCCTTTGTACACATGAACATACTTGGCTCTCTACACTTATACTTTCACATTCAATAAATGGGAAACGTCATTAGTGCTGTCAGTCACCAGTACATCTTGTTCTCTAGAACTGCAAAGCACGTTGGGCTCACTGTCTGTTTCCCAGGCTTGGGAAATGCAGGAAGGATAGGCTTTGGAACATAATGGAAATTTTCCTTGTATTAACTACCGGTAGAAAGAGACACCCTGAAGGCCTTGTCTTTCTTCATTAAATTCATAAAAAAGCTGTATAATTACAAAGCTTGTGCTAATGCTAATTTCCTACATAACTTTCACACTTTGTCAGCCCTAAAATGTATCTGAAGTGGCAGCACTGATACACAGATCAGGTGCCAACCCACATATCCTGCCATGGATAATGTGACCCACAGAAGTGTGGTACAGTCTGTAAAGAACTAGGAAATACCTCTACTAAGGAGAAATGCTCTTCCTGGTTTACTCAATGAGTGCTGACAGCAGAGGCATTAAACTAGAGCATTAAAAGCATTTGCCCTGGCTAGGCAGAAATATACCCTAATAATTCAATTAATGATAAATAGAACCCACCCCAAATCACCTGCACTTATTAGTAAACAATCTCGTAAAGTTACGTTTCATTAATAACCATAAAAAAATCCATAAATGGTGCCCATTGGAAGGATAATGTTTTTCCCCTCTCTCTGAGAACATATGTTTGTAAACCGTGTAACTGGGCCCCGAGTAATTTTAGTGAGTAATTTCCGAACGTGCAATTACAAATGGCTAAAGTGCAATAGCTCCCCGAAGCATCATCACAATTTCTGCAGTGAGTGTTTAATTGTAGCCAGACTTTGTAACCTTACCGTGGCCTGTGTCCCTGCCATAACCCTAGGCCTAAGCTCCACTCTTCAACATATGGGAAAATTTTTCAAGCTGATTGCTCCAATCTGATTAGGGGAAGTTATGTAGCTGCCATTTATTCAGTCTTGTTACTACACTCTAACAGCTGCTTTGTAGAAGATTCACATTAAGGCCATTTTCTGCCTACTCCAATTCCAGCATGCCTGTCACGTTAATTATGATTGCACTGATTGTTCTTAGGGTGCTAGCAATAAAAAAATTAAAAATCTTTTTGATACTGGGTTGGCAAAAACAATGGTAAATTGGTCAAGAGAAAGTGCTTCCTGACTCAGCCAGTTTTCCTGCTCTGAGTCCTTCGTAAATTCCCCAGTGCAGAAGAGCACAGGTGTCTTCAGGACAGTTGGAGAGAAGGAACTTGCTTTGTGTCAGGTGACTACTAAAACCCCAGCACAATTCCATTTTATGACAACAGTCTTTCTCTCCAGTTGTATTTCAGCAACCTAAAAATTTTTGATGAGTTTTTCACTCTCAGTTGTAGTAATCTTGGGGTTGATAAACTGCACATAGCTGAAATGTTGTGATAGCACTGCAAAACAAGGGAAGACTAGATGGTTTTCCATCATGGTGGTCATTTCCAAATTAAAAAAAATAAAAGAAAAAGTAATGTGTTCAGGAGCGGGGGTGTCTAAAAGATAAGAAGGCCCCCTCAAACTCCTGCCAGTAATTTTAGACTGACCAGAAAGCCATCATCCATGTAGGATAAAGCATGGATTTTTCCCTTATTATTTCAGATATTTTGTTAGGTTCAGACATTTAAATTAAACACACAGTTAAAAGGACTTGATCTAAATTAGTTTTTTATACAAGTATGTAAATTAATGGGTGATTAAGAGTTAAAAATGGTCCAGGCTTTTGATCTGAAATAGTGCTCATGTAAACGCTTGTTTTCTCCTTGGATTTGCTTATATTTATTTCAACACAAACGGCTTTGGCCCTTTACATTTCAAATGTGCTTTTGCACTTAAACCACTGAAGATTTTATCATTGCTTGATTTCCAGAGATACAAGATTACCAAATTTTTGACATTCTTCTAGCTCCATGAGAATCAATATTAACATGATTGATGTCCATCATATGTTTTGGTGATTGCTCCCCCACACAGCATCTACAAGGTTCAAATGAAAATGAAACGAAAGACTTTTATTTAGAATCATACCCACTTTAAGAAGCTTCAGGCTAATAACTGGCAATTATTAGCATTACTTTATATTTCATAAAATCTCTGGATTATGGATTTTGGAATTGTGGGTTATATTCTGCCTCTAATTGCAGTGATTTGACTGAGATTGTTTGCATGGGTTTTGCCCCAGGTGAGAAAGTGTTTTGGTCTCGCTTTGTGTTGGGTCAAAAGTAAAATGCAAAAATCTAATGAAAATTCTCCAACCTGACTTTTACAGTCAGCAAAGAGGGTTTATATGCTGACTACCTCTGCCTGGACTGTGTGAAACATTTAAAATCTAATCCCCAAAATCCAATTACAGTTTAACCATAGTCTAAGCAGGTTAACTCCATCTAGGCTTCTTTTTTTTTTAACCTGAGGTCCTCAGGTCTTCTAAGAATTAAAAATATCCTTAAATGACAATATTTCTGCTTTACTGAGGAAGAAAAATTTGACTTGTGTTATTCCTTGAAATATAAACTTTTGAGAAGCTGACAGCTGGAAAAGTTCTGCTTTAAGCTGTGAAATCTGTGAAGTTAAGTGATTTTTCTCTCTTTAGCTGGTGAATCCAAATTTTGGTATAGATCAGATAACACCTAAAGGCTAAGATATCTGCATGTGAGGTCCTGTGCTAAGCACCGCACTTAAACAAAATACCTAAAAAGGTCCCTAAGTAAGGTTTCTAAATCTTTAAATAGGACATAGTCCACAGTAAAAGGCATACTTGAAAAGAAAACTTTTGCTGTTTGATTAGTTATGAAAACTGTCTTTAGTATCAACAAGAAGTGATTGCATATGTTCTATATTATGTCTGGCTTTCCAGGGGTCAGCAGCACAGAAGTTTATTTGGTGAGTTGTCCGTGTTCCATGTTCCATGATAACTTGTCTGAAGGGGTCATGTTCTTGGACAGAGAATATTACACTTCCAGGCTATTTCTGATTAGTACCTCGTGGCTAATAAGACTTCTCAGATGTGATTGAGCTTTATTGTGTAAAATAAAGGGGTCAGTTATTCCAGAAAAAGATTCTGGCAAGGTGAACGTAGGATCTCTCTGCCATCACTGCAGACGAGTCATGCTCTCCAGAATCCCTTGTGTCTCATCATCTTATCACAACAGGACTTTCTCAAGTTTATTTGTAGCTGCTTTTCTGATGATGTGTGTTATAGAGAAGGACAGTTTGGCATTACAGAGGCAAAAGGAGAAGACAAGCAAAGAATTTAATGTCATTAATTTTACCTCATGATCTCTTGGCAGAAAATACTTTTATGAAGTAATTTTTGGAGTTTAAGCAGAGTCTAAACATTTTTAGCTTGAAAATGGTGGTGAATAGATTTTTATTTCTGTCCAAAGGCAGAAATGGTTTAACCAAGGCAACATGTTCACTGACAGCCTAAGGGCCCAGTCTGAATGACAGCACATACAAACATTACCTTTGAGAAACTTAAAAACCAAAATTCAACTACAAAGCTTTAAATCATTGTATGGAAAACTTTCCATCTAAAGGAATGGATATATCCCATGACTGCAACTGTTTTAAATTTTATAAGAACACGCCTCCCTCAGTTTCCATGAAAATGCTAATTTTATGATGGCTTCTTGTAGGTCTCTGTTTATTCTGAGTCCATGAGAATTAGCTGTCGGTTAGACTTCCCTGGGCAACCCTGTTTTTCCTAGAATTCTGTTGATGGGATTTTTTTTTAAATACTTGGTTTTTCTGGGACAAGAGACTGGGTGGCCAGGCTTCTTAATGGTGGTGAAGTAGTGGTGTAACACCTTTGAGAGAGTGGCAAAATTGTTCAAATCCCCACTGCTTTATAGGGATTAATTTAATGAGAGCTGTCAGTGAACATCGGAGGTGTGAGAGAAGTCCAGGGTGTTACAAGTGCTCTTGAAACCATGGTTTGGCTTCATACCTGCCAACAGTTCAAATGCTAAAAGTGGTAGACTTGGCAGATAGGCTGAGTCTGGTTCCTATGGTTGCCTGTTCCTGCAGAGACTCCTGTCCCCTCTCTCCATGCCTCTTGAGCAGGCCAGTAGCTTCGTGCTCTTGCAGGCTGGCTTTCCCTCCTGAAAAGTCATGTGCTCCCTACTTCAGTCCTCCTGCTGCCATTGTTCCAAGAGGCAAGACACCACTGATCCTCTGAGCAGGATATCCTGCAGGGTACCCTGTGCCTGTCATTTTAGCAGCAGTAGAAATTATGCAAAATGAGCATGTAGGACCAGAATTCTAACAATGCCAGGCATATTTCTATAGCACCAAGAAGAAAACTGGTCAAAGCAGGGGAAAAATGAATTATGAAGGGAATTAATTAATAGAGCCACTATTAAGTTATTTAGCAAAGGGGAGTGGTGAGTATGCTAGACATTGCAGAAAAGGTCTTTTAGGCATGAAGCAAAGTAGAACAGAAGGTGGAATTGATTTGACATTCTAAAATGGAATTAGAAAAGTAAATAGTTTTCTCTTTGGTAGACTGCTACAGATTTTTGTGAATCTAAAGGTGCTGTGAAGCAGAAAACTGGTAAACTTGTGCACTGGGTCCATCAAACTATTCAGAATTTATACACAGTTTTATCGATAAAGAATCCATGTATATCCAGGATGCCCTTGATTTCCTGTGTTGTCACTGTGAAATGTATCTGCATGCTCAGCAAGCTCAGTGCACCCAGCATGAATGTGAGATGTTAAGCAGGTTTCTACAGCACATGACCACTTGTCTGGGATTTGCAAGTGCTAGGAAACTTTGCCAATTCAGAACTGTGAGCAAATGACACAATTCCTTTTGCCCCCACAAGAAGTCAGCAGCAAAATGAGAAAAGGGAAGTAAATGACTCACAGAAGTGAAAATCTGTGGCTAGGAATGTCAGAGTTGGCACATATGTGTTCTACTCAAAAAACCCAAACTCACCAAAGAAAAGTTCAGGGAGGCTGCACCTGGTCTGCATCTATTGTGGCTGTGGTGATGGAAGGAAATAAGAAAGCAATCCCCTAATCATCCAAATATCTGAATCTCCCTCAGCAATGCTCTTATTTTGACCTCAAAAATTAATCTAATGATGAATCACACAAACAAATGTTGGCCAGACCGTTTGGTCAATGCTCTCTTCAGAGACAGTAATGTTAAGGACTGCTTCTCTGGTTGCTCAAAACTGAGCTTCTCTTCCTTCAGGCAGATCATATTTTTCCCTCACTGCACCACTGATCTGGTTAGCCCTTAGTGTTCTATGTACCCTGCCCACGGTCACTGCATTTACCTCTCGTGAAGGGAGAGTGTATGGCAGGGGAGTATAGATTCCTTCTGAGATGAGAGGAATTATCCAATTTCTTTCTCCTCTGAGGAGTTAGAGTTGTAGGCAGTGGAAAGAAAAAGAGGAGAACTGGTATTGGAAAATAAAAAACCGGAACTAAAACCCCAATATCTCCTTCTGGGCTTGAAAATCATAGTAGTTTTCTCCTGATGGGAGATACCCAGAAGGAGAACCCAGGGGAGTCTGTGACTGCAAGAGCACAGGTAATTGCAGATGCACAGAAATGTGCCTGGAGAGGGCATCAGAGGGACACAGTTCCTGAAAAGTAGGTTGGACTGGGAAGGCTGAGAGCAGGAGAAAGACAAAGTAGAGTGGTGCTCTGCAAAACGGCCTTTGTCAAAATGGGTAGAGAACACATTGCTGTATGGACAAATCTGAATGCCTCTGGTTGAGACTTCAGCATCCATGACCTGTTTCCTTGTGAATGCTCTAATTAACAGATTATAATACAAAAGGAGCCTAAATCCTCTTATATTAAAGAAAAAAGTAGAGGGTGTCTCCTCCAGAGGAAGCCTAAACATCCTGCTTTATGAGGAGTTTCCAAGCTCTGTGACTTCAATTCAGACCGGTGTCTCTAACACTGAGAAATGATGATGGCTGGCCAGCTCATGTTCCTTCCTCTCTGACTAATTCTGAGTCCCAGCATGATGAATGAGACTGACTTTTGGTGGGTCCAAGTTTAATGAAGGATGCTTTGGACCCCATTCAGCACCACCCTATCTCTTCTTCCATGTAAGAGCAAGGCATAACCCCAGCAAAGAAACCATCCTCTGCTCTGACAGACACATGCAAAGTGTTCCTAATGTTAAATTATTATGGTGATATATCTCATTGTGTCTTTGGCTGATTTTATATTTTTGTGCTGGAAACACCATGTAGACAGTGAGGTGGAGTATTCAATTGCAACATGTCTGTCTGGACTATGTCGTGAGGTTTCCTTTAATGCCAAGGGGAGAACTGGAGGGTAGGATGCAGAGGAGCACATCTTACTCCTGGCACCATCTGGAACTTGGGTCTGGCAGAGGCACACATCTGGGCATGGGAGCAGGGGAGCACTTCTGGGCTCAGCAGCACAGGCATGGCCTTTGTGTCAGGAAAGGCTGCAGTGAGCAAGGCAGCTCCTGCCATGTAACTTCACTTCTTCCTTAATGGCGAGTGTTTGACTTTGAAGCTCTAGTCTCCCCTGATCAGTTTACTCCATAAATTAATGTGTTAATTGTACACACAGTGCTGTCTATTAGAGAGGTGTGTGTTTGACAGCCTCCAGCTGCGAGTTTGCAGAGATCCTGTTGTAGAAATCATTACAAGGAGCAGTTTTCACAACCTTTTTTATGCACTCTTAAAAGTAATAGTTACAGGGGCTTTAACGTATGCAGCTGAAACATGTTTGGTGAATTCAGCTGCTCCAGTGTTAACTTGATGTTAGATCGGATTGCATGATGCCAAATTAGCTGTACACCACATATCATCCCACTAACATTGTAAGAGCTTTTCTTTTTCTTAAAAACCAAATCAAAAAACAAAACCATTTTTAAAGCTCATAGTTCAGAAATTCTTTTGTAACAGGTTCCATCTGTTCTTAATTTCTTTCCTAAATAGGCAGGCTAGAAAGCAAACCCTTTACTCACATCGACTCCTTGTGTGAGTCATGGCTCACAAAAGTGTGGAGGCACTCTGATCCTGAGATAGAGGCAAGGGTGTGTTATATATTTACAACAAATCTCTTTGACCTCTCAAATGCACTGGGCACTACTGTTAATATATCGAACCCTGTGAATCATACAGGCAAAGTCAGAACAGATGTTTTTTTAATGTTTGGGTTTTTTTATTTGTCATCCTTTTCTCTTTGGACATTCATTCATAAACCTATAAAAACAAATCAATATAATTTTGCTTCTTTTAATGACGGAAGCTGAAGTCTGGCTGACATTGGGAATAGAGGTCTACTGTCAGAAACTACCATTTCACAACCAGTCAAATGAATATTACCAAGGTGCTCCAAAGTGTTCAGACATCAACAGGTTTGAGTGTGTCCACATAGACGTTCACACCCTGCAGTACAAAGGATACAACCTGAACAATAGAAAATGAATTGTCATCTCTACAAACAGACATATATATGTGAAGGGACAACAAAGAGATAATGCATGGCTAAACACCTGCACATTCAGCTAGACCCATGTTTCAGTAGCTGTGGCTAGAAGAAGTTTGTCAGGAAAGCAAAAACAATCCATTTTCCCTCCCTTTTTATACTAATTTACCTTCTCCAAATCTGGAAGGGATGGGGTTGGAAGGTGAGACCAGAGAGGAAGCAAAGCACTGGAAGGTGAGAAAAAGATGCAGTAGAAGTTAAAGCAGCTTGACCCAAGGACACACTGACCTATGTAATGCAAATGGGAAAACTTGAGGAAAGAAATGGTTTGCAGACAAATAATTGGAGAATGTTGACCTCGATGCTGAAAAGGGAGAGGAGGAGAGGGAGAGGGGGAGAAAGAGAGAAATGAAGACCTGTGTAATGTAAATTAAAAAGACTTCCATATAAGCATTTACAGACCAGTTGAAGTCCAGAGAACGTACGCCTGTCATCTAGCCCCAGAAAGTTTTCAATAAGCAATTTTCCAAAGTAATCTAAAGTGCTTCTTCTTTCAAGGAAAAAAAACCAAACAAAACACACCACCACCTTTACAAGAATCTGTAGTTTTCTATTTAAATTACCTTGAGAAGTTGCATGTAGTAGGTCACAGGTATGCTGCCCTAGTTCACCAGTCCTTTCCAACAGACTGCCTGTTTAATGCATGCTTCTATCAGGCTTTTCCTGAATTTACTGGGGGCCTTCACTGATGTAGTAATACAGTAGGTTCTAAAACACTTGAAAAATAAGACGAAGATTAAGATTAAACAAAACATTTTTCTTGGTGATAAATTTAAGCAAATTGAATGTAATTGCTCAATTTTATTCAAAGAAAGAGTCTGTGCTGACCTTAGACTCAAGTATTCTTCCTGACTTTTGCAAGCCTGGATACATGACATCATTTGGACAATTTGCACATATTTATACAATTTGTCATCATTCTGTCTTTACAGTCTGGAGAGTTACAGGATTTGCCTCTAGGCTTACTTTTCTCCCTGCACAAAATGCTTTATGAGAATCATATGCTTGCAATACTATTTTTAAAAACTGAAAAATTTAAGTAAACATTGAGAACCTACTTCATATTTAAAGCTGATATGAAGAGAATAAATTGTGAACAGAGAAACAAGGCCTGGAAAATTCTAAACCCGAGCACGTACTGAAGGCATAAGTGGTTTTTTTCCTTAGGCTACCTTTGACGTGGGTATGTATGAACAGCAGTGGCCAGGATAGTATTTCAGAGATGGGGGTGGCATTAAATGATTTTTTTTGTTCTTTCACCAAATGTAACTCCTGTACCTCATTACCATTTCAGTCAGTTGCATGGATTGTAAGGAAGATTAGGAAAGTGGTTGTTTGGCATGCACTCCATACTTAGATTCTTTTGAGATGAAGGAAGGGGGAAAGATTGGCACAGTGGAGAAGAGAAGCAAGAGTTCGCAAACTAAATGCTTATATTAGGTCCTGGGTTGGAGCACGTGAATAAGTTGTCTGATTTCTTCAAGTGGATAAGTAAAAAAAGAAATGCTTTAAATGAAAATTGGCATGATTTTTTTGAGAATTTAAGCCCTTAAACTGGGAGTTTTCACAGAATCACTGAATATGCTGAGTTGGAAGGGACCCATCAAGATCACTGAGTACAGCTCCTGGCTCTGCACAGAACACCCCAAGAATCACACCATCTGCATTGTTAAAATGCTTCTTGAACTCTGTCAGGCTTGGTGCTCTGACCACTTCCCTGGGGAGCCTGTTTCAGTGCCCAGCTGGGTGAAGAACCTTTTTCTAATATCCAGCCTAAAACTCCCAACACAACTTCAGGCCGTTCCTTTGGGTCCTATCACTGGTCAACAGTGAGAAGAGACCAGTGTCTGCCCCTCCTCTTCCCTTCAAGAGGAAGCTGTAGACTTTAATGAGGTCTGTCCTCAGTTTCCTCTACTTAGGTCTGCCACATTCAGCTCTTCAGTTTTAAATTAGAAAGCTTTTTGCTTGTTTGTCCTAGTTGCTATTCCTGATGCAGTCTCTGAAAGAGAAAATCAGAATATGATCTTGAAAGGGCTGAGATGCTCTTTTCCTAAACCAGGGATATCTGAGAACTTTAATTTAGGTGCAGACTATGGCTATGTTTGGCTTCTTATCAGGGAAAGACATTTGCAAGGTACCAATATTCCCTTCTACCTCCTTATTTACTTTTGCATCCCAGCATACAGATGAGAGGTGATCTACACAGCAGATCAGCTGAGTGGTAGTAAATATGAAAGTAGTAGTAAATACGGGGTTGACAGAACTCCTTTACTTTACTGTATTTTCTGTATTTCCTCCGTTCTATAGAAGGAGCTACTACAACATTTTTCCCCCAAAAGGTAAAAAAAAAAAAAAAGGTGAATTTAAAAGAAGACCAAACTGTTTCTAAATAACAAGCAAGTAAGAGAATTTGTCTTTCTGGGAAAAAGACATTTGTTTTTCCTAAAGTCATATGTTTCCATTTTGAATCAGCATTTTCTTCTGGATTTCACTTCATAATTTTAGAATAATTATGGTTAATACACAATTAGAAAAGAATTTTCACCTAAGGTTGAATGAAATCTTTTGTTCCGATAACATTTTTTCAGCATTATGGCTTGACCATCAAATCAAGAAAATCTGCAGTGTGTGCAGCTAGTAAGACCTCTCTTCCACAGCGAGAAACAAGCTTGGTCATTGATTTCAGCTAGCATAAAATGAAGTCTAAATTGATTCACACCAACAGCTTTTAACTTTCAGAGGGGGCTTACGTTTGAACGATAGACTGAAAGTGAGTGATCCATAAACCTGGTAAATAACACTTTATTGCGCTTGTAACTCAGTAGATGTGCATTGAGCTTTATAGACAAAAGCAAATCTTCTAAGTTATTATGGACAAATAGAGAGGAGACAAACAGCAGACTCAGAAAGGTGAGGATGGATGAAGATGGTAACCATCATTTGAAGTATATTTCCAGTGAGTAATTGGAAGCAGGGGTCAGATATTCTAGCTTCTTGAAACAATCACTTTTTTAGGGGAGTTAGAGAGAGAAAGATGGAAGGCCTTAGTGAAAGCAGAAGGGGGTGAAAGCAGAAAGATAAACACAGAACCTTGTTTTGTTGGCATTCGTTTTAGGCTCAGGGATAGATGCAGGTAAAGAGGTATGGTAGGTGTATAAAGCATCAAGACATCATACCTTTTTTCTGACCCTGTAAGTGAAAACAAACCTGGAGGGAGGCTTTAAAGCTCCTTGTGGCTCAAGCCACACCACGATTTTCTAGAAAGACTCAGTTAATTAAAACCTGCAAAACAAAACACCACTATTAATTCATTAAGTGGTCCTGTGGGGTAAGAGACTGCTAATGTAGCTTGTTCAGACCCTGTGCCACTTGACACTTGTGACAGCGGATCCTGCAGGCAGCGATGAGGCAAGAGTTTTACCTATGCTTACCTCTATGCACTGCCACTAAATCTTTGCACAATCAGGGTCTAAGCATCTGTCAATAAGTCCTGACCACACAGGCACATTGACTTATAATCTGATTTCTATTCAGTATGCACACGGGTTATCAATGCACATATTTGGTACCCTTCATTAGTTTAGTGTGCTATCTTTAGAAAAAAGTCAATGGCCTGCCCATCTCAATGGATACCCTAGAATAAATTTGTGAACTAACTACAAAAGAGTACATAAAACCAGATGAGGCATGACAGAATTAAAGTCTTTGAGTCAGAGGCTCAGCTGTGGCAAGAAGCCAGCTGTGCCACTGCCAGTTAGGCCATGCGTATTACCATTACAATTATATCGAAGGGAAATGACTTCATGCGCAGGGTATGGCTTGAATATTAAAAATTCCTTGAGCGAAATGAAAGGCGCATTACAGTATGATAGAAAAAGAGTGCAAACATGTTTCATTTTATTTCAACACTATGCTCCAGCAGATGCACTGGTAAGCAAAGGAAATTGCTAGGTCTCAGTTTCATGTTCCAGGGCTTTACTGATTGGAGGACAGATTTACAGCACATGTAAGAAACAATTAGAATAGGGACTCCACGAACAACAAAGCGAGGGAATAAATTCCGATAATGAGACGGGAAAAGTACAAGGTAGAAATGATCTATGTGCTTGCATTCGAGGTATAAAATGTCAAAAAGCCCTGTGTCAGCATGAATTGCACTAGGCAACAGATGGTGTACAGATTACGCTCTCTCCTCTCTCTCCCCACGTCTCTTTCTTTTATAGGTTTCTTTCCAAAAAAGCTACAGATTTTCCCCAAACACTTTGCTATTTATTGGCTGTCAACTGAATAACCATAAATGTTTGGTTGGGAGATTGCTGGACAAAGAAAGAAGGGAGGCAACAGACAAGAAAGACTTCAAAGTTTTCCCAGTCATATTGCATGAACAGGAGATCCACTCTTTACATGCTGAATTGTTGCTTTCGGATAAATTGTTTAGACTGAAAGATTTACTTTTTATTTCTTCACCATTCTGGACACATTAACTAAATATCAAGGAAAAAAGTAGAACAAGAGGTGCCTGCAGAGTAAGGGCTGACATCACAGCAATGAAAGGGAGCTCAAAGAGACTTGTTGCTTTGTTTTAGCATCTATTTATATTGCGTAGGCAGAGTGTCCAAATCACGTGAAGGTCTCATTTTGTGAGAAAAACTCATGAGTCATGGAGGGATCTGAAATTTGTGTCATACTTTTACCTCAATGAACATAAAACACAACAGTTTATGGCTATAAACAAAACAACAGTGCAGAAGCCTTGTGGGTAGGGACTATTTTATCTGTTTCCCTAGTACAGCCACTTCGTATGTGAAACTGTGATATTATATATAGCAGTTTAGGACAAATGAAAACAATAATATAGCAATGCCAGTCGCATTAGGTATTTGATAGTCAGAAGCACAAGAAACTTGAGGTTTTACAGTTGTTATTGATGTTACATTTCCAAATTGGTACCCATTTTTTTGTTTTTAACTATGCTATTTTAATTTCACACTGGTTTAATACTCTGGAATAACAAGATGAAAATAGTCTTCTGGGTTACATTTTTCTAATTTTCCACTTCTAAATTTAAATTTCTTAGGTGCCACCCAGGCCAATTCAATCCATTTAAAGCAGACTGGTACTTTTTGATCACAAAAGTACTAGAGATGCCGATTAACCAAAGAAGCAAGTAAGGGTTTTAACCAGAAGTTATGACCCCTTCATAGTCCATTAACACCTGCTGAGGTGGCCCACACTCCTCTGTTTTGTTGCACTGCTGCAGGTGTGTGCTAGCCTTGTGCATCACAGCCCCTGGGTACTGCCCATGCTCCCACTGCTATGTCCCACTCACTCCATCTGGCAGTAACAGGCAGTGATTAGAGGTATTATGTGAAGTGGGGACAAGGGATGATGTAAGGGGCAGTGGTTGCTGAGATGCTGTTTGTGATAGGTACTTTACCATCAAGCAAGGAAATGTGCCCAGAGGCAAAACACACACAGCTGAGCTCTGAGGTTAGGGTGGTTACAGAAATATCTCCGTTCAGAAATGATAGTTTCAGTGTAAGGCCCAGGGTGGAAGCAGAGTGAGTATCAAATTCCACTGGAAAAGAAAATACTATTTGTCTAACCTTGTGTTTACAAGTAGTGGACGAGGTTGTCTAGCAGCTTTCTAAACCCAGCTGACTTTGGATGGCTGTGCATTATGTATGTATGTGCTTTCAGTTTGCAGATACAACCCACCTCATTTAACTTACCTGTTGAGCAGGGTGACAACTGTCATATGTTGTCTCTGACTGAAAACCTCCTGACTGAGTGCCATGTCTATGGAGTGTTACCCTCACGTCTGTAGCAGTTCAGAAAACTTCCCATCTCCCTGTGGGGTTTTCTGAATGCCAACTTCTGAGGCAACCTGTCGTCTTAATCCAAAGGAGGTAGATGCAGCATCTACCTTTGGCTTGTAGGGATTATATGGAAGCGATGTCCCCATGAAAGCAGGAGAATGTGTGCCATCTCTAGTGTGTCTCAGAAGGATCAGCAAAGGAGAAGTAGCAGTTGTTTTCCCACACTTTCCAACCACACGGGGCTTTTGCACTTGAGAGGTTTTACAGAGGCTTACATTTCTTAGTGGGCAAAGGAAACATTTAAATAATTTTTCCTCTAAATATAAGTGTTTTAGGATGGACACCGATACCCAAACTTATACGGACATCAGTTTTGACCATGCTCAGATAGGAACAGTATTTCTAAAAGCACAAGTGGAAATTATGATTAAAAAAAATCATAAAAATTCCTGTGTTATTACTGAAATGAGGAGGTCTGATGAGATAGAAAGGAGACTGAGATGTTAGAGGAACATCTACAAGCAGCTGACAAAAAGAATATTAGTGAGGAATAACATTAAAGACTGAAGACTAAGACTACTGAACATCACAAAACGTGAGCAAAGAGTGTTCTAAATATAAAAAGATCTTTCCACATTTCACAATCTGGAGAGAGAGAGATTCAGCTGCATATCATACTACTGGAAGTTAAAGTTCTATGTTTTCAAGTGGTAAAAGTGGCTACAGCTTCACAGACTCCAGCCAAAGGTTCCAGTGCTCATGAGGATGTTATTTCTTTCCATTTCTCCCACCTCAGGATCCTGAATTAATTTCTATAATTTAATTAAAACTTTGGAATACCTCTGTAGTATAGATATTCTAATCACTTTCCCCATTATACAGATTGTGAACAGAAAGAGAATGAGATTTTAAAAAATCCTTAGCATTAAGCTAATTGATTCCTTTGAAGTCTGTAGGAATATTACAAAGAACATGAAAGTCTACAGAGTTAAGCTAGATCTAAGTGCCAGATTTTCAGAGATCTTATTAGAACTGTTTAAAAAAAAAATCCCTTTGCTTAGGGTACTCTGATGTTTATTTTTTATATGAAACCAAAAAAGCAGATTCAAAATTTCCCCTAGAACTAAAATTTTAGCTTGGAAGCATCAGTACATTCAATTGCCAGGTTGTTTGTTAATATTGTAACATACTTATGCTTGTTGTCTCTCTTTCTATAGTATTGAGTATGTAATAAATTGTCAAAATGAAATATAGGAAAACAGTAAAGTTATACTTTTCCCTTTATTTGTATGCAATATTATCTACTCTAATGAGATAAGAAGATCAATCCAATTTAGTTCGAATTTTAATTGTGGGAAATGTCATAACACTTTGCCACATCTCTGTGAAATGCTTTGAATCTGAAAAAAAAAAAAATTAAATGGAAAATCATTTCACCTAAAGTGTTTAACCTTTTCTAGCACTTAGTTTCTAAAACATGAAAATTAGTTGCCTCGAAGGATCTCAATAAGTGCCTGAAGTGGTAAAATATGTGTCCTTCAATGAAGAGTATGTCTCTTTATATCTTCAGATTTCTAAAGAACTCTATAAAATACGGCCCTAATATGCTTGAAAATCCCACCCAGGCCACTTGGCTACCTCAGTTCAGGCCACTGAACAAGTAGGCATTGGCACCAATGAAACATAACTCAAAACCCATAAAAACAGGTATAGCTGTCCTTCCTTTTACAATAATAAAAGCAGAAAATGTGGCATTTGTGTAGAAGACAGGCACAAACTAAACTAAAGAGTGAGCCAGAAACATTTAATTCCATCCTGGTTGCGTACTCTTTCAGCTAGCAGTGGAAAGAGCAGTGCATTCTTGCTATGGAACCAGTAATCTGTACAGATTTTGTGTTACACCAGCTCTGTTTCATTTCATTTGCACTGGCCTAGATACCATGATGGTCATTCCAGGAACTCTTGAACATCTGTGTTTGAATATTGCTTTCTTCTTTTTTTTAGGGTTAAGTTTTGTGAACTTCTCCCCTTTTATTGCCTTAATTTCTCTAGTAATAGAATATATAACCTGTAGAGAAGTTGGAAATACAAATTATTGAATACCAATTTGCATATAGTGCAGAGGAGACCCTTAGTATTTAGCAGTAGATTGCTCAGTTTTATTGCTTGTATTACTCTCTGATTTTAATCTTAGTTTACTTTAGAATTGCCACGAGAATCACTTTGTTTTTCTGTTCCCAATATACATATTCATTATCAATTTTTTGACATTGAGTATTTGCAAGCCTATGATATGTTCTAAGCTTCCTTGAAGGGAAATAGGATGTTGTTCTTTTGCCCATTGATCCCTGGATCAATAGAAGTGAAATTCTGAAGGGAGGGCAGTTACAGACGAAAAATACGTGTGTGTGTATATCTAGATAGATGTATATGCATACACATTTCTTATGGAGGATTGCATTAGAACTGCTGTTGAAATAGACATAATTATATGTTCAAAGAAAAACTTCTCACGCTGAGGTGAATGTGCATGCTCCAAGACAGAACTGGCTTAAAATGCTTTGCATCACTAGGGACAGGATGATCGTCAGCTTCCAGAATTAAATCTATTTATCTGAAAAAGATCTCAGCTGACAACATTTCTAGTCCAAGAAAAAGGCAAAATTAAAAGAAAGTTTTCAAGTCAAACAAAGAAAAAAATAGACAAACTGCTAAAACCGTCAGTGTCAAGCTGTGAAAAAGTTAAAAAAACCCTCTGATCTACATCATTAGTTTTTGTAAGGAACTCCTTTTTTTAATAGTTTGTGCACTTAAAAACTGATCAAATGTAAATGTAGCAGTGGGTTGGGAGCTGCTTTGAAGAAACTGCACATATAACTGATAATTTTGATTCTAGCATGAACTTTCCATGCTCTATGGATGCAAATTATACTTTTGCGTTATTAGGCTGCTCTATTGTTTTTTCACCCTGTTACACTTTTTTTTAGATGTAGGAAATCAACAATAACTCGAAAGGTATAAATGATGGGATATATGCAAAAGAAACCAGTGACATGACCATGACAGTCAGGGAAAAAATGTGGCAGAAAACATCCACACCTCTCTTAGCTTATTTTGATTTTGAGAAAAGTTAGCATGACTGTTATACTTGACCATTAAAAACAGAGAAGAAAGTATTGGGAAACTTAGGAAACAGACACACATAAATGAATAACATGAATGCATAACACATTTCATTAGGCAACAGCCAAAAATGAGGACTTTGGGAAATTATTTCGAGGAGACCTATGCAAAAATATGCTGCAACGAGGTGAAAGACTGGTTCTCGGCACTGATGAATGCAGAGGGCACAGCCTAAATCTGCATGAGTAGGGATGGTTTAGGTGTATGTTTAGGAAAGAGGGCTCAACCACTTGTGGTGCTAAGTTCTCCTGATTTCTCCCTCTGTAAAAATTATCTTCTCTTCTGCTCTGATTTGAATGCCTTCTGTCCTGAAACCACACACTGGCTTTTACTTGCTTCCCACTTTGTAACCAAACTCCAGCCTCCAACTCCAGGCTCTGCAAAATCTGACTACCAAAAAACCAAAAGGAAGGAGGAAGACTCTTTAAAAACATATTTTTCACAGTTGTCACAAAGGTAATTCATACATCTACCTGGACAGCATTATCTCAGGAAAGGGAATTTTCTTCTCTAAATTCCACCCTCCTGTTCACAGCATTGGTGCTTCAATAAGTTTATTATGATATCAGCAATGCATTATTAATTTCAGGATTCGGAAGAGAACATACTACTAATGGTGGTGTATTATGTAACTTATTTTTAAAGTTTTTTTCTTTCTTCTCAAAGGAATTTATCCAACAATGCTAGTTAATAATGCCACTCTTTAAGTCTCTGTAGTTTGTTTCTTCTCTTTGGCACAGATCAAACATATAATGCTGTTTATTTTTTCTTGAAGTAGTAAATAATATCTTTATTACAAAGGCATATGACAGCTGATGTGTGATCTTCAGGCTGCAGTCTCTCTTCCAGAATCCATGGTAGTGCTGATAGTGTTGCAACCCCTCCTGTTACTTTAAAACAATGTTTTACTTCAGGCAAAAATGCAGGATGTTTCTGTCCTAGTTTATACAAATTGCGAAGTAAGCCTGAATTTAATCATTAGCACTCTATATTTTTTTAATGGTGGACATTATCTAATGCTGATGCTAAAATTACTTCCTTTGAGTTTCTGACAGGAGATTCACTCAACCTGACACAGCCATGTACGGGAAACCTGTGTGGTCCCCTGCCAGAGTTGTCACCAGCACCTCTACTGCTGAGCTTTCTGCCCGCGAGGTCTTCATAAGCCAAGAGCAGGGCACCTGAGGAGGTGAAATAGGTGAAATCCTGACCACTGATCAGGATATGAGGATTCAGCACGGGATGCTCACTCCCCTCTGCTGCCTCCCCACAACTGTTCGGAAGAGTTATTCAAAATTCTCTGTAGTCCTCCATGGGAACCAGTGTCAATGCCTATGTAAATATGAGTGTGTATGTGTTTTTCCTCTTTTGGCTTCACCCTTTCCCTGCTCTTACTAACAGCTGTGTTTCTGACTACAGTAAGTCAACTGGAGACCCTATGGCTGATGGCTGCCATGCCAGTATTTCCACGAAGGGATACTTTAGAGGTAAACTTTCTCAGCACAGTCATATGACAGTGATTAGATGAAGCCTTGAACATGCTCTTTTGTGATTCAATGACAGGTTTCACAAAAAAGTCTTTTTTAAAGACGCCTTGGTTTTTAAATGGCCGAGTCCTTTAAAATAGAATAGAATAGGTATTTCAACACTGTTCAGAGAAAAGAATCTGAAATAGTTTAATTCAGCTGTACAGGCATTAATGCTGTTTGTAAACTCACACTCTTTCAAATTTGCTTGAGGAGGTAGATAATAAAAAACATTAGATGGCAGGTGAGCTTCCAGTAAGGAAAAATTATTTCTGGAAAAAAAATCCCTACGTTTGTTTGCACACTCACACATACAGATGGAGTATAGCATTATGCCATATGGAAGATAACCTAAAATATTAAAATACATTAATTCTCTTGCCCTGAAGGCCTACTGGCTGATTACAGACAACTCACTGGGGGTTTACACTCCAGTAAATTCACTTAGTTTCATAACATAGGTATTTGCTGGTGCTGCGATACACTGTAGGGCAATGAGCCTATTGATCTGCTGTTATTAGATGTGTTAAGGCTCTGAAACATATTTAAGAAATAAAATAACTGAATTTTGATATTTTTCAAAAAGTTAAATATTATAAAGCCACAAGTGAGCAGCAAAAAGTTTGGCACAATGTTGTCCTATTTTTCTAGCAGTTTCAGATGTGGTTTTTGTTCTAAATTTCCTTGAAGACCAGAGTGCTTCTTGCTACAGCCGTTTGTTTTGGGTTTGTTTTTTTTTTGTTGCACCCATTTTCTTGTGTACTGCAGCATTACAACATCATGGCAGCAAAAGGGGATGTGGAGACTTTTCCAGCCAGCTTCCAACCCTTCTAGCTGCCTCCCACTTGTGTCTGTAACTTAGATTTGTTGAACTGGTACTTAACAGTGGTCAGAGTAGGTCATAAATCCCACCCTGGTGAAGTTCCTTTACTCATTGCTGGTCTGATGCAGCTGCAAGAATTTTGGGTCCCTTGAGGTATACTAGCCTTCAAAGAGGTTAAGATAACTGAGCTCTTTCTGCTGTAGGGACAGACCACTCACAGAGGACAATAAATTAGCAAAAATCATCAGCATTTTCAGTGAGTAAATATGAAAAAAATAAACCCCAAAAAGAACTTTATCATGAGCAGAAACAAACACTGTTGGCTGAAGCTGCTGGTGTTGAATTACCTAGTTAGTTGAGTCTGAATATAAACACACTAGTAAAGAAATTTCAGTTGCCATGGTGCCTGTATATGTTGGTAAAACAGGCTACAGGGTATCTGTAGTCATATAAAGCAACTTCCCTACAGGTACAGTGGGCCAGCTCTTTATAGAACTTCTGTAAATCAGTTTAATCTGACTAAATGTCCTGTAGCTATCATGGCTGACCCTAAGGAAACCTCTGGCTGAACCACTGAAGTCTCACTTCGGGCCTGTGTTTTATATTCTTATAAAATAAGGTGTATTTGTAAAAAGTGAGAGAATCTATTCTTCATACACCATCTTTCAGAAGACAGCCAAGCAGCCTTCTCTTGCTGTTAGCCTTTGCTTTTACAGCAGACAGTCATGACACATGCTATTTCAAGAAATTGATTTTTTTTCCATGGACTGTTTCATTTCTAGACTGCTTGGGCCCAGTGCAATTTCTTTGGAAGTCAGTGGAAGGACCTAATGTCAGTGGGAGCTACCTGAGGTCACTGAGGCTAATTTCCCAATTTGGGGAAAAAAATATAACCAAACAAAGCCAAACCAACAAAATAAAAACACCAAACAGAAATTCTGTTTTCAATGTCACTGTGTCAACTCTTGATAAATTGCTCCCGAAGAAGACTTAAAATGTAATTAGATGGTAGCCATTGCCTATTTCTAAACTCTTCCTCATCTTTGCCAAACATTCACCAGGGACAGCCTGGCCTTGCATTTTGTCTTCATGTGTACATCCTGGTCTGATGGCTGATCATCCTTCCCTTATCTACATGTCCATCCACTTGGTTTGTCTTTGGGCAGGGTCTGAGACAATAGCCAAGATTATCAGTACTGCGCAATCTCCTTTCTCTTCCACAGCCTCCTGGTCTCCCATTGCTCTTCACATGTTTGCATATTGCTGATGCTCCCACGTTGCCAGACCATGCTATTAAAGCAGCTGTATCCACATCACCAGTTAGTATACAGTCATTTACATGGTGCCAAACTGATGCCAGTGCCCATGGTCAGGAGTGGCAGGGTGGGGACAGCAGGGGCTCTTCCTGGCTAGGTAGAAGATGCTGGATGGGCTGCGCACCCTGAGGGCTCCATGGGAGCATCCATCCCCTGCCTGGCAGCACTGGCAGCTATCTGCTGCATCCAAATAGTTCGGTGTGTAATACCGTTTCCATTAATGGCACTGCTGCAGGGAGTGTTCAACCATTGGAGAAGGGTCATCTGTACTTGCCAGAAATTCAGAAGATGACATTAAGAGGATGATTCTACTCACCTAACTGCTTCTTTTTTCCACTATCAACTAATCCAGCACAAAGCACTACTTAAGATGGCATTAAGCATGGTGTAACATGTACCCCCAGTACACTTATTTTTGATCAGATTACTCCTTTTATTCAACCATTTTTTCCTAGTGAGTGACTGTCAACTACTTACATTGGCTAATCCACAAAAAACAGCCAAGAAATGTCATGGCATTTGTAAACACTGTGTTTATGTGAATCATTTCTTTGGATCTCAGTTTCGTTATTAGAGAAGTAGAAATAGATGATCTGTGGGGTTTTTTTGGTTACTAGCCTAAAAATCTTCAGATACAATATTTCCTAACCACCCATATATCATCATTAGTTGCTACTTTATTGATTCCTATATCTACCACATGACCTTGCGTTGGTAACCATCTCATTTCTAATGACTGAACTTGTACATCTGCTCCTTCTAAAAAGTATCACTGGGTGATTATAGTACACTTCCATGGCATTTTAACACACAAGCAACCCAAACGGTATGCAAGTCCCTATTTCACAAATCAGATATCCATTGACATAGAATCACACCATCATAGAATCAACAGGGTTGGAAAAGACCTCTGAGATCATCAAGCTCAACCCTTGATCCAACACCATCATGGTTACTAGACCATGGCACTAAAAGCCACATCCAGTCTCATCCTAAAAACCTCCAGGGATGGAGAATCCACCACTTCCCTGGGCAGCCCATTCCAATGTCTGATTACCCTCTCTGTAAAGAATTTCTTCCTAATATCCAACTTAAACCTCCCTGGCAGAGCTTAAGCCCATGCCCTCTTGTCCTACTGCTGACTGCCAGGGAGAAGAGACTGACCCCCACCTGGTTATAACCTACTTTCAGGTAATTGTAGAGAGTGATGAGGTCTCCCCTGAGCCTTCTCTTCTCCAGGCTAAACAACCCCATCTCCCTCAGCTTCTCCTCACAGGACTTGTGATCGAGTCCCTTCATGTTGCTCTTCTCTGGACCCGCTCCAGCACCTCAATATCCTTCTGAACCGAGGGGCCCAGAGCTGAACACAATACTTCAGGGGTGGCCTCACCAATGCAGAATACAGGGGAAGGATCACTTCCCTGCTCCTGCTGGCCACACTGTTCTTGATCCAGGCCAGGATGCCATTGGCCTT
>JAYRBT010000001.1:83263618-83330449 GCA_036023395.1 Myiotriccus ornatus | reverse complement strand
TTGGTCAGGCAGGACCTGCCCCTCCTAAACCCGTGCTGGCTGGCTCTGATCCCTTGTCCATCCTGTAGCTGCTGTGTAATTGCACTCAGGATGATCTGCTCCATAGCCTTGCCAGGCACTGAGGTCAGGATGACAGGCCTGTAGTTTCCTGGATCCTCCTTGCAGCCTTTTTTGTGAATGGGCGTGACATTTGCCAACTTCCAGTCGTCTGGGACCCAGTGAGCTAGGACTGCTGGTAAATGATGGAGAACGGCTTGATGAGCTTTTCTGGCAGCTTCCTCATCACCCTAGGATGGATTCCATCTGGTCCCACAGACTTGTGAGGATCCAAATGGCTCAGCAGGTCACAAATTGCTTCCTTCTGGATTACAGGGGGTCTATTCGGCTTCCTGTCTCTGTCTACCAATTCCAGAAGCCAGTTGTCTTGAGGACAACCTGTCTTATTGTTGAAAACTGAGGCAAAGAAGGTATTAAGCACCTCAGCCTTTTCCTCATCTTTGATGACATATTGTAAAGTAGGATCTGCTACCCAAGTTTTAAAGCACTGGGGTTTCTTAAAAAGAACACAGTAATTTCTGTCAAGAAAACTACTCTTTTTTAGATAGCAATGCACAGAGTTAGTTAGCATTCAACTGAAGCAGTGTATTAAAGAAATCCCCAAAATCTCTACAACAGCCTAAGATACAAGGACACAAGATCTTTAATTTTTCTCTGTCAAAACTTTTCCAGTCTCTCACGTATGGCATTTCTGCTTCCATCAGACATCTTTTCCTGAGTATAATGCCATTTACACTGGTTCTAGATACACAGTAGTAAATGTTTAGGTTAGACTGGTGAACTCTTTCTTCAGTTGACTTCACACAATGTGATATATGTAGGCAGAGAAAAAAAGTATAATTTTTATATTTTACCCTGAAAACAGTTGATCTTACTTAAAACTGTAAAATTTCTTCCATAAATCAAATACATTGATTTATTTTTTCAAGAAAAAAAAAATCCCTTAAAGTGAAAGTTTGGGGTTTTTTTAATAAAAAAAAAAAACACCAAACTTTCACTTCAAGGGATTTTTTATTAAAAAAAAAAAGAGAAAAAAAAAATGGAAAAAGAATGTTGTCCACTAAATGTGTGGGAAACTATTTTAGCCACTGTTATTTTACAGTTCCTAACCTTAAGGTCACACCACCCTTGAAGTTCTGCTGTACAGAAATATGTTTTGGAAAAACTGGATAAAAATCAGTGCACCTCTGATATAAGATGTAAAAAATTCTTTAAAAGAAAAAGACTTCTAAATCCTAAAGTATAACAACATTTTAAATAGATATTTCCATCCTACTAGGAATTTCAGATCATTTAAGACTTCTAAAACTGAATATTATTCCTTCATGAGCACCATTATTTTTGCACTTGGATAGAGAAAGAAAATTTCAGAGTCCCTGTTGTGGCAGTCCTTCTGACACTGAGTAGTACCTTCTGCTAAGTGTTGTCCTACAGCCCTTCTAGCTGTAACGTATGTTGGAGACCAGCATCCTAAATTGTTAACATTCATCTTGAGATAAAAAGCAGACTCATTTGAAGTGGTCCTAAAATTTCCTGGTGTACTTTGTCCCTGGGACAGGATATGGCTATTACATCTTTCAGTTCTTTGATTCCACTCACCCTTCTTCATCCCACCTTTCTAGATATTTTTTAAGTCCACAGTTTGAAGATATTATTCACCCTCCTCCTAGTGAGAAGGACTGGGCAAAAATCCTTTTGAAGGCTTCTACCTCTTCCCTTAATCACACGAGGCGTGGCTGGTAAGTGATGTAAGGCATGCCTTTCCCTAGGGACTGAGCACTCTAAGCTCCTCCTGATTGCTTGGGGAACATGAGAGCCAGAGTGGATCCTAAATCAAACCCTGTCTCTCACTCACCAGTGCACTGATTGCTACAATGGCTCACTTTCATTAGGAGCGTTTTCTTCAATTAAGGAAGGCGTTGTCAAGTATTCTACTCTTAGAGCTCTTAATTTGTTATTTTATACTGGCAGATTTTGCAATGCCATCTCAGAGTCCATGGCATCTACTGGGACAATACATTGTCTGCTCCTGTGCCATGACATATCACCATAAAAAAATGGGCTATAACAGCTTGTATTGACGAGAGTACATTAGGTACCCATGTATAATTTATCAAATGGGCATTATGGAGGCAGGACTATGCCTGACTGACAAAGGTTACCTCTGTATGGGGGAGTCTTGTGTAACCACACAGGGAAGAATCCAATAGCTGACATTCACTGAATTACAACAAAGAAGCTTTTACTCCACAAACTGGGCACTCCTAGAAGTGAAGTTGAAAAGCCTGAAAGCAACTCCTGATCTTTACTGTTTTGACTCCAAGTTGATACTCACTACGAGATTCAGATAGAGGTTTCAATACAAATGAAAACTGGAGGAAGCTAAGTTTTTAAGGGAAAAGCGGTACAATGACCATTCAAATTTGAGCCAGGATCTAGAGTGGATTTAGCAAAAAAATCTGTGGGATACATTCAAAATTTATTCAAAACTGAAGGAACCTGTTAAAGCCTTGAGATTCCCATTTCTTAGGATTGTTGGGCCTACAATAACAGCTTAAACATGACTTAACACAGCTTTTGGGGCTGAGAACTCTTCAACTCAATTATGCTCCCATCAAAACGAACATGAATTGACTCATCTTGGGGAAAATCTCAAATGCCATTAGGTTTGATTAAAAATAAGGTCTGAATTTTATTCACATTGAAGTTTTATTTTCTAGACTGAGAAGCCTGAATAGAGCCCTGAGCAAAGCCTCTGCAGCATGGTACAGTGCACTTGGACAAGTGGTGATATATTTGTCAGAACAAACTGGCTACACTCTGGGTCAAGCCAGCAACTTCTACACTGGCTGTGCTGCCATGGCTTTTCTTCTGGCCCTCTTGACCAGACTGGCAGCTGTGCTGTTGGTAAAATCAACTGATCACACAGCATTGCATGTCTCACCTTTTATGCAGTCCTCAGAGAAAGGGAATTGTTTACAGCCTGGAGTTACGAAGTATGGCTTCTAGCTCAAAGTTCAAGGGCTGCTACTTTCAGGTTTCCTTACTCGAATTTTGGCAAAGGTGACATTTGTCATAATAGCAGGCTGAAGCCAACAAATTCATTTTGAATTGGCAATCACACATTAAAAAGATTGCTCGCTGTGACTCTGAACTAGATTTTTTCATTAATTCAGGACTGAAAAGATGCTAATATCCTTAGGAATCTGAATTTCATGCGCTAATATTATTTTCATGGCATCAGAATGATCTGTTTCCTCTGGGGAGGATGATAACTCAGTGGGTGGGCTCTGGTCAGGGAGTTAGGGCATTTGAGTTTCCTTGCCTTGCAGAAGTAGTTGAGAAATACTTTTAATGAGTGACAATTCTCAGAGCACAGTTTTGTTTCCTTTAAAATACTGGGTTTGCCCATAAAAATATCATTCTGTTGTAAGCAAAAATAAAAGGGTTTCTTTTTTGAAACCTTGTATTTTACTTACCAGTTTCCTTTTACTATTTGTGGAGGAATCATCTTCCTTTTCCTGCTCTTCTGACCCTCTAAATTTTGAATGATGTCACCTTATTACTTATTTTGGATAATTTCCACTAAATATTCTTCTGTCTACCTAGAAGTAGACAGACATGCCCTTCATGATGACATCATACCTGTCTTCAGTTCTCTCTCTAAGGCAAGCAAGACCTCTTATCTCCATTATCTTGAGAGATGGTAAGACACCGAGGTCTAAGTTTTCAAACTCATACCCCAGCTCACAATAACAATAGCTGAATCAGCTAAATATTAAATTAAAAAACAGACTTGAAAGTGTGCTTAGGTGTGCAGAAGGGGGAAAAAAAACCCCAAAACATTGGTTATATTTTTTTCTGCCTTTATTTTAGGGAAACTTTTGTGTCCATCTTGAATGAAAAGCAAGGTCTGGAAACAGAAACATCTCTCCAGAACTGAAATCCCACTTCTTGCACATTTATAAGAATGATATATCTACTATAATACATAACAAGTTGAGACTCAGTTGAATACAAATAATTAATATGAATAATACATAGAAATTTTTCTATTTCTTAGGTGCTAGCTGTGCCGTGTGGTTGACAAATAGGGAATATTATCCTGGCCAGGCTCCAGCTGGTTTGTACAGTAACACATGTAGTCACAGGAGCTCAATTTTGTAATGTTGGTTGGTGGCATATTCTCCAGGAATTACAGTATACTTTGAAAGGAGCTTTGAGGCTCTTGTTGGAAAGCTTTAAGGAAGAAGTGAGTTTCTTAAAATAATTTAAATCAGTAAACTGAAGATGAATAGCCTGGCATGAGGAGATGTAAGTTCCTTGGGATACATCTGCAATACACTTTCATATTGTGTGTGAGGTCTAAGAGATTATGAATTACATGCAAAAGCCATCTGGCGTTTTTTACTATTTAGAGGAGAAAAAAAAAAAAAGAAAGCAAGGCCTGGATGATGTTGCCTAGAAGTGTGTACACTTGTTTATTTTCAAAAGTTGGTTGGGGGCTTGAAGGGAACAGCAGGGTAATGGAATATTCATGAATCAAATGCCCTTCACTTAGCAGAGGGCAAAGGAAAGCAGATTGCTAAACCCCTCCAAACTTCCCTTGCAAGAAGCTCGCACTGCAGAATAATGAAACCTGTGTTTGCCACTCTACAGCATAGCAGTCCTAACCTGGCACTACTTGGCTCTTTTTTATTTTCTCTTCCCTTATGATTCCTCCTCCTATTTTCAGGCATGGATCCCACAGTGCCCCTTTGACCAGAATCGCAGTGGCACAGACCTGCACAACTGATCACAGGCTTGAAGGGACCCTCCTGCTTTCACCCTGAAGACAGGATGGGATGATGAAAAAACATCAAGCTGCTGCTGCTGCTACAAGTATGGTCTTCACCCGTCAACACCTGAGCAGAGAAGGGGGTGGTGAGGGC
The DNA here is from genome assembly GCA_036023395.1 of Myiotriccus ornatus. Classification (NCBI taxonomy): domain Eukaryota; kingdom Metazoa; phylum Chordata; class Aves; order Passeriformes; family Tyrannidae; genus Myiotriccus; species Myiotriccus ornatus. The sequence goes on along the minus strand of JAYRBT010000001.1, from coordinate 83,325,461 downwards.
CCATCTCTTGCTGGCCAGAGATGCAAGCCCGTTTTCATGGTGTTTCAGTGGTTTACTTTAATGACCACTGGGACAACTGGAAGGAAACTTTATTTCCTTTATCACCGGATACAGACTTCAGTACTCAAGCACTTGGTCTCCCACTGTACGCAGGTGCCAGCCATTCTCAAACCCTCAGCTGCACAGCAGTTGAGCAGTGCCAGAAAAATCCCCCAGCATCCCAGCGCAGGCAGGCACAATGAGATACCCACCACAGTAGTGGTGCTTGTTGTGGCTCACAAAAGCAGTCGCCGGGGCAATACCTGACCGGGCACGCCCGTGGCAGGCTCGGCGTGTCCCAGCACAGCGCATCCCGGCACAGCGTGTCCAAGCACAGCGTGTCGCTGCCGGGCACGTGGGGCGCGATTGTTGGTCCCCATCTCGACAGATTGGTGTCAGCTGCCCGCGGCCCCGGGCCGGGATCCCCGGGGACCCCGCGGACAGAGGCGGCCAGCGCACAAAACCAGCAGGCACGAAGCAGCAGGTGGCCCCCGCGGAGGTAATCAGGATCACATTCAACGGGGGAGCCGGCTCAATTTTCAGCCCCGTGTCTGCCGAGGGGCCTGGAGCTGCCTTGTTAAGGCTGCAGGGAACACGTGGGACACATTGACTGCATTAATTGTCCCCACTCATTCAGCAGTGGATGAATTATAATGTTACCACTCCAGGGTAAAGCAAACACCTATCATAACAATCATGTCATTAGTGTGCAGATGCCGGCTGCTCTGCTTAACCTTTTGTATCTTTTTTTTTTTTTTTTTAATGGCATGCAATAAGAATATTTTTTATTGTTTTTCATATAATTGATTTTTAGGTTGCAAGTGTTGCTAAACCCTTTAAACAAGCTCGGCGCATTACTCAACAGCCAGGAATAAGAACATGGACTGACAAAGCACAGATTAAAGTTCCTTTGGAGAGAAACAGCGAATCTTTGAAAGTTATGTTTGCAGTTCGGTTTATCCATTGCAGTACATTTGTTATTCACATAGCATGATCTCCAGAAGGACTAATGGTCCTTAAAAAATGTAACAGTCTTAGAAATGCTTCTAATTAACTACAGCTACTAGCAACCAAACGTATATATATGCATACTCAGAAAAATGCCACATTCTGGTTTGAAGATTAATCTATTCACATGCCTGCAGAAAATCTTTTTGTTTGCTGTTATGTATGTGTATACGTAAATATGGAGAGACAGACGCACATACAGATACACACAGATGTACATATGCACGTATGTATGTATATGGAAATTCTTTTTTGTCTATGAAACTTTATATTAGCCTAATACTAGTATGTACATTATAATCTACCTGTAAAACACTATCTTGGTGTCAAGTTGTGTTTGCTCACACATGTCATACCACAAAGCTTCTCCGAGTCTTGCACCATCATTATTCTACAATTAACAATCCTGAGCTGGTGCCATGTTCTCATTTTTCTTTAATCAGGATCTATTCTGTGTTTAGTGGCATTCCTAAATGGCACCACCAAGTGTGCTTGGAATTTCCCACTATATGTTCCTAAAGCACTTGTGCTTTATCAGATGTTACCTGTTATCCCTTGCCTTGGTGATTTGCAAGCAGAGAGTGCACTCCCTCCAGCATTTGCACATTTCAGTAGCAATTGCTCATCTAAACATTCCAGTAAGCAATGCTGGCAGGTTGTTAAAGGAGTTTGTGTGGTTCGGTGCTTGGCCCTGACTCTGCACTGATGTCTGTTAAAACATGCAGATCCCTTAGGCTTATGGAGACCACTGATGGAGCCAGTGGCTTTGTGTCATTGTATGTATTGAAACACCATATACAAATTAACCATTCATCTTCAGCACTTGTTTGTGAAGATGGAAAGGAGGTGGTCCCCCATCTTCCTTCTGCCCCTTCCCACCACTTCTTCCTTCCCCCTTCATAAGGTCCCAGACTTGCAGACATTTGCCAGTCAAATGGTTGACATTACCTGCTGCAAATAAGCTCAAGAGATTCAACAGAAATCACCACATGGTGTAAAGCCAAACTTGCAAACAGATCTTTCAGTCATTTGCACCTAAATCATGGTGCAAGAGATGGGAGATGTGAATGGAGAATATCAGTGCACCATCTGTCCAAATGTAGAGCTGCATTATTCATTGTTTGATAGGATTATAGCAAATTGGTTTTAAAGTGAGATCCAAGAGTAGATACAGTGTCATAAAGCAAGATCAGGTCACAGGGGAGGAATGATAGAGTACTATCAATACAATTACTGATACTAAACGCATGTAAAACTATAGCAAGAGTAAGTGTATAGCAGGATGAGGTTAAGGATGAGGTTAAAGTTTTATGGTTACTGTCTCGTTTTTTTTGAAAATCATTAGATGCTGACTAATTTTGTGTAGGTGCTTATAGTTTGTGAAATGGAAAAGCCATTTGAAATGGTTTAGTCACATTTTAGCCTTAAACGAGCATTTAATTTTTACATATGCATGTAAAATCATGTTGTTTAGTGGTATTTCCACTAAAAATTGCTGTGATTCAGCTCTTTTGGGTGCATTTCAAAAGTGTAAAGTGAATTTATGTTTCATAATCAGCAGAAGGTGTATTTCCCTGAAATCAAAGAAGTAATTTTTTATTATGATGGTGGATTCATCTGAGACTGTAATAGTATTTTCTGGTATGCTATATTTCTACAAAACCAGAATACAGACTTACATAGCCCTTATAATGCTATATACAAATACATTAAACAGTATAATCTTTTTTCCATACTTCCCCTTTAGATTGTTTGTGAATGGGAGAGTTTGTCTTTCAGACTTTAGTTTTCTTTATGTGTGCAAGTACACACTGTCAGACTAAAAATTGTGCAGTCTCAGAAAAGTGTTTTTATAAACAAAATAAAAACCTGCAATTGTATCCTGTGTGATAATTTTTTTCCCCCACCAAATAATAATTATGGCATGTTTTTTCAAGCACGCATATTTGGTCAGTCAAAACCAAACAATGTTATTCAGTGGTACTTGGGTGTCTCTGCATATATTTTTCCCCACAGTAACCTAGGCTAAAATCACCTTTATCCAGACGTTTTCTCCCCCTGGTCTCTAAAAAAAAAAAAAAATTATTGTAAAAATGAACCCATATGAAAATGAACTCTTATATGTAAAATATTTTCCCACATATTGCTGCTGCTGAATGTTTTTACTCAGCTTGCTGAAAATGGGTATGTCTGCACAAATAATGAATGTGTGCTGCCATCACACCCATTCTTACATTTTACTATTTGGAAAATATCCGTTAAGTATGAGAATGCTATAGATTGGGAAATAAGTCCTTTCTTTTTGCTTGCATAATATTCTACTGTAGATTAGTAAAACTCTTGCTGATAATCTGACCTGGTGCAATATATTGACATTTGATTACCAGTTTCTAAACTTATGTGTAGTATTTGCTAGCATATGTGCATGTATTTATAAGCATTCCAACAGCATGTATCTATAGACAGGATTGTATCTATGGACATAATAAAAATAATAATAGACTGTTAGGCACACTTGTGATTTAGTAGCTGTTTTTGCTAATTCCTGGATGGTAATGGAAAATAAAAATCTAACCTAAAAATTACTTGTGTTACAGTTTGTTACAACAGTTGATGTAAGAATATTATTAAGACATGAAAACCACTTATGGTGAGAAGTTCACAAGTAAATAAGCTTATAAACTTAAATGCTGAATTATAGCAGCTGAGCTTCTGCTTTCTAAGGCATTGTTCTTTTCCTTAGTAGTCTTGGATTGTTTTATATCCAACTAACTAAATAATAATTAAAATAGCTTATAGTTCCCCATATAATATCCATTATTCTATTAACAACGCTGCTATAATGGCTTAAGAAACATAAAATTAAATTCAGGGCTGTTTTCTTAAACCCTTCATAAATATTTTAGAAGTTAATTAGGAGACTACAGGTATGAATAGACCAAGATTTATTCATAATTAAAAATCAGATATCACATGTCACCTCTTCTGATAGCAAAAAACCTTTAATTGTCTGTAATTAGGCAATTGTCCCTATAGTTTGCTAAAGCAGATTGAATTGGAATGCACTTGGTAGAAAGACATACTCATGGTAATAAGCTAAGTTTCCTGCATTTCCTTTGTTCATTTTTTTTCCATGTTGGTACAGAATATGGTAGAAATAGTAAATTATGCATATCTTATGGATACATTAAATCACAGGAAATACCTTTATGTATAATTTGATCTAATTTGGCATCTGACCTTTATCTAATGCCTCATAATTTTCATGCCAATTATTTTGTCTTCTTTTACCAAAATGTGAACAAAAAGTGAGTTCATGAATGACAATATATTCCTTCAGCAGACCTAAAATATATTTTTTCAAAGCTGTGATTAGCATTTAACTTTTTTCTATGTCAAAATGTAGCAAAGAAAAATAGATTTTCTGGAGCCCAAATTCTTGAGATAAATTACTGATCAAAGCAAGTACAAGACATATTGTTGCTCGGGTATCTGACCCTTAAGTATGGTGCTATGATATCCGTGCAAGGTCTAGAGCAATTCCAAGAAGGTATGGTGTTGGCTAAAATTTTTAAATCTGCTTTCTTTAGGGCAGACATTTACATAAAACATCTTACTATAAAAGGTGTAATTTCCTGCAATATTTTACCAAACTCAGTCAGGACTACATATGTTGTTTGATAGTTAAGGCAGGTTTAATGGAGTTTCTACATCCTGTAAAGACTTGCACATGTGATTTACCTGGCATACTGACTCCCTTTGAAGTCACTGGAACTTCTCACAGTGCACAAAACTAAGACTGCAGAAGTTATCGCTGTGTTCAGGCCAAGGGGCTGACTCTGGATTACTGTTGCCCTTACACAAAGTGTCCTTCTACTCAATACAGTATTTTATTTTGCTTAGAAATTCCAAGCTACAAGTCTACTTGGACTTGACTCACCCTCTATGATCAGGCATGCAACTCATCTCATAGAGCTGCTGACCCCTGTCCTTTTGGACTAGGCCATGGTTTGCTAAATGCTGGTTCTCATGATATTCCTATACCAGTCTTGTGCCTGGTCTCTTAAAACTAAGTAATAAAGCAAAGTATTAGTTATTTAGGACAGAAGAATTTCAAGCTATTTCATACCCTTCTGTTAATCATACTTTTCTGCTCAGGTTCAAGTCAGGCATTAGACATCTTTGGAAGTCCTTCCTACGTCATCTCTCCTTTTCTTCCTCAATCTCTATCTCCCTCCCTCCCTCCCTCTCTTTTTCTCTCCTTCACTAACTCCTAATAACTAACTAACTAACTAACTAAGAACACTGTTGGTTATACAACTTCTGGATAATAATAAAGAATATTTTGAGTTGGAGGGGACCCACAAGGATCATTTGAGTCCAGCTCTTAAAGGATGGCCTGTACAGGGGATTGATCCTGTGTCCTTGAGGTAATTAGCACCAAGTTTTAACCAAAGGATTACTCTTTGACTGTTTACTTTCTTTAGGCCTCCGGGATCCATCCTATAGTCTATTGGCAATGCTGTTGATTTCCCTTAAGGTTGTTGTTGTTGTTATTGTTTTGTTGGTTTTGGTTTGATGGGGATTTTTTTCCCACTTTTCAGCACTTGTGACTTTGATGTTTTTGTACTACAGATTTTAAACATTTGTTATTTAACATTGCCAAATACTTTCAAATTAGGCCAGACTGGATGTCCAGTGCATATGGTTCCTAGCAGCATCAAAAGGCCCTATCAATGTGATCAGTCATTTATAGCCCTGTGTATTTTAAGTCTCTGTTACTTGAACTCCAGAGACAGGATTCTTGAAGCCTGCAGGTCACCTCTCTGTATTTACAGTGTGTACCACAATGTCCTTGCCTTCATTTGTCATGTTGCTTTCCAGCTGGCATTGCTTTTCACTCTTCAGCAATACAGGAAAATGAAAAATTCTGTTAAGGGGCAGTTGCCTTGAAACTGTGGCTTTCTGAAGTTGTTGAGAAAACGTCTTATTTTTTTAAATTGTTTGTATCTGTTACAAGCTTGTCTCAAAGACATTGTGAGAAACACACCAGCAGGTTAATTTTTAAGGTGTTTCCAATAGTCTTCCCTACTTGCTACAACCCAGTCTTGGAGCACCTTAAGATCTGTCTCAGCAGAACCAGAGATGCTTAAGCATCTTTGAAGATACTCGTGATATTAATGAAGTACTTTGCCTTGACAAGAAATTATTTTTTACAGGTGGGATATGTCTCAGCCTAATTTCAGCCATCTAACAGTGGGTATCCTATTTCAAATGGTCATGTACACTCCATTTGTAGTCACTGCAATTAGAGGCACACACACATTTTGGAGGCAATTAATTCCATTTTAGATGCTCATTTTGAGGATCAGTTACCCTCTACAGGTTTATTGCTCCTTGCAGTGACATTATATCTAGCCTAGGTGACTATCTTCGACTGGATTCTCAATTTTCCTGTGGCTAAAAGGAAGTGAAATTAATCCAACTGTAGCTTTGTTACCTTTGCAGAATTGAAAGAATTTTATTTATAGCCTATTACATACTGATCTGAATTAAAGTACAGGGTCAGATTCTGTATTTCGCATTTTGTTGGCTAAATCTCGTCTGCATGTCCAAAGCTAAAACTAGGATTCTTAATTAATTCATCCTGGAAGTAATTGAAACCCAGATATAGCAAGTTACCATCTCCAGATACGAGAAGCAGACATTGTACCAAGGAAAAGCGAGACATGGTCCAGTGCGTGTATTTTATGTAAACGTGCACAGAGTTATATCCTTGTAGAATACCTGGAGATACAAACTCATACGTGCACAGAGTCATAAACCAGTTCTGTTGATAATGTTGTCAGTTAAACATATGTGTGCATGGTATGAGTAAATGCAAATGTCTGGACAGCTTAGCAAGAAGAAATAAGGGCTGTGAAGCCATTAAACTTTACAGACCAAATATTAGTTCTCCTTTAATCAAAGAATACCATTGATGGCCTTCTAACAGAGTCTAATATTCTGTATTTCACAATATATTACGATCAGTCACAGAACACCTGTAAAACGTTAGCCTAGGCATGAATAATTTGCCAGTGTTTTATGAACATCAAGACTGGTGAATGGTAAGGCATTAAAACTTAAGCAACACTTAAAGGAAACTGACAAGAACCTGGGTACTAATATATGATTTACAATCCACACCACTTTCTATGATATTTGAAAAGTCATAGAAGTCAGATGAAGTCCCAAGTGACTGGAAAAAGGGAAACATTATACCCATCTTTAAAAATGGTGTAAAGGAGTACTTTAGGAACTATTGGCCTGTCAGCCTCACCTCTGTGCCTGGGAAGATCACGGAACAGGTCTTCCTAGAAGCTATGCTAAGGCACGTGGAGAACAGGGAGGTGATTCAACAGAGCCAGCACAGCATTACTAAGGGCATGTCTTCTCTGACCAACGTAGTGGCTTAATATAGTGGAGTAATTATATCACTGGACAAGGGAAGGGCTTCTGATGTCATTTATCTGGTCTTCTGTAAGACCTTTGACATGGTCCCCCACAACATCCATCTCTCTAAATTGGAGAGGGATGGATTTGATGAGTGGAAGGTTAGATGGATAAGGAAGTGGTTGGATAGTTGCATCCAGAGGGTAGTGATCAATGGGTCAGAGTCCCAGTGGACATCAGTGACGAGTGGTGCCCCTCAAGGGTCCATACTGGGACCAGTGTTATTTAATATCTTCATTATGGACAGAGGGATCGAGTGCACCCTCAGCAAATTTGCAGATGACACCAAGCTGAGTGGTGGTATTGGCACACCTGATGGATGGGATGCCATCCAGAGGGACCTGGAGAATCTCAAGAAGTGGGCCCATGGGAATCTTGTGAGGTTTCACAAGACCGAGTGCAAGGTGCAGCAACTGGGTCAGGACCACCTCTGATATCAACAGAGGCGGGGGGATGAACAGATCGAGGGCAGCCCTGCTAAGGGCTTGGGGGTGCTGGTGAATGAGAGGCTGTACCTGACCCAGCAATGTGCACCTGCAGCCCAGAAAGTCAGCTGTATCCTGGGCTGCATCGAAAGCAACATGGCCAGCAGGTCAAGGGAGGTGATTCCGACTCTCTATCCTGCTCTGGTGAGACACCACCTGGCCATGCTGGATAGGGCTCTGAGTAACTTGATCTGGTGGAATGTGTCTCTGTTCATGGCATGGAGGTTGGAACTAAGTGATCTTTCAGGTCCCTTCCAACTCAAGCCTTTCTATGATTGTATGGTTCTATGATCTTCATGGCATTGTGCCCTAAGCCCTTTGGTGGCCTAGACCTCATTAGGTAATGAAAACTGTAATACAGATATATTTAAGAGAGAGGAAAACCAACACACTAGTTTTGAATGGAAAGCTTTTCTTTTGAAATGCTGAAACCATTGTCTCTGTCAGATAGGAGTCAGGACTGGTTATGTTATGATTAAGCCTGTGTAGCATTTCTGGGGGACTTCACCAGAAGCTCTTATGACCTTGGTAAACAAGCCTATGAGTACTACCTGCAGTGCTACCATTTCATACCACCACGAGCATGTTGGACCCATTGAGTGGTCAGAGATGTCCTAAGGGGCAATTAAAAAGTGTTATGTCATTTAATATGTCCAGAGAAAGTTCTCACTCACTGCTTGCAGGCTGTGGTCTGCCAGTGAGTCTGCTTTCTGTGTAAATGACGTGAACAGAGACAAACTCTTGTACTAGCAGAGGTATGTCAGATATTATATTTGTCAGACTTCTGGATAAAGCCAGTTGCAGCTGATGGCACAATCAGTATGGAGACTTCAACAGGCAAATTCCTGACTCACGTTAGCCCCAAATCACATCCAAAAGATAAGGTCTTATGATTTCGTCAGGTCCTCCCTGTGAAACCCAGCAGAGTATGCCATTGAACTCAATGTAAATCATCTGTTGTTCACAGGCTTAAAGGGGAAGTCTGTGTTCACACAAACCAGTTTGTGAAACTGTATCTGCACACACCCCTTCCTCCCAAACTGTACTTCTGCAGTGATAATCTGTGTAGGGTTGTTGATGTTAATGATGCTGTTGAGATTCCACACAAGGCAGATATATTTTTAGTGCTCCCTTAATTCTATGAATACCTGAACCCCATGCTTTGGATCCTGTTTCGGGAGGTATTTCAATACTGATATAAAGTAGAATAATTCAATTTTAGTGTTATTATATCTATGCATAAATATATATTTACATAAATTTACCATATAACACCCATGCACACACACATAAATTGCTTATATGCACATTATTCATAACCCAACTAAAGTGAAAATTCTCACATTTGAGGAATTCCATTGTTCTTAATGCACCGAATTTTATTCTGAATGTAACAGGATTTTTACAAATTTCAGTGCAAAAAAATTAATTACATTTACAATGTTCATATGATGTGCTGTGTTTCTTTATATGATCCATATGATGCTTAATGGAAAGATTTCTAGGCTACGATCACCCAAAGTATCTGTTTTGTTCATATGTTCTTTATAGATATATACCATAAAACAAGGAATAGTGATGCAGTATTTGGTTTTCCTTCTCTCCAGAAAAGAGCTCAAAGACTTTGCATGTTTTTGTTTTTGTTTGTGTTTTAAATAAGGACAAACCTATGGTGCAAATCTGTAAGCCACGATTCTGTGTTTTATCAGAGGACAAAATATGAAAGGGTAAGTGAGCTTTCAAAGAATCTCTGCAATCTGTAGGACAGTATAAAAGAGGCAGTGAGAGTAATTAGCCTTTTAAAATAATTCCTCATATCCTTAAGCATATTATGGAAATCTACAGTACACATCAGATGTCTGTCTGTGTCTGTGGGGGGATGTGCTTGTAGGTGCATGTATGGGTAAGTGAGTGAAAGAGAGATTTCCAGCCATCTTTGCATGGCTGTATTTTTAACTGAACTGAAATGGTGAAGCAATTTGTAGTTGTGTCAGTCACTCCTAGGGGGGAAGTTCACTGAAGGCATGTCATTAGGTGCCACTCAATTTCTTTAGCTTGTTGCTCTCTCTGTGATACCAGTTTATGATATGTTCTTAAAGATTATAACATTTCTCTCCTTAATTTTAAAGGTACTAGTGTTTAGTTAATCTTAACTAATCCCAAATGTTCCACCACTCCCATCCTACACCCTGACTGCTCAGCAATCAAAAAAAAAAACTTTTCTGCTCTTTGCCAGACAGTTCTTACTGATATAATTCCATTATTATATTAATCAGTAACGCATACAAGAGGACAATAAGGAGGTGGCCACTTAAGTGCTTCAAGCTTTTCATCATAGAAAATTAAAAATCATAGAATCATAGAATGGTTTGGGTTGGAAGGGACCTTAAAGATCATCTCATTCAAACCCCCTTGGGCAGGGACACCTTTCACCAGACCTGGTTGCTCAGAGCTCCATCCAGCCTGGCCTTAAACACTTCAGGATGGGGCATCCCCAACTTCTATGGGCAACATATTGCAGTGTCTCACCACCCTCACAGTAGAGACTTTTTCCTAATATCTAATATCTACTGGTGAAATCTCAGCAGAGCAGAGCAGAGGGTCAGAATCACCTCCCTTGACCTGCTGTCCATGTTGCTTTCGATGCAGCTCAGGACACAGTTTTCTTTTTGGGCTGCAAGCGCACATTGCTGGCTCATGTCCAACATTTCACCCACCAGCACCTCCAAGCCTTCTTGGCAGGGCTACTCTCAATTTCTTCTTTCCCCAGCCTGTGTTGATATCGGGGGTTACACTGACACAGTCACAGCACCTTGCACTTGGTCTTCTATTACCTTGTTATAGAAAGAATTCAGGTCTGGTAATCAGAACTTTCCTCTCATGAAGCCCTGCTCACTGTGACCAATGACTGTGTCGTCTTTTAGGTGTTTTTCAATATTTCCCAGAATAATCTTCTCCATAACTTTACCAGGCGCTGAAGTGGGATTTACAGGCCTGTAGTTTCCATGGTCCTGCTCCTTGCCCTTCTTGAAAATTGGGACGATGTTCTCCAGCTTCCAGTCAGCTGAGACCTGTCCGGATTCCCATGACCACTCAAAAATCATTGACAGGTTTTGCAATGACATCAGCCAGCTCTTTGAGGATTCTGGGTTCAACCTCATCAGGGCCCATAGATTGGTAGGGATTCAGCTGGAGCAGAAGGGGATCAACTGGGAACTGATCATTCTTGCAGTCATGGCCCTCCAGGTCGGGGCACTGAGACCCTCCTTGGTCCATCATCCGTGTTGAAGACAGAGACATAGAAAGTGTTAAACATCTCTGCCTTGTTTCTGGCCCTGTTTGTGAGGTGACCATCCTCATCCTGTAATGGGCTGATGATATTTCCATGCTGCCTATTGCCATTAACGTATTTGAAAAACATCTGTATTGTCCCCTAAATTTCTGGCCCGCTTCAACTCCATCTGACCTTAGGCCACATGAATTTTCTCTCTCCAGCAGCAAGCAGAATCTCTGAATTCTTCCCACGTCCCTTGACCTTGGTTCCACTGGACATACACCCTCCTCTTCCATATTTTTTCCAAGAGAAGACCCCTGCTCATCCAAGCCAGCCTTCTGCCTCACCTGCTTGACTTCCAACATCTGTAAGGAATTGCTGCTCCTGTGCCCTTATGAGGTGATGTTTGAAAAATGACCAGCACTGATGGACCCCAGCACCTGCAAAAACATATTCCTGAGGTACCTGACTTACTAATTCCTTGAGCAGCCTGAGGTCTGCTCTCCTCATGTCCAGAGCTGAGATTTTACTGGCACTCTTCCTCCTGCCAAGAGAGATTTTAAACTCAATACCTTTGTGATTGCTGTGGCCAAGACAGCTGTGAATCTCCACGTCATTCATGAGATACACTCTGCTGACAAGCAGCTGTCATGGTTTGATCCGGCCACTGCCTCTCTGGGTAGTCTCCGCCCACATTCTCCACCAAAAATGTCGTGATTTTGCTCTGGGTCAATTTTTTCTCACCCCCCACACAATTACTATAAGTTGAGAGAAGGTTTATGCAGACAAAAGAGAGCTGATTGGGGAAACTAATATTAACATTTATTACTAGCAAGATAAAAAACTAAAGAACTATATCTACAGCAATTCTAATTAGGTAAAAGTACTATGTATTTACAGAAATACCTCTCCCCCCTTTTTATCAGTCCAGGAGAAGAAGCAGTCTCTTTCTCCATTTTCGGAGCTCCAGGTCTTTTCAATAACTCTGCAGCACTCTAAAGCTCTTCTGTTACCTCTAGGACGACAACTCCGATTCGTCGCAGCTGGAACTATTTCTCTTTCTCTCTCTTTTCTATGTCAGCCTCAGGGCTGGGTCTACCCCCCTCCTGGGCAAAGACCAGAGGCTGGGGGGTTACCCAGGCCCTGAAGGTCTTCTCTTCTATAGACTTCAAGGGGACACTTGCCTACCATGGATCTTCACCACAGGCTCACAGGGAATAATGGCTTTTGAGTCCACCCCTGTTTCCTGTGGGGTTGTTTCCCACGGGAGAACAGTCCTTGATAGACCTCTCCGACACGGGTCTAACATGGATCCCTCACTCGGATCCCAACATCCTACCCGAGCCATTCTTGCTCCAGTGTAGGTTCTCTCAGGGTCACAAATCTCCAGCACCAGCATGGATCTCTCACTGAGATCCCAAGCTTACCCAAGCCGTTCTGCTCCAGCATAAGTCTCTGTCCATGGCCTACAAGCCTCCAGCAGGACCCTGTTTCATTTCAGGCCTTCTCATGAAGTCTCAGCTTCCTCTCATGAAGTCTCAGCTTCCTCATGCATCCACAAGCTCCTTTATGAGCCGCATGGGGGTCTCCTCACCCCAATAATCTTCCACAGGTGGCAGGGATTTATTTTTCAGTTTTTTCCTTGCTGAAGGGAAAGAGAGAGAGCGAGAGAGAGGGGAGAAGCAGCCCCTCTCTTCAAACTTCTCTTCTCTCTCCTCCTGCTGCCAGCTTTGACCTTGGAGGTCCCTTATCTCTCTGCCGGAATTCCTTCTGCAGCATTCTTGTCCAGGCTCTTCTCTAAAGTTTTTTTTTTTCTCTACTCACCTACAGAAGTGAAGGGGGACTTCAGTGCTACCCCTGCCCTCAGCCCAGGGCTGGGGGAGGAGGGAGGCCTGACCCCACCTGGGGCCTGTTGCCTCTCCTACAGCTACTAATTTCAACTGCGCAACAGCCTTTTCTTCCGTTTTCTTAAATATGTAATTTGCAAAGTCATTACTAAAAGTTTTGATTGGCTTTTTCTCTGGAAATCCACCTGGACAAAACCATCCTCAGCCCCAGGGGCTGGCTGGTGGGCAAAACCACAACAGTAGCAGATCCAGGACAACATCTTTCTGGATGGGCTTCCTTGGGATCTGTTTCATAAAGTTGTCATCCAGGTTTTTTTAGGAATCTTCTGGCCCAGGTTGTACCAGCTGTGTGATGCTCCCTGTTCATTTCTGGCAAGTTGAATCTCCCTATGAGGGCAAAGGCAGTTGACTTGGAAGTGTCCCTTTGAATAATTCGTTGGTGTCATCATCCTGGCTGAGAGGTCTATAGCATACTCCCATGACAACATCTGCGTTATTTGTTTTCCCCTTGATTCTTACCCAGAGGCTCTAAATTGTACCTCTCAATTAGCTGTGAGCTCCATACATTCTAACCCTCCTATTACATACAGTGCCAGCCTCCATCTCTTCTACCCTGCCTGTCCCTTCTGAAGATCCTGTAACCATCCAAGAGGATGCTTCAGTCACAGGTCTCATCCCACGAGGTTTCACTTATGCCAGTGATGTCAGATCTCTGGGACTGGGCCAAAGCTTCGAGCTCCTCTTGTTTGTTCCTCATGCTGTATGCTTTAGTGTAGAAACATTTCAGGTGTCAGTAGACCAGGTACATCATCCCATGGTAAAAAACCCCCAAACTTTTCTTATCACACCAACCTGGGAGCCTCTCATTGACCTGATGGATCTGCCTGTTCTTATCAATATTACTCCTTGTTACTAGAAAAATTTAGGAAATAACTATCCGTGCTCTTGATCCCTCTACCAATCATCCCAGGGCCTTGAAGTCTCTTTTGATAGCACTCAGACTTCTCTTTGTTATTTCATCACTTTCAGTTTGAAAAACCAATAGCAGTTAGTAAACAGAGAGTACTGGAGAGAAAAACTGGAGAGTTTTCCAGTAATGTCCCTTGTCCAAAACCCTGGCAGACAGCAGATTTCCCTGTGAGTTGGGTCCAGTCTGCATATCGGGCCCTCTGTTCCCCTTAGAAGGGAGTGTCCTATTACAGCTACCCTTCTTTTCCTGTTACCAGAGGAGGTCTTGATTCAGGATACAGATGGTCTTATTTTAGGAGGCCCCATTACCCCAGGAGGACCTTTGTCTAACTCATCAGTTGTCTGACCTTCTAGTTCCAGAACCTCATACCTATTGTAGAAGGTACCAGTCCTACCTGTCAAATTTTGAGGAGGAGCAGCCTTCCTGCTGGTATGTGCAGTGACCTGCTTCCAGCCTTTATTTTTAAGAGACCCTTGATCAAAAATCCTTTCACTGATTGCCCTATATGGTTCTGAGTCCAACTGCTTCTCCACTGCAATGGTGATTAAAGACTCCTGAGAGTCATGAGACTGTAGAATCTCTGAAAACAATTGGTCTCCCTCTTGCTTATTTGTCTGAATACTATGAAGCCTATTCACTTCTTCCCATAGCTCCTTCATCTGGCAACACAGCTTTTCAACCATGGCACACCTCCTGCAGAATAACTGCTTGGCTGCCCCAGCTTCACGAAGACACATCAGGCACTACTGGCAACCTGTGACCTGGAGACCAGCATCTGCCATCAGCAGGTCTGGCTGGCTGGAGGCCTCTGACACAGTTGGTGCAGTGACTCCACCAGCTACCAGGGACTGAGCTTTATGGCACCTCAGCACCATAGCTGTTGAGGAAGCTTAAACTAATACACTAATAAGACTGGGGCTGGAAGGATCTTTTTTTCTCTTCCTGACCAGCTACTGAATCTGTTTGTTGCCACTGTTGGCTGTTCCTGTATGGTCAGAGAAGAGCCCTTCCTTCTTGCCCCTCCTGTGTGAACTGCCATGCAAACTGTTGTGCCACACCCTAACTCATGTACCATGCCCCTGTTTGCCCACTCCTGTTTGCCACACTCCGGGTCTCTTGTGCTCCCTGGAGCCCTTTAAATCTGCCCTGATTGCTCTTGGCACTGCCCCCTGCTTGCCTAGTCAGCTGCGGAGGGCTTCCAACTTATCAAGAGGCTGCTGCATGAGATTCCCATGGGCCCGCTGCTTGAGCTGTCCAGGTTCCTCTGGATGGCATCCCATCCTTCAGATGTGGCAACCTCACCACTCATCTGGTCCCTTGATCTATTTCACTAATGAAGATATCAAATAACACTGGTCCCAGTATGGACCCTTGAGGGACACCACTCATCACTGACGTCCATTGCGACTCTGAGCTGTTGACCACTACCCTCTGGATGTGACTATCCAAACAATTTCTTATCTATCTAACCTTCCATCCATCAAATCCAACTCTCTCCAATACAGAGAGATGGATGTTGTGGGGTACCATGTCAAAGGCTTCACAGCCTCTTAGTATGAGACTATGGGACTGACTTTGAACGTGAACTACCACATATCCGCAGACTTAATCTGCATATGGTAGCTGTTTGCCGAGCTTTTTTGAACACCTGGACTTTCAGTGATAACCATCTAGGAAGTCAGCTTGACAGAAAAGGATTTGGGAAGTCCTGGAGGATAAGTTGAGCAAGAGCCAGAAATGTGCCCTGGAAGCAATGGAGCCAGGGGCATCCTGGGCTGTGTTAGCTATGTCCTTACCTAATCAAAGGATCCTTCCCCTCTGTCTGGTGCTTGTGAAATACTGTGCCCAGTTTGGGGGTTCCCAATCCACATAGCAAGTTCCAGGAGTAGCTAGGAGGCAGTCAGGAACTGGAGCACATGCCATATGAGGACAGATTGGGGCAGCTGAGTCTGCTAATCCAGGAAAAGAGTTTTCAGAGGGATCTAATTTTTGTCTACAGCTACACCACAAGAGAGATGACAAAGCCAAACTCTTTCCAGAAGTGTGCAGTGTGTCATGTGTGACACAGTGTTAGGACAAGAGGCAACAGCCACTGTCTGGAACACAGGAAAATCTGAAAATTCTTCATACAAGACTTTTTTTTTAATCAAGCATGAGGTTGGTCAAACATAGGAAAAGGTTGCCCAGTGAGATTGTGGAATCTCTGTCCCTGGACGTGTTCAAGATAAAAGGGATGTTGTCCTGTACAATATGATCTGAAGAGGCCTCCTCTGAGTGGAAGGTGAGTCCAGAGAACTGTTGAGGTCCTTTCCAGTCTATGTGGTTTTGTGAGGTCTGATTGAGTAACTGAGTCCCTTCTTTGCTGTGGGCTCCACGTGCCATTCCATGCAATATCCTTCAGTTCAGAAAATGAGACTAACATATGGCAGAAGTAGCTACAGAACGTGACTTAGGCTGTACATTAAATTCTCACAAGCGGTGTGGTATGCTGGTCTCCTATGTCTTACATGGTGCTTTAACTACTGGGCTCTTGAATAAAAGGAGGAAACCATGTCTGTCCTTCTGGGATCTGGCTCTTTGCTTCATTTACTTTTATATGCAGTGCCTCTAAATGAAGTGTTCTGTTCTCAATTGACCTAAACATTTTTTTCTTTTTCTCTTTTTTTTTTTTTTTTTTTTCCCATTTCTTCAAGAAGAAACAAAACCTGTTTAATTTAGTTCAGGCTGAGCCAACTTTTTTTTTTTTTTTTTTTAAATGCTTTGGTTTGGCAGCTATGTGTGGGTTATTTTCGCAGCCCTTAAGAAGGAATAGAAAGTTCAGTGGCTTTCTTCCCAATCTATGGGCCAAGACAGTGGCCAGGAAGGTTTGTTTTACAACTTTAGACTCCAGCCTAGGGGCTGAATTTCATTCCAGTTTATTCTCTGCTTCATGCTCACATTACATCCAGTAGCTATAATTTTTTTATAGAGATGAAAATGACAAAAAACCATTTAAAAGTATTAAAGTACAAGTGACCATTGGCAGCCTAATTAGATCTTAAATAGCAATCTCCCTCCTTTGATTGCTTTATGCAATAAAAATATTACAAATAGAGAGCAAATAGGACACAATTTCTAAGTGCATTTCGGACTTGTAGTTGTCATTGTTCATAGATTTTGCAAGAACAATCTAGAAAATTCTAAACCAGAAAATTTCTAATCTAGAAATTCTTTTTCTGTGTGAAATTATAAAAGTGTCAGTTCCAACATGTAAGTACACCAGTATTCTGAGAGCAACAACCAACAGTCTTTTTTCCTCCAATATGTTTCTATACCAACAAATAACTCTTTGTTGTAGGTGAGCCACTAGAAGGACATATAATGTGGCCCATTAATTGCTATTGTTATTACTATTAAATTTTTTAAAAAGAAGAGTTAGAGGTTGAATTAAAACAGTAGAAAAAGTGTGTTACATGAAATGTGTTTGGATGGGAATTGAAGACTATCAGTTTCCTGCGGCCTCAGCTGCCACAGAAAAAAGCCAAGCAACTCCATACACCATTTCTGGCAGTTCAAGACCATTGATTTTACTTTTTAAAAATATGTAGCAAGGACTCCTTTTAGGGAAGATGCCAAATAGATTTATATGAAAGCACATGGCTTCTCTCCCTTCACATAAGTACTGGCCAGGGGTAAACCTTCGCTGCTTTCAAATTGATGTCTGAATTTGGTACAATGGGACCTAAGCTAGCAGTAATGGGGATTAGGAAAGATTCAAGACTGGCTGGCACTATAAGAATCTTACTTGATGTAGCACAAACTGAGAAAGCTTCAGGTAGCACAGAGAGTGGCTGAGGTGTGAGGACACCATTATGCCTTGACACAGCGTTGCATATCAAGATATCTTGAAGTATCTGCATGAAAAACTACAAAGAGTTTCTTGGTGAGTTCTGGACATAAGTGAATCAGAGGGATTTTGGGAAAGCTTCAGTACTTCAAGCTGAATCACACCTTCTGATGAAGCTGTTTGCAATAGCAAAGGAAATGCAATCCAAATATGCTGAAGGAAGAGAGTTCTCCAACACTTCCATTCTTCTGATGGACAAAATCTCCTTGGACAAGTGAAACACTTTTCATCAGCTTTCACAACTATAGAAGGCAAATAAGAATACTTATCTTCACTGAAAGAGTTTTTGAGGTCTGCACCTGTAAAGAATTTCGTAAGTGTGGGTGTTGCATTGCATAATACTGTCTTTTATGGTTACTCTCTTTTTTGCTACTCTGGTAGATTTTGGTATTATGTTTAAGTAAAATACATCCTTGTTGAGCCAGAAATAACTTTAAAAATAAATAAGTTTAAAGAAATCCCAAAAACCAACTGAACAAAATGAAAAAAAAATCCCCAAACTTTTTCCTTCCATTTATTAATTTTGTGTTAAGAATATATGTTATTGCAATTTATTCCCCCACTTTCTTCTGGCATAAACTCACCTGGACTTTCTGAATTCATGGAGCATGAAAACCATTTTAACTGGAATAAATTTTATAGAATTTTTTTTAGTGATGTCGTAAGTTTTCTTTTATTCTGTTTCTTCTGAGAATGCTGTAATTCTGTAGACCTTCCGTAGGAAACTGCTGGGTACTTTCACATTCCTGCCACGTAACAGACTTGGGAATATAAGCAAAGTGTGGTGTTGTCTCTGCATCAATTCACATTACCACAAAGAGGCCATCAGTAATGTGAAACTTTAACTAATATGAAAGATTTAATTTATAATTACCAGTATTAAACACATTTTTCTATATTTTATGTTTATGGGGAATGATTATTTAACAATTGCATGATGCCTGAAAATTCGTGTAAAATCTGTTTAACCTTTAAAAGTACTAATCACTGCGCCAAGAATTCAATCAGAGTTTGGAACACTAGGAAAGATTTAGCTGGAAAACACTTTTGTATGGGCCTCACTCGAAGTACCTAAGCCTGTATTTCCGTGCTCAGCCAGGCTGGGGTCCTGGCGCTCAGCACCTTGCTAGATTAAGACTTCAAGAAGGACAGATTATCATTAATCCCTTCCTACTTGAGGACACCACGTTTCAGCTGCAGCTCTGCCTGGCCAGACCAGTCCTGATAAACAACTTCAGCTTGTGAAGATCCTCGACTGAACAACAAATAGCTCACACCTGCTTTTCTTTACAGCCATAACGTACTTTTCCGCTGCCACTCTGGCACCAGTGCTTCCTGCAGCCTCTCTGTATGTCTGTGCATTGTCTCACTGTGGGGAAGGTGGGAAGCAGGTTTAGCAGGCACTGTAGTGGGCTGCAGTCCTGGCTGGGCTGGAGGAGGCTTGGCTGCCAATCACCCCTCCCTTTAAGCTATGCTACCTTTGTTCAATAGAGGTAATGGGTCCAGTGGGCAAGTTATAGGTCCGGTGGGTCTATTACCCATTTTTATTGAAAAGCAAAATAAATAGCCCTGTAAAACTCACACACTGCCCCAGGGCTACAATAATTTATTCACCTTCTTGCACCTTCTTTTTATTTCGTTTTCTCTTTGCCTTTTCAGAGTTGCTTGAGTGAACTTTTCCAGAATAACAGTTAAGAGCTTTTGTAAATTCATCACCAGTTGTTTGCATAAGACAGCATTTAAAATACTGCATGTTGTTATGTGGAGAACTGTGGCAAGTCTTTACTATTTGATTATGCACATATGTAATACCAAAAGAGATCACATATTACTCAGCTAAACTTGTTTAATAGAAAGGGTGTAAAAATCAAAGTATCTAGAGTATCAGGTGTGCTTTCCAACGAAAATGTGGTTTTCCACAAACTAAGGAAAGGGTAATTTACCACTCCAACAAACTGGGGAAAAGAAGAACATTCTTTCCTAAACAGCAACAATTATGCATTTGGCAGGCAGTAGTAAAAACAATTCTGCCTTACTTCTTAGGCCATAGTAAATCTGTACCTGAGACTAATTGGAGAACAACTAGGGAGGTGTTGTTTTCTTTTCAAGGTCTACCAATGATTTTTTCTTTTTTTTTTTTTTCCTCATCATGTTTTAACTTTAGAGTTAAGGCTGTCCCACTTTCTTTGTGGGAGTGTCCCACTTATTCTTCATTTGTACAAATCCAGGTTTCTTATGAGTGGCGTAGAGAAAAAACCCCAATGTTAGAAAATCAGGATGATGAATCAAAAGATATGATAAAGGAAATCATCCTGATGGGAATCCTTTAATGCTTGCATAATTCTATCCTTTCTGGAGTATCATAAGAGCAGTATTTTTAACTGTGCTTTGTCTGCTCCAAGCTTCATCTAGATGGTATAGCAGGATATGAAAATGCTGCACCTTTAAACTCTAAAACCAGTTTTAAAGAAAACCTTAGAAAGGTAAATATAGCTTTGCTGTACAAAATGGAATGACTCACTGCAGTTCCGTCTCTTAAACCTGTTGCTTCACAAGAGCATGGCTGCATTAAGCACCTTTGGAAAAACCTACCTTTGCAGTGAGCAAAAAAAAGCCTTAACTCCATTAATTAGAGCGTAGCACATGCCCAAGACCAAGAGAATAGACATATTTGCTAAAGCTATTGACTTTTATCCTTACTGTTAACAATTTGGATAGTCTCATTACCAGGTGGCTGTTGCGCAGGATGATTTTATCTAAAGCAGCTGTTTTCCTTTCTTATTTTACTCATGAGAGCAAAGTAAGAGGAAAAAATAATTTTAAAATAAATAAATAACCCTTCCTAAATTCAATAGAACACTTTAGGCAGAGCCCTTGAGACAGATGTTGAGGAAAACACAGTCTCTTTATGACTCACAAAATTATCATTAACTTCTAAAAAATTTGGAGAAAATAATAATTATTTCAGACTGCGAAACAGTGAATAAAACTTTATGGAAATCTCCTGCTACGATCGATTTCCAGCTTAGTTCTCAGGTGGGAATTGAGACTACCATGTGGACAATGCCATGGCATAACATGGATGAGTAAAGAACCAGTGAGGAAACTAAACAGGCATCCAGCACATGGAAAATAACGGGAT
The DNA here is from genome assembly GCA_036023395.1 of Myiotriccus ornatus. NCBI lineage: Eukaryota > Metazoa > Chordata > Aves > Passeriformes > Tyrannidae > Myiotriccus > Myiotriccus ornatus. The sequence goes on along the minus strand of JAYRBT010000001.1, from coordinate 83,304,315 downwards.
AATCCTGGGACTGTATCAGGTTAAATTGTTTTGAGTTGGCCTCTGCTCATGCAGAGAGGGTTTGAAATAGGCGGCTAATGGTGGAAAGCAGAAGAGTAAGCTATTAAAACAGAAAATGTTTTAATTACTTGAGGTTAAACCAGAAGACAAAGATTAACAGAGCAAAGAGGAAAGCTTTCTTTATGGTGGTAAGTTTTGGTAGTGTTTTGTCTTCATATTTAGTGTTCTCATTGTGAAAGCCGCCAAGCTAAGAGTCCCAAAAGTTGACACATCTCTTGTCTGCAGAATAGTGAGAGGGCAGCTTGTATGCTGGGTTCCCTACCAGGCTCAGCCTGAAAGAAATTCCCTGAGAGATGCAAAAGAATACAGGTTATTTTCAGAAGTCTTAAATTCCAATCCTAAATTCTTCCTAATGTTTCTGCTAGGCAACCCCCTTGTTTGAAGCCTTTTTTTGGCTATTTAAATGATCAGGAACCTCAGAGGCACCTTGCTTTCTCTGTTGGCAACAAGTACAGTAGATCTTGGTGGAATTCAGGTGAACCCTATGTTGCTACTCATTCAGCCCAGGGAGCCATGGTGGAGACAGTGGCACAAAGTAGGCATTTGTCTGCTAGGACCTGGGTTGGACTGTCAGTGCATTAATGTGTGAGCACAGCATAAACAACCTGATTACCTATTGTAGTTCTTTACAGGTCAGATTTCCTTCCGTAAGAAATAATGACTGTGAACCACTATTTAGGAACACAAGGGAAGTTAATGCAATATTGGTGCTATAGACAGGCAGAAGGAAATCCCGTAAGAACAGAGGACTGGACTAGAAATTTTCAGTTCTAATGTCTGGATTTAATTTAATTTTTATGCTGTTGTTAGAGGCAGCTGAGAGTTTTTCTAGAGAATAAGTGAAGATACTGTCCTTTTACGCTCCCAGGAGCGTAATCTTAAAAAATGTCTTCACTGTTTTTCCAGTGGCTACAGCCTCCCATCACATTGAGTTATCCTGTACAGTGAGGACATGTGGGGGGGATTCAACCCTCTGGCTCCAAGTGAAATTGGTACTGGTTGTCTCTCACCTTCCACTCTTAAAAACACTTGACAATTTGACATTCTCACTGCTAAGTGGAACTGACAGAGGCTCATCAATAATAGGACATTGTTATCAGCCCTGGCAGAAATCATACCAAGAGCCTTATATGAAGTGATGACCTACATTTACTTCCAGCAGGATGAATACAATTGGGTGTCAAGTGTTCCCAGTGTATGACTAAGGAACAGTGAGGAAGTTACTTAAAGAACTTGTGTTCTTCCTGATTCCATCTCAGTCATCTTGGAAGTAGATTGCAAATTGTTTAAACCTTAAAATACCGCAGAATAAATGTCTCATTATTACACTGTAGTTTGATATGGCTTAGAAAAAAACCCTAATATGCTCCAATGATTGTTTTCAGATGTTGGCCTTTATCAGACTCAAGATGCTGGGCAAAAGATGAAGGCAAATTACTAGTACCACTCTGCTTGCCAATAATTTCTTCTTTTTTTTTTCTTACTTTCCTTCCTTTCTTCTCCCATTTTTTCCTATTTCTATTTTTTTTAATCCAGTTTTATTAATGACAATAGTTGCACAGGGCACATTGCACTAACCTTTCACATCCAGGACAGGTATACAAACCCTGCCTTTGCCAGAATGATGGTAAGCAATCCGTATCTGAAGGCTATAAAAAGCCAAGCTGAAATGAGCTCTGTCAAGCCGCAGCTGAATTTTTCTTGCAGAAGAATTCTCCTTTCTCCCTACCGCTACTGCCCAGCTCTTTTTAAATAGTCCATAATTGGCTGTTTAATATCTCAGAGTTCCAGAGTCTGAGAATGTTGGGAATGGAAGGGTTTTATTGACGCCAGCTGAAGGTGCTCTCATCAGGTGAACGGAGATGCGTTGACAGACCTTGGCTGTATGAATAGGAGACATTCAAGTCCCTCATCTAACAGTCACTGTCTTGGTCACCATCCAAGGTCACTACCTAGGAGAAAAGTGTATGAAGAAATCAACGGAAGAATTTCAAAAGGGTTAGGTTTCCACCCCTGTCATCTTATTTTGTGATACTCACTTAATAAATAAAGAGATAGATTAAATATTTTCCACTCACTGCCCTGTCACTGTGCAGACCTGCTGACAAAAATGAGTAATGTGACATTTTACTTAAAAAAACTGACTGAAAGTGGGGCCCACTCGACTTAAAATGAATCATTATCGCACTGCATAAAATGAATTGCTGTAAAAAACCTTAACTTTGTTAGGGAAGGATTTTCCTCTTCCTCTTTCCTAGAGGGAGGTTTTGATGCTTTTAACTCTTAATTTACAATGCATTTCTATAATAACGGTAGGTTATTTGAGAGGACATCTCAATAACAGGAAAATAAGAGCCATGGAAATAGCAGCAAAGGCTATGGGTAGCAAAGAAGGGATGAGGCTTCCAGATTTGTCTTTTACCACAACTGTAAGTCTTATAAGAGTCCACCGCACCGGGATTCTCTGCTGGCCAAATCTAAGTCCCTGGAGACTCAGAAATGAAGAACCAGTAGGTTCTTCTTTATTTCCTTGGCATCCACTGGGAAAAGCTCTAGCTACACAAACAAAAAAAAAAACCAGCTGAGGGAATATCTAACTGTTACCCACATTATCCTTTTATTTTTCCTTGGTTTTTTTTCAGTTGTGTGGTGCTGTAGGAAACACCTGCATGGGGCTCTGGTCTCTTTCTACCCAGCTGACTTTCTTCAACCATGCACTGGCTTGGGGTCAGCCCTTGCAAGCAGGTGTTTTCCTTCAGAATAGCTTTCTTGTCTGAATCCAAGTGGATCACAAGGGCCGAACTTCACTGCCGGAGGTCACAGGTCAAACACGGCAGCACAGGGTCCCTCGGGTACCACGCTTACCAGGTGTTTAATATTATCAGAGGTTATTTGCTGAAACCGTGATGGAGTGTTCTCAGCGATTCAAAATAAATTTAACGAGAACAGTTTTAAAAGCCCCCACATTAGAGGATGTCTGTTCAATGGACAGAGAGGTTAAAGTTAATTCGATCAGGCATGTGTACTTTCTCCAAAAAGGAACATATGCACTCAGCGGCTTGGCCCCATTTGTTGCAATTTTGGGTCTCATTTCCATTTGCAAGAAAGATAACTACTTGCATATGGAAGCAATAAATAAGAGAAGTCATTAACATTTCTCTAATTTAGGGGAAGGGAAAAAAAAGTCTTAACGAAGTAATATCTTTGCCAGGGCAGACAGAAATGTAAATTGGAGATTGGAAGCAAACCTATTAAAGAAATTGCTATGTTACTAGTCTTTTTTAATCTAATGAATTTATGAATTGCCACTTGTTAGGTCACAGACTTCGTTAATTTCCTATGTGTTTAGTTAAGGGGAGAAAGTATGGGGCAGGAGGAAGGAGGGGTGAAAGGAAAATGCTTGTGAACAATGAACCTGAGCAAATATTTTTGTACAATGTGTTAAGGCTATTAGGTTCAAAATTTGTGAATAAAACCCAGCTATATTTAGAAAATCTTAGAAAGGTTGAGCTGGATGTCTACTGAACAGGACGATACAAGTTTCTAAAACTTTTCCTGTGCTTAGTTTTTCATTTTCATACATCCTTGAAAGATGTAAAGGGTTAAAAGGTCATGACATTTACTGAATGATTTTATTGAAAACAAGAAACATTTTAAGAAAATGGTGTCACCTTATGGAACCAACTTACTAGTCACACATCTATGGGCAACACTGCCAAAAGTTACAGCTAATTAGATACCTCTTGGGCTTTCTTTGGTCCAAAGCATGAAGAGGAATTTTCATTGTCTCTTTTCCCGTGAATTGCAGAAGCTAAAGTACGTACTGAATCTTGATTCTCAAGTGCCTTACTACCCAAAGGTGGGAATTTTTTCTACCTTTTTTTTGAAAAGTCAGCTTTTATTAGGGAGGATGTGACAGAGGGGAATAAATACCAAAAATATTAGAGCAAGCAAAGAAAAATAAAGCCCTGTTATTCAACAATGGTAGGCAAATTAGTGCTCTGTGCAGTGGATGGCATTTTGCAATCCCATCCTCTCAAATTCATTGAAAAGGTAATGAACTGGTCCTAATTCCATCAACCATGGCAGGCCTTCCCATGGTACCCTGTCCTAACACACAAATAGTGAATGAATGATGCCAGTTCACTGTCTTATAAAGTGTATGACTTCAAGATAGCAATGCTAACAACTGCATCAGCAATTGCTTCCTGAATATGCTGCAGCATTCTCTACCAGACAAGCAGCTGAGTGAGAGCAGCACACTGAACCTGCCTACATCGACACTGGGTAGCTACAATTTCCTTCATTTGTGGAGGCAACCAGGTATTGAAAGCAGTTTCTGAATCAGTTGGATTCTCGGTTGTTAGTGAAAAATATTCAAACAGCAACCTGTTGGGGTACCAAGTGGCTACTTTCTTATCCTTGGGGCTGTGGGGAATTAATTGTAACAGTATCCCTTCTGAATCAGCCAGCAAGCATAAACTGAAAAATAAGCTACACACATAGAGTGTGCAAGCACAAGAACATACATGCTCTCGGAAACTCAAACCAAACCTTGATGAGTTTTGATACAATCCCTGCTGCACTTTACTTCAGTGAAAATCTGTTCTTCTGTGTGATGATTCTGGCTCCACTTAGAGCTCTCAAGCCAGAAAACAAAACAAAACAAAGAACCACCACACAAAAGAACCCCAAAACACACCAAAAATAGAAAACTCAAAAACCAAACCCAAAACAAAGGTAGGTTTTGTTGCATTCTTTGGCATAAAAGGAAACAGAAACTAAAGGAAATCTAACTAAAATGTCTGTTCTCAAGAGGCCCATGTCTGCATTCCTGAGGGCTCAGATAGTTTGGATAAACTCTGTACAAGTATCCAAACTTTTTGATAGTTCTTCAAACTGAACCTCTGAACCTTCTGAGTTTCACAGGCAGCTCATCATTTCTGTGCTGCTGTGGTGTTGGACTCAGTTTGCTTCCTCAGGCTCTTGATACTGAAAATTTTTACCAGGTTTGTAGAGTCCAGAGAGAGAAGTCATGAGTGTGTCTTTTGAGTTTATTTTTCCACTACAAGGGAAAAGTTTCTGCTAATGAATTAGTCATCAAGGAAGGAAATAGGAATTCTTTTATGGTTAAGATACAAGTCTAGGCCTAAGATCTAACCTCTGTTCTAGGTCCCGCTACTGCCTTCCTATGGGATTTAAACAAGGCCCCTCTGAACCTCAGTGATGTGTTTGCTAAAGGGGAATGTCTGTCTTACAAAAATGAATTTGCTATTTGTCACATAGTATGGAAATGAGCACATCAGAAAGCCTGCAAATCTACTAAGTAATTGCAGAAGGAAGAGTAGAATGCTGTGGTTTTAGTTGGCTAGTCCCAGGTACAATCCAAGAAGGAAATTCTTAGGAAGCCTAATGGACTTCAGTTACCACTTTGTTTGGTGCTCAGTAATATTTAAAACAGCTTGCATTTTAAACCACATGAAAAATATGCCACCCTGCTGTTACCACAGGCATGAGCCAACAACTCAAGAAACTACACCTAACTCCTGTGCCAGTAATATATTTATTATTTATGTTTTCAATTACATTTCCATGCCAACTTGCATGTGTAAAACTTGAAAATTTAAGCACCCCCAAAGAATTATCCATGGTTTTTTAGAGTAGGCACTGTAACTCTGAAACAGACACCATTCCTCTTGACCTAAGTGACGTAATTTCCCCTGAAATTTGTGTGAGTCAGAGTGGGAGTCCTTTTCCCCTCCTCAAAATGAGCAGGCTACAGTAAAAGCTTCTAGAGCTGTATAAAGTCAAAGGCTCAGCTGATACTATAGCGATTGTTGAACAGCTTGGGATAATGACTATTAACACCACCATTGGAGACAGTATACTGGCCTAGCAATAAACTAAATATGTCTGTGTTTAAATGAGAAAGGAACTGAATCTGAGACAAGGGGCATTTATGAGAAATGCCCTGGGCTTTGGTAATATTGAAAGTTTTCAGTGGCTAAATACTGGAAATTTGACAACCATTCATCTAACTTAGATTCGTTCATCTAACTTAGCTCATTCATCTAACTTAGAAGGCACTATAAAAAAATCTAAAGCCTTATCTTCAGTGCCTTAAATGACCTTACATCAGATTATTTATAAGGAAGCTGGGCCAAAGGCACAATGGAAAAGTCTTTGTGGTCTTGTTTATCATGTCCTAAAAATATTAGTAGAGCTTTCTGACAGATACCAGAATATTTTTAACTTTTCTTCTCATTTAGACTTCAAGATGAGTGACCTTTCAACGCTGTAATGTTAAAGGTCATATCTATCTACTGTACATAAACAGTATTTTAATATGCTAGTTAGATTTCAAGCACCGAACTCATCAAAACCTGTAATTCATCACCTCTCTTCTTACTCTGAAGCTATCTTTCTGCTATTTAATATAAGAAAACATCTCTTACACTTACATCTAAGTACATATGACATTATGCAGATACATTTAAAATATTGTAAAATAATTTTGTTTTTCTGTTAAATTTTTAAATATTTCATGCCACAGTTTAGATTATAAAACATAAGAGTGTTATTGCAATCCTAGTGCCATGCTGCACGTATTAAGTAACAGGAAAACTGATGAGTTTTGTAGTTTTGTGTGTGTGTTCTAACCAGTTGAGTCTTTTCCATTTGTTGCCTCTCTAGTACCTTACAAAATATATGAGTGATACATATATTTTTTTCCATATCAGTGATCACTAATCTAAAATTGTGTTTCTGTGCTGTGATGCATTAACACTTGAAAATAACCTCAGTATAGGAAGGAAAAAAAATCCCAAACCCCTGGGAGATTGATAATACAAAAAAGGTAGGAGAGAGAAGAAATTTCATTTCAAATTTTTCTGGAATACAAAAATATTAACTTTTTTTTTTTTTTTTTGAGGATTACTTGTATATGTACTATTTACAGAGCTCTAGACACTTGCTATCTGTTTGATTTCTTACTTAAACATAGTTTCACAAACAGAAGCATTGTACAGTTGCTGTATTTCTAGCACCAGTTAAAATAATTTTAAAAGCTGTTAAAATAATTTACAAAGCCCTACTCGCAGATATGAATTACAGTGTTTTGGCATTTACCAAAGAGAGGAGTGTGGAGAGACAGAGATGGGGAATATCTATTACAAATTTGAGACTGGCACTTTCAGCAGCATGTAGCTACCGCGAAGGAAGTTGGCCCTATCTTCTTTTGGGTGATCATTTTGAAATGACTGTTTCAAAAAAAAATCAAAACCAAATCCAAATTACAACTATTAATTATTTGAGATGAACTGAACAGTTGTGGTTTAATGTGAGACATTTCATCTCTTGTCCAAATCCAGTGGTCCAAAAAAGAACCTTATACCTCCATCTATGGTGCCTTCTGTCTCTTAGCAGTGGACTTCATTGATTCAGTTGACTAAATGTAAGTGCCTGGTGGTATTTGTGATGTTCTAATATATGCAAGAAAACCACATGACTGATAGAAGCATCAAGGACTTTTGGCACACCTGTGCCCCCTAGATCTACAGATGAAGGCTGTGTAGTAAGCTAGGGTATCTCGGGGATAGTAGAAAGAAAACTGTATTGAGATAACTGAATCAAAACCACTTTGAAAGTGCAAAGGTCTCCCCAAATCCCTGTGTCTTATCTGCAAGTTATAAGCAGACCTTTTGAATACCATGGGGTGTCTCCTATGGTGGCCAGCCACAACACGTGAGAACCCAAATCTTGTCCTCTGGAAACACTTCAAAGATTAACAGTGTTTAATTTATTAAAAAAAAAAAAATTTTTTTTTAGCCTTCCAGCACTCAGCCCAAAGTGGACCCTTCTTTTTCATCAGTTGAAAACCTCTCTAGATTTCTTTGCACCTAATCTTAGATGCCTTGTGCTACCTAAGATGCCTTACAGTAACGAAAACATCTGCATAAGGCTGGCAGAATTGGCACAGGACCCATGTACTACTGGTGACCCGTCTGCTACAGGTCCATTACTGGAGTGGCAACTGGTGACAACAGGAAACATGCCCTCTGTGGGTTGACAACACCCATGTCAAAGGGAATTGGGTGAGCAATATATTGAGAACAATTGATTGTACTGATCACAATTTAAGTGCAGATACCAATCTAGGGAAGTCTGAATTTAAATACCTGTTGTTTCAGAGGGACTCCTGCCCGAAATCCCCTCAGCTGTCAGGGGTTTTGTTCCAGCACAAGGATTTGCTGACCTTCATACTGCTGCCAAAGTTTTGCCATAAGGTTCAATCTAGAAAATACTGGTACTCTGGCCATCAAAAAGGTACTTTAACTATGGGCTTAGCTTTAATTATCTGAAATCACTACGACTGTTCAGCAATTTGCAGGAATGAACCTGTAAAACTGTTTTTGACTTCTTTCATTATAGGCCAGGTCAGTTTCTGATATCACGTAAACAAGATGCCAGAACAAAAAAACATGTTCTTACATCAGCTGAGGTGGTTCAGTGACTTGGGATTTCATTTGAAAAATCTTATTGTCTGACTTCAGTAGCTGAAGAAGGAGCTTCTAACAGTCTAAGTCATTACTAAATTACTCCCAATACACTGAAAAGCAAAACTTACTTGTTCATCTCTTTATGCGTACAATCATCTCCTTATACATACAATTTTGAGTGCTATTTTGTGTTTCAATGGTAAATAACAACTTTAATAGCCTTCTCTGTAGGGATTGTTTGTCATTTATTAGTGGCTTTCCTCCATACAGATTGTTGTATAGTATTTATGTATGTTTCCATGGAGCCATTTGCTGTCAATTGATTTCATATTCAGACCATATGTAATAATTCATTTATTAGCTCTAGAGTCTCCTTATTTGCATGGACTACTTATATTGATATCATTAGCCTTGAACAACCTCAGTAGTTCTGCTCATGGTCATGAGCTTTTAAGTTACAATCTCAGTAGTTATCAATGTTCATCTGTCAAGTTTTCAGTCTGCTCTATTTAGGTAAAAAAAAAAAAAGACATAGAAACAAACAAAAAAATTCAACAAATGTGACACATTCTTATTAGCCACAATTTCTTCTTTGTCACACACAGACAAACATTTCCATGTCATTGGTACTTGAGCATTTTACAATGTCTGAAATGCTTCTAAATATGAATTACACATCTGAAAATTATTAATGACATTCTTGGCATTCCATTAATGTTATTTATTATTTATTGTATGTGAGACGGAACTGCCTAGAGGCCTTTGCAAAGGATCAAGGGCCCGTTGAGCTAATCTTTTGCTAGGCATATCAATCCAGATGGATGAGCAAATGCAGGAGCACATGGCAAACAGCAAAACCTGTTTGTCAGTTCAGCACTCCAGCCTGCAAAATACATAGAGCATAGAGGCAGTGGCACACTTCATACTAACTGGCACCATCAGCTGTCACAGCTAAAAGGACACAGACTGAACAAAATTAGGCTGGTTTTAGACTTATTTACTACGAATTGCCTCATCTGTTCTTTGGCCTGAATGATCATGTTTCCTAAAGCAGGCTTTGCAGGTAGGAGGAAGTGTATGATTAATTTTTGCACCTCTGACATAGAATCAGTGTGGCTAAGGGACATAACTAGACTGAGAAAGGCAAAAATCATTGTTCGTACCATATTACTAAGCATCATCTTACAGACTCTTAAATCAGGTCAATAAGGAAACCAATACTAGTGTTGTGTTCCACTAATTTTGTGAACCACAGTTACACAATGGGTAAGGTTGAAAGGAGCCACGGTGGGTCATCTGGTCCAAACTTCCATCCCAGCAGGGTCATCCTGGAGCACACTGCACAGAACTGCATCCAGACAGTTCCTGTATATCTCCCAAGTGGATTCTCTCTGAAAAGGGTGGCATAAAAAAAACTCTTCAGCTCTCCACCATCAGAAATTCTGTCCACCTGCCATCGATAATGTATGTTGGCATTCCTACTTTCTAACTCTCCTTCTCCATCTCCTCACCTCTGCACTATTAGGAGGAAAAGAACCTAGTATTTAGGACCTACCCAGTGACCAGGAAGAGTTGGTGTCAGTGATTTGTTCTGTTGCAGGTCTCTGCCATTAGCCTGGGTCACTTGTATGGGCTTTCTCAGTCTTTTTTCCTTGTGTATTTTATGTTGCCTTCCTGCGGGACCATGAGGATTCATGAATTTGCTACTGATAGATGGTCTCTGCTTTTCGTGTACTGGTCTCCCACATCACTTTTTTAGCCACCTTTGTTTCATGATGCCAACAAAATGAAGGGTTGGGAGGCTGGTTATGACAGATGCCAGGAGTTGAAGGGTGACAGCAGGGCTGCTGTGCGAGGCTTGTGCTAACAGCTACAGTCCTTTATTACCATCACAGTTTCTCCCTTCAAATTGCTCATACTCAAAGGCCTCTAAAAGCAGCCAAGAAAATACAACTGAAATCAGGAAATTTCCAAATGGCAACAAGGTCCAATAGCCAAATAAAATAAATGAGCTGGCCTAGGAAATCCTTGTAACTTGCCACCCAATAACAATAAACCAACCCTACAACACACAAACTAGGAAGGAAACAAAGAAGTCTTTTAATTATTTACAGTAGTCTTATTGTGGCTAAGTAAACATTGACCAAGGACTTACAAAGTTAGCCTCAGTAAAGTGGGCTTATGCAGCAATATATAGTCTGTACATCTCACACAGCAGCTTTTTTAACCAGGTCCAGCCTAGCGTACATAAAACCTATCATCTCCCAGCAGAAGAGCTGTTAACTTGGGAGATGGTTTTCCACGTACTAGTTTCACTGCAGTTATTTTATAAATAGATAAATTCATTATCAGTTTTGCCCTAAAGTGAGTAATCATGGAACTTTAGAGACAAAAAAGGTCATACTGGCAGAAGAAAGCTTCCTGTGATGGGGACAAGGTAGTCCCACTGCATCCAAAGGTTTCTCCTAACTCCCTGGTCTCTTCTCTGAGGTGGCTGCTTGTACCTCCTGGGCATAATTTTGTGTCTCTGCCTCCTCCCAGAAACCTCTTGGGTAGCACAGCCCATCCAAGGGACAAACACATGTGGGATTTAATGTCTCTGGCATGCTGTGTAAAAGGCAAGGCAGGGTGCTTCAGCCTGGTGGAGCTGAGCAGGAGGGAGACAACAAGTTCAAGTAGGGTGGTTGGGGCCACAACTCTAGTAAAAAAGCAACTGAGGAAAATAAGAATTCCAATTAATGTACTCAACTGTGTAAAAAAGAACAAATCCAAACCACAATGTCTCAAACTCCAAACTGAGGGGATTTATGTGTGGTGGAATTAATGATACCTGATTTTTTTTTGTGTGTGTGTGTGCATATAAGGAGGAAGGCCCTTGAAACCCATCAGTATCATGTATGACTTCACTGCATTCCTTCTTTCTTTCCTGCTCCCTCTCTGTGTCTCCATTCTCCTAAGCTCCCTCCTTCCACCCCCAGCCCTAGTCCAGCACACTAGCAAGCACCCACTGTCCTGTGTCAAGAGGCACCACATAACAGATAGTGATCAGGTTCACGTTAATACCTTTCCTTTAGTGATGCATTACTTCACCCCTCTTTCCTCTGTTCATTCCCTCGGTCTTATGATGAAACCCTTGTCGTGATTTTACCCCAGCTGGCAGCCAGGACCCACGCAGCTGCTTGCTCACTCCCCCACCAGCAGGATTGGGGACAGAATTAGAAAGGTAAAATTTATAAAATTCATCAGTTGAGATGAAGACAGTTTAATAGGGAAACAAAAAGTCACACCCACAAACAAATCAAAACAAGGAATTAATTCACTGCTTCCCATGGGCAGGCAGGTGTTCAGCCATCTGCAGGAGAGCAGGGCCTCACTGTGTGTAACTGTGACAAGGGAACACAAATACTATCACTCCAAACTTCCCCACTTTCCTCCTTCTTCTCCCCTCTTTATATTTTGAGCATGATGCCACATGAAATAGAACATCCCTTGGTCAGTCTGGGTCACCTGTCCCGGCTGTGTCTCCTCCCAACCTCCCGTGCACTCCCAGCGTCCCTGACAGTGTGGCAGTACAAAAAGCAGAAAAGGCTTTGGATCTGTGTAAGCACTGCTCAGTAATAACAAAAACATCTCTATATTATCAATGCTATGCTCAGCACAAATACAGCCCCTTATCAGCTACTTTGAAGAAAATTAACTCTATCCCAGGTAAAACCAGCACAGAGATTTTGCCACCCCTGATAATACACTGCTTCTTGAGTTTGGTTGAAGTTGGCTACAAGGGACAAAGGGTATTAGAAAGGAATCAGCAGATAGAAAGGCATAAAATTCTAGGAATTCAGGTTACAAGTGGAAGAAAGTTCACAAATAAAATGTATGCACTCTACTGGTGACTGAGATTATAGTCAAATAAAGTACTTTTAGTCAACTAAGTGCTTGTGAAATTAAGACTGACCACCAAAATCAGCAGCACCAAATCCCACTTCCCTTTTAAACAAAGTCCTTCCCATCAGTGCTAATAGATTATTTTTATGACACAGACTACAGCCCAAGGAAGTCAAGAAATTTCAGAGCAGATGGAAAACAAGCACCAGAAAATGGCTGGTTAAAGCCTGATCTTCCCAGTCCTTGGGCAAGATGAAGCTATGATTACATTGTTTCCAAATATTTGGTTTTGGCTTTGGCCGGAGCCTTGGAAAGAAGATGTTATCACTCAACAAACTCCTTGTTATTTTCATGCGTAAGGCAGAGGAGTGACACTAGTTCTGCCTACAGAAAGATTAATCGTCACTTTTCATAACTGAGTATGATTTTCTTTTTATTGGAAATAGTAGTTTGTTCTGACCATGATGATATTTCTCAACTGTCTTTTAATAGATTGTTACTCTCTCTGTAAAGAGTTTCTTCCTAATATCCAACCTAAACCTCCCCTGGCACAGCTGTAGACCATTCAGCTATCTTTCCCTCACAGAGCATGATTTCCGAATGCATAGGTAGTCCTGGTATCGTCTTCTAGGTTTAAAGTTATAGTCAGCAATATAACAAGGTAACAGCAGCAGTTGTTTTCTCCCTTCTTCCCTTGCTGAACAGCTAAACCAAGAAGTCATGCTTCACTTTGGTGCTCATGGCTTTTGTAGGCAGCATCTGTACCATTAAGCAGAGTTATCACAGGAGACAGGGAATTATGCATTTCAAATCAAGAACTTGGTATTATGTAACATTCTTAAAAATATGCAAGTATGGTTTGAATGAAATACAACTGCTGGGCTATCAAACAGATAAGCAGCCAGGAAAGTAATTACAAATATAGATAGAAAGCAAAAAAAAAAAAAAAAAAAGACACACCAGGGAAATGTCTTACAATATTTTCTGGTAATCAGTCAGTAGTTTTCTGTCCTAAGCACAGGGCAAAAAAAATCCTACAGGTTAAATTCTGTTGGGGTTTATGTTATTTTTTAATAAAAAATAATTTAGACAAAGCCCCACAGGAAAAAAAATGTCAACAATGTAGTTATCTTTCAATATATTCAGATGATAATTGTTATTTGGAGCATAGGCTATGCCAGATGGTATCACTTCAGCAGTTTATCTACTTTCCAATAACAGGCTATATATGATACTGATCACAGAGAGTTTTTCTAACAGCCAGCAGAGAGTTTATCATAAACACTTTTAGCTCTTCTAAAGTGTCATTTTCATTGGGTTTATTTAGCACTGCTGTTGCCTTGAAAAGAAAGAGAGGAGCAGTATTTAAAAAAAATGTTCACATAGAGGGAATGATTTCAAGTAAATCTATGCAGAAACCATTGACTGTGTTGCAAGAAAATCTAATGTGAAAATACACTTTTAATCAAATGAATTTCATCCTTGTCCATGTTTTGACAGATTTAATGAACTGCAGAAAAGGCACAAGATGATTTCAAGGAGAAAATTATCAAATCTCTTTCAGTTTGTTAAAACAATGTAATTTATTAGTTTTTTGTTGAAAATTTTTTTTCCCCAAGGTAGCTTAGCAGCGGAAAAGACTTTTTCATTCTAGTCAATCTATTTTGTTCAGGGATTTCTCAGTCTGGTAGCAAAAGCTGCTTATATGGAAAGGAATTTTAATAAACAAAAATAAAAAGGCATGCCATTTTTTATAACCCTTATTATTTGATGTGGCCAATTATAAAAGTTAATTAGTCAGGTGTTTGATTTTATTCAGGACAAAAAAAGCCCTGATAATTTGAAAAAATTTGGGTCTGGCTATGTCACATGACCTTTGGCTGTTAAGGTGGACCTCCATCAGTACTCTGACTCTGCATATTGGTTTGCATCCTGCTCCATACAGAAGCTGGGAATTTAGACCCCTGTTTTACAGAAACAGCAAGCTTGGAGGATAGGAATAATATTCAAATCAAAGATATTCTCTCTCCTTAACATTTCTTACTGGCTGAATTAGTTGCTCCATCTCAGTCTTATTGCCTGTGAATGGCACTCAGAGCTGTTGAGGCTCACCAAGACAGTCTTTTCATTTTCTTCAGTGAATTTTGTCTAAACAAGTTCCCTTTTCCCACCTATGTCTTGAAAGAGAAGTGCCCTTAGCTGAATAGCCAGCAGTGATTATTTAGTATGAGCTTGATTTACCTCTGATTATGCTGTTTCAACTTTTTTGGTCAGAGATAATTGCAATCTAGGTGTGTTGGTGCAGTTTCTTCATGACTATATTCATGACTGGCAACAAAACCAAGTAGCTGGCATTGAAAGCTCTTCCCAGGAGGTACTCTTCTTTCATTTTTGCACTATTTCCTTGATTTCCTAGGAGGGCTGTGAATCTGATGCTGCCTTGCCAATGATTCTAGGTTCTCACGTATTAAAAATTCCAACAACCATTTTGCAGATATCTGGCAAGATAATAACACTGTATTTATTACTGTTATGGCAGAGATTTCAAAGCTCAATTCAATATGTGAAGCTGTGAGTAGCTCTGGGAATTAGAATAAGTAATTATTGTATAGAGCTACTTAGTGTCAGATTTTTCTTGTTTGTTTTTGTGTGTGTGGTTTTTGTTGTTGTTGTTGTTGTTTTTGTGTATTGAAGTTGCAACAGCAGTAAAGTCCAACCACAAAGTCCAACCTGCTTTCTGCACTGTGGGGAACATTTGTGTGAGAGGGGAAAACCACCTTACTGATCATATATAAAATAAATAGACATGCAATGAAAATTGCTGGGATGCAAGAAATTTGTGATCTTCTGTTAGAAGTGTCAAAAAAATTCCGGTACCACAGAAAAGGCATTAATGCTATAGTACAAAGCTTTGCAAGATCCCACCTATAATGCTCAGCTACTGCTCAGTGTTCAAAAGCAATAAATTCATCTTGAACAGAGTGAGTTAAGATGGTCAGAAGATGAAGAGCTTGATTAGGAGACAAAGACTACAATTTGCAGAGCTTAGTGGAGAGAAGGAGTAAAAGGGGGTGTGATTACTTCAAATAATACAAATGAAAGAATGTGTATGTCAAGTACACAATAGAGAGGGAGAAAAATCCTCAAGCCTATTTAACAACACTGAGTAAAAGAAAGTACAAAACTGAGGTTCTGCTATAGCTTTGAAAGGTTATTCCAGTAAAAGGGACAAAAAGCCCTAATCAGACAACTGGGAAGCACACTTGATGATCTATGAAATCCCCTCTGGTGCTCCATTCTTATGCTTTTTGAAAGCTTTCTCTCTAAAATGCAAACATTTCTGTGTATTCAGTTTTACGTAGTGACCTACTAGGGCCAGCATAAGGAAATTGCTTGACACATGATATTTGACCTTTGTTTCAACCAGATGTAGTCAAACTATGTTTCAATCAAGATCAATAATATTGTCTTCATTGCATCAAAAGATGGACTAAATTACAGCAAGGGAAAGGTCTACTTCTTTTACAGCTTGATAGAAATCAGGGTTTGCCAGCACTTATGCAACCTGAGTTCCTTACAAAAACTTTTACTTTCATTGTTCCCCCAGGGTTGGATGTTCACAATCCCCTGAAGTTTCCACTCAGTGAGGAGATGGCGATTTCCAGCAAGGAGTCTAAGTTTCACTGGTACTCTCCTACTGGTTTAGACCAGTGAACCAAGAGAGTGCTCAGCTAAATCTCTGGTAATAATGACAGTTTAGGGTTTATAAGATCTGTCTTTACTCCCTTTATTTTAATTAGGCGAACTAACACTGTTCCTTAGTATTTTGAAGAGAAGGAGGTTCTGTGGTTCTCTTCTGGTTTTTTCTTTTTTTGGGGGTTGTGCCTGGCACTGTGACAGCCCTTACCTCTATTTAAATGGGGACTAGAATTTATTTTTTTTTAAATTTTTTTCCATTTAGATACCTAGATCTCCACAGCAGACTAGTATAACACTAAATAAAAAAAAAAAAAATCATCCTCATAGTTCAATTGAAGCCCAGAATGTTATAAATTGTAATTTTGACTGAGATTTATTCCAGAACATTCCCATTATTAAAGCCATTTCATTGAATGCAGAGATAATTTTATTCTTACATCTTCTGTACAAAAGGAAACACTGTGCTCTCCAACTTTCTCTTCAGCTCAATGTAGCCATATACACGAATTTCAACTAAACCTAAATTTTATCTCAATATTTATTTTATTACCAGTTGATGGGTCCATGGGCTGAAGTGCCATTCACAGCACAGGGGTGCTTCATAATAGACTAATTTGCATAAATACTAAATAATTTACAAATATAAATTATATATCAAAATGCTCTCTAGAATCTATTCAATTCAATGATATTGTTGTTTTGTAGTCTTTAATATTGTTGAGTCTTTAATATTTAAATCCAGCACCTCTTCCAAAGCAAACCCACAGTAATTCTTCAGAAATTTGTTAAGAACTGTACTGAGTTTGTTATTAAGACAACAACTTGAACTTGATTTTGCTGCACTAAGAGGACGTAGACGACTCCATCAGAAGTTTGGGCTCATGAAAAAGCTTCAAATGAAAATTACCTAAATATTTTAAAAAATTAATCATCTAGACATTTGTAGTTGTTCAGAAAAGTAATTAGGTGGTCATGGAGATACTGCCTCACTGATTTCAATGAGCAATGAAAGCATTACACTCAGAAATGCAAACAAGAAAAGAAAAGCAGCCAGCCAGAAGAAGGGCTAGAATATTATCCCATTTAAATTTGCAAAATTTATCAAATACGAACAGAAAATTAAGTACAGCTGAGTGGATTAGGGGAGATCTTCTAAGTTTTTCCAGTGGCTTTTGGAGTTAAGATCAAGTGGATCTCCCCAGTATGCAATATGAAGCTTTCATTTGTCAACATAAACTGCTGAAGAATAAATATTTATTTTAAGTGATTAGGTACACTGCATATTAATGATGCATTGAACCTATAAGGCAAATCCTGTTTTAAAAACAGTATTTAAAATTGTTTTATATGTACAGGCAGAACTATTTCTAGCCTTCACATTTAACCAGTTAAAACACTGGGTCAAAGCTGCCACACTGTCCTTAGCAAATTTACTTATTAGTATGTATGTAAGTCAAGACTAGACCAAAAGAGTTGCTTAATTGGGCAGTTTTTTAAAACGTGAAATTTTAGGGACTTTCAGCCATGGACTAATCTGAAAGTCCTGTGTCATGCCTGCCAGCCCTTGTGGATGTCTAAGACATGATAGGACACATAAAATACTGCGAGTGATTCCAGACTTAGATGCCCTCTTAAGGATGAGCACACAGCTCTCTGTACTCCATACTCTATGAACTGGGCATGGTATGATTTCCTAACTGCAAATATCTATTGCAGTCGTGGATGGCTTACAGTGCATGAGACCTTTTCCACTACATGTAACATGGGTCTGTAGAAGATCTGCATCCTTTGGTAGGAAGTGGAATAAGATATTTCATGCTGTGTGTAAATTGAGGTCTAGATCCCATCCACTATTGTGAAAGCTTTCACACCTGTCTCAGCTGTGCACACCTACTTAACGTTTGGTTCTTAGATATCTGCAACCTGCTGCTGAATCCTTTTTCCAAAGCTAGGGGGAAGTAATTCCATTTCTAGTAAACTTGTAAATAAAACCTGTCATTTTAGCAAGCTTTCGCTTTTACAGATGCTAGTCTGCCATGGGGCTAGAAAGCTGAGTTACCTGTTTGCTTTATTTTGACTTACTGAGCTGCATAATATTTTACATTTTTCATAGCCCCCAGCAGAGCTAAAGCATTGCAAAAAAAAATCCCTTTGCTTAAATTTTCTTACAAAAATGTTACTTAATTCAGACCTGCTAGCAAAGGTTCTTTAAAAAAATAAAATAAGCAGAAGACAAATCAAGAAGACCTGTGTAATACACACTATTTCGGCTATCCTTGCAGTCCTTGGGAGGGATTAAGTAGCTTGAACATAAGAGTCTAGTGCTGTTTGATACATCCCAGGATACCCGAGGCATATGTATGGGGCTGATAGGTATGTCACAGGACTTACGAGAGACCTGTGTCCTCTAAGACAGGCAGCTGGAGACCAGGTGGGGTGGCCTGAGGTGTCTCAGATGGCAACAGATGCCAATGTTTAAGCAATTGAATCTTTGTGTACAGTAGAAGCTGGACCACCGTACGTGTTGCCTTGTCAGACAGAATGCAGCTAGCATGAAAGCTTTCTCTCTGACAGGAATCACCATCAATGATTTGTCTTTTAAACCATGCTTAATAAATTATTAAGAAATAAAACCACATGCAATAAAGAAGCTTAGGGCTCGGTTCTGCGCTAATATGAATTATTGCCGCTGCATTGACTTCAGAGAACTGACTCCTTTCTTTTAATCAGCTGAGGATCCAACTTCTAATAGAGCTGATGCATGTCTTTTACATTTCACATCCATTGGTGTGGGATTTCCTGGAGTCAAGAACATGTGCTGCTAGGCAAAGTGTGTTGGGATGCAACTGCTGTCATTTGGATGGCTTCAGATATTTTCCTTTCCCTAGACAGCACTAGTGTGACTTGCAGTTGCTCTTCTGAGTAAGAAGAACGAAGAACGAAATTAAACCAAATAAAATGCAAATCCCTCCTTAACTATGTGTGAAAGCACATGTTTTTCAGCTATTGTATAACGTTTTTGTATCAATTGGTTCAGATTCCTCAGGGCCTGGTCTTTCAGGAAGGTGTGGTTAGTGGCTGTACTCCTCATTCCTGTGAAAGACTCTTGGCACACCTGGTGGAAAAGATGGATGGCCCCATCCAGGGATTATTCCATTCAACTGCTTTCTCTTTGGAAATTGATTCGTACCAGCACTATACATGGCATGCACCCATTTTGCCCATTTCTCAACTAAAGACTGAAAAATTTGGGGTTAAAAATAAGCACCTATTACAAAAATATCAGTTCTCCTGTTTCTAACTGCATAGTGAGCAGAATGCTGGCACTGAAGAGAACTTCTCCCATGCTTGATTTTTGTTTAAAAATCTGAAGTGCTACTTGACTTTATAATTCCCCTCAAATTCCCTAAAGTTGGCCTAGGTTGCTTTCAAGATCAGAGAAGGGCAGGTCAGATAACCAGATAAAAACCTAGGGATGAAATTCAGTCCATCTAATTTAGGCTGATAGGATAGGCATCTGCCTGTTGCAGGCATTTGTCTATTTCTGCCGCAGCTCTAGAGAGCCTAGGCATCTGGACCATTCATCCGGAAGAACAACTCGGGCATTTTTAAGGTGTTAAATTTAGTTGCAGTGAATTCCACTCTAACTGTCTAAAACCTTTAAATATGTGCTCTATCTCCTGCAAGGAAGAGTTGTATGTGAGTGACCAGTTTCTTCATTTTTTTTGTATAAATTGTCAGTATCTTTTGAAAAAAGAAATCCTACACTTTGTAATAAGAATTATTTTGTTTCTTTTATCCGTTTATTGTTAGACAAGATATTGGCACTTTAACCTGTTTAACCTTTGTAAATATAGGTGGTATTTCTTCAAGAGCTATGTGTTTTTATTTTTATAAATGGAAAAGGGAATGCATATACATTATTGTTACCTGTAGGAGAAAAAAATAATAATCATGTTTACTGAATGACTGTCAGGCAATGGCAGCTGTCAGACCAAACATGACAGTAGAGCAGAGATATCACATGGATTTGCCAAAAGCCCATTCACATCAGCATTTAGAATTACAATTTTATGCAATATTTAGCTGTTTATAAATTATTTTAGGCTGAATAGCAATGTCAGTTTTGACCTATTACAGGGTTACCTGCTCTGCTCTCCACACAAGGAGAATTGGCTTGGCATAATATTTAGTTACTTTTCTGAAGAGAGCTTTTGTCTGAGTAATTGGTTCTTATTAATGGGTGAAGGCTCAGACATGAGCTTCCTGAAATCTGTATGTGAGTTACAACTCCAGGTGAGCTAAATGCCGCTTATCCGTGTGCAGTGCATGGACGACTGCGGTCTGCTGCTGTCATCAGGTTTGTAACGTGTGCTGTAGCGACATTATGTTGTTCGAGGACTCACACTCTGTTTCCAGCACGCAGGCAAGGTGGAGCTGCAACAGTGCTTTGTTTTTTTGAAGTGTTTGATACACTTCACGTGGTGACAAGATTTTCAGCAAGGGGGGAAAACGGTTGGTCAGGTGTGCTATGGTCTGCCAACCTGGAGGAGATAAAAATGTGTCTGCTTACTCAGTGTGGACCTATGCCAAAACCTCTAGACATGCTATGTTTCCCCCCTTTGGTGTACTACACAAGGCTGGGGCCATCAGAACTCCAGAAGAGATTTCACAGGTGGAAGGCGCTTTCCTCACTGCTCAGCATGCACATAATTTAGACCACAATGTACAAAAGGAATGTACAAAAGGAAGTCAGTATTTCCATTGCTGTGCAAGCGGGTAAACCTGAGCTTGCTGTCGCTGCAGTGGTCAGTACAACCCAGTGAAACAGAGAAAGAAATTGCACCAGAAACCCGAATTAACTTTCCCCAACTCAGAAATGAGGAAGCAGCAACGGAACCATGACTCTTTGCTGTATTTTCTGGTAGTAAAGTAGTGATAAGACTGCAGCTGAAGTACAGTATTCAGAGGCTGGGAATTCTTAAAAAAAAATGTTTTTTTCCCTGAGTTTCAGAATAGAAAAAGTGGTGGAGTGAGAAATAACTAACAGGAAATGATTCTTGTTAATATATTAGTAAAATGGGACACTTTCAATGCAAGAAAAATACTGCCTTATCCTAGATACACCTCCAAGCGTGCCAGTAAATTGTTGAGAAAACAAGCCCTCTTAGGAGTCTTCTTACCATGCAAAAAGACGTTTGGACTTGATTCTCCAAAAACTTTACTCAAGGTTTACAGAATAAATTAGTTATTTTTGTTGGCATTGCACTGCTGTGAAAAATTGTGGTTGTGTGAGCATGAAGCCAGATGGAAGATACCCAACAGTACTTGCCTGGTTCTAGTAACTTTTCCTTCCTCATTTCACTTCCCACATTGAATTATTTACCATCAAAAAGGGATGTTATACTGTATTTAGATATGATTAGATTACGATTTACTCAGCCATGGCCTGATTCCACATTAAGATTTTCCTGATTACATCATAAGCTACTCAGTGTGATTTATTTGTCCTCCTGCATGTCAGATATACTTCATTTCATAGCAAAGGACATATAAGAAAGGATAAGTTTACTCAGTGGAAAGTGAAAACTAAAACTAGATGTGAGATGTTTTGCCATGAATCAGAGCAATTATTTTTCCTTGTTTGCTTCTCTTTCTTCAAGACATACTCTAGATTTCTTTTCTTTTTCCTATTTAAGAAGTTCTGTTCCTAATTTGAAGAATAATAGAGTATGTTTACATGAGTTTAGTCTGAGTAAGAGAAACAGCTTCTTCAAATTCAGCTGCAAACTGTGTTTAAATATCTATCCTTCATATCAACTGAAAATTGAAAAAGCATGAACTAAAAAGAGATTAAAAATGCACCAAAGACTTCTTCAATGGAAAGCTGATAAATACATAAGAACTGTAAAGAACATGAACCAAATGTCCAAAGATATGATACTAATCTGATCTTAAATTTATCTGATGAATTCTGGAAAAATGAGAAGCTCAAGGTTAATTCAGTGTTAACATGCTCAGCTTTATTTTCTAGATTTTTTTATAATAGGATGACAATAATGAAACCTAGAAACACATGAACTCCTATATTAGAATGATTGACTAAAAAAGTAGGTCGGTTTTTAAAATGTTTGAAATTGTACATACACAACAATACTGATAGAAAATTATTTCAGAAGTTGAGTGTACTTTTTTCCTTTTGGAAGACAATTGTACTGTCTGCTTGCAGAGTTGGGAGTCAACAATCTAAAATAATTTTCTAATATGATCCTAATTATGTTGATTTTCAGTGGAATTAGGCTTTTGTGAGAGCTGAAATTGACCACTTCTACTATGGTGACTGATCGTCTTGTACTTCCAGGATATCATTAATTCTTTTAGTATGTTAGAGAAATCATGAAGAATGCACCCATGTCAACATTTGGATCTTATTTTGAATAGCAGAAATAAAAAAGAATTTAAATTACCTTATTTCTAATAATTTTTTATAGGTTTTTGAATCCTGCAGGTATCTTTTGATGTATTGTGGGTGCTTAGGTACCCCTTTTCCTCCATATATATAATCAACATGTGTATATTCATTTATACTAGCTACAGTGCTAAAATCTAGGAGAGTGTTTGGAAACTAACATATGATATGGCTCTGAATCCTTCCTCTCAAGTAGAAATTAAACAGATCAAGCTCATCCCCACTGGCTTCCACAGACCAAGATGAAGAATTAATTTATCATCAGATACCTAAATGGAGTTATTAGTAGGCACTTAAAAATTTGTTTATCCATTTCAAAGTAAATAAACACTCCAGTCAAAATTCACGTTGAGTGTAATTTAACTAGAAGTGATTAGAATTTGCTAGGAGTGAATGCGGTCTCCTACTGTCAAAAATGTTCTCTGATTTACTTTGTGGGCTGAATTTAAGTTAATGATCAAAACTTCACGTTGAAGATTATGGGCTAAAACAAGTGATGGAATAAAGGGTTATAGAAGCAGCTCATTTGACTCATAAAAAGCATCAAATTAGTATAAACAGCTTTATATTTACACAGATTTTGCATTTATTTGCAATTAAAGACTTGAACCTTAAAAAGATGAAGAATGTGTGCAGGAAGAAAAGGCAAGTATGAAATAAACGAGGTCCACAATTCTTCAAACTTACATCCTCCCTGTCTGCAGCATCCTCACTGATCTGGTTGGTTTTTTAATGAAAGTTTACATAAGGATGGCTTTTCTGGGCAGTTTATTGCCTTTTGAACAGCCGCTGTCAAACACTTATCAAAGAGTTTCAAGCAGATCATATGTACAGTAATGATCATACAGCAGATCATATGTACAGTTGTCAGTGGCACCAACCACTGCCCAGTACAGAGTTTTTTTCTTGCAATTAGCAATTCAGAGAATTGCTGAGGCAGAGACCACACCATCTCCATGATTCTGATAGACACCAATGAATGTATCCTTCAGGTACGTATATAATGTTTGAACATGTATATATTTGGCCTGCCTTGTGTCCTGTGCCAGTGCCTTCCCTGGTAGAGTCATGTTCTATGCAAAGACAAACTACGGGCTTTGCAGCTTTTCAAGCCTACGCCTGATCATTGCATACCCCTTCATGTGTGCACTGGGGTTAGCTTTTTAAAAGTGTGCTACCTTTTTGAAAGACAGATCATGAATTCAGGACAGTGCTTATAGGTACCTTTTGCAAAGCAGGCAAGTGCTTATACCTCAACTTCTTTCTTAGCAAAATGGTGCTGAGTAATATTCAATCACCTTACCAAAACACCTTGAGATATACTGAGCAGTAAGGAAGGTGGGTAAATACTCATATTTTTATGCTGTATAAGAATATTTTTTAATTACATGATGGGTAAACACATTTATGAAATTCAGTGATGTCCTTATAGAAGTGGAAGATGGCATAATACACATAATAATTAACATTTGACATTATAGCACTGTACCAAACACGAGCAAGGAACTTGAGTAAATGTCATCAAAAGAAAACGACTTTAAAACACCAAATAACATGTCTGGAGTTAGTACTATGTTGAAAAGTTCATACTGATCATGCATATTTGAGGCACAGTGCTTGTGAGTGGAGTTTGTCAGCTCAGGGAAAGGTTACTGAGCTCTGGCTAAGCATGAATTGAGCATGCAGTATGTTGATATAAGCTCATAAGTGACTTTCATTTACTAAACTGACATACAGTCTTCATATTGTGGATACTTCTCTCAAATCCCATCTAAGATGGATGACTTCCTTTCAGATTCACTTAAGCAAAGATGTTTGGCCACGTTTAATTTGCTAAAGTAATTTCCAGATGAGTAGTTTCCTCCAATTGTCCATTAACATTAAGTGAGATTAAGGGAGCTATTAAATACCAATTCTTTTACTCAGGAGATCTTTATGCCTAGATAGCTTTCCAGATGATATTTATGAGAACTCTTATGATATACTTCATATGCTAAATATTTTAAATTCCTCTAAAGAGACAAAGCAGGTGGCTTTGTAGTCATTACAAAGAAATCTCATTTTGCTGTCCAAATTAGCTGTGGAACCAAAACAACACAAAATGTACACCCATCTCCTTGATAAATGCTGACAGAACCCTCTAGCCAAAAATACATCCATTTAAATCCAAAGTATTATAACTGGTTGTATTCATACAGCTTTTATTTACAGTGGGGAATTCTTTGCAATGATCTCTGACTATGATAAGTGATGGGTGAACTTTGAAAATATAGTTTAGTAAGACAACTAAAACACTGCTTGTTTATCCAGACTTCACTAAACCTTCTTGGAACATCTGATAAGATCTGGCATTCTCCTGAGATGTTCAGTACTTGCAAATTCTGGCTGAGCTGTGCATGAAAAATATTCAAGCGTAGTTGAGCTAGGTTTGGGTGGAGGAAATTCAGGCTGGTGCTCAATTTATGACATGTCTTATGTATGATGTGTCTAGATCTTTACAATGACCAGTGGAAAACAAATAAACAATGATAATAATTGCTTTGAACACAAAGAATTAAGAATTCTGATGAAATTATGAAAAATATTTTATAGCTCTAGGCATTTCGTAACACCTCTGTGGACTTTAGTTAATTACCCTGAAATATTTACTTGCATCTGCAATTCACTGCATTTCTATAACTGTAACTAAAAATGCATTTCCCTTCTTTCCTGTTGCTGCACCTGCCATTAGAGTAAATGAGCCTGCTGCGTAAAGTGCTTGATTTTTCAGACCCGTGGTTCAACTGCAGGGGGATACAGACAGGGCCAAAATGCGTAGGAAAGAGTCTGGTAAGAACACACACAGCCTTAATAGGAGGTGCAGAGGCAGTGCACACAGGCAGCTGGATGCGTGTCCCAATACACCTGGAGGATGCAACCTGCCATATGAGAGGTACCCGGAACAGATCCCATTTCAAGAGCACCGTGAAGGGAACAGAAAGCAGGGAGAGGTTCCTGTTTCTGCCCAAGGTGGTGGCAGCTGTCTGGCACATGGAAAAAATGGTCAGACCTGTGTCTGTTGTGCTGTACCATTAACACTGGTATATAAAAGATTAGCTGCTGCACTAGGTTGCCCCTCTCTATGGAGATGTCTGGTGGCTTGGAAGCATGGCTGTGCACAGCTCTGTCCCAACACAGCTTCTTGGCAGTCCAGAAAAGTCTTCTTCTCCATGTGGATTACCTAGGTAATCCAATGCTGAGACTCTCTTTGGAAACTCTAGTGAGAGGCACTGCACGACCTTCCATGTTCTCTGCCTGGCAGAAGGACCAGGCAGGCAGGTACTGGGGGGGTTACTGGAAATTCTATTCTGCCCAGCTCCACTGAAGGTCTTCCATATCTCTAGGAGCCCCTTTTCTTTCATTTTGATACTTGTCTGAAGAGGTTATGCAGCTTTCCAATGAGGAAAGTCAGACAAGATTTCTGTGGGAAACGTGGGAACTTAAAATTGCTGTGAGTACTTGACTCTGAGTTTATTAAGCACTAATCATTCTCTGGTGTGAAATGGGCTGCTCCCAGTCTTAAAAAAAATCAGTTTTCTGTGTTGAATTTTTATGAGAATTTTTAAGCCTTTTTCTCCTTTCCTGCTTAATGAATGTAAGCAATTGAATTTGTTTTATTCTAGAACAGATTCCCTGGATAATACTTAGTTTGGGGTATGAACATGCTGGTGATGTTTCTAACCTATGGCCAGCAAATAGTCAATAGTTAGATTCTTCTGCTAATGTTGGTTATATAGAGATAAATACATTTATGCTTGTTTTGTTGATTTTTTTTTATTTGGTTTTTTTTGTTTTCATGAGGTTGTTTGTTTTGGGGTTTTTTTTTGTTTTCCTTTTATATTTCTGACTCATTTGGATGTCAGAACAGGAAGCAAATCTCACTGATCAGTTTCTGTTGTAGCAAAATTATTTTTTTCATTCACAGGTGATTCCAGTTAAGTGATCCATCAAGTATTCAGTTTATCTTACCACACTTACTTACATGGATTATAAATATGTAGCCAAAACAGCAAAAGCAGCTAGTCATAAAACCCAAGAGGAAATTATGTTCCCCTCTAATAAAAATTTCAAGATGTTAGGAAATTTCCATTCCAAAATTTTTAAAAATGTTTCTATGAAAAATGAGAACAAATCACACGAGAGCAACTATTCTTTGAGCAACCTAGATGGTTCCTAAGGAGACCTATGGCCAAATTCCTGCTCCTTCCTACCAAGAGTAATTTTTTGCATTGGATCTACTGCAGTTTGTTTAAAGCAGTACCTCTAAAATTGGCTTTGAACATGACTCATCTGTGTATCTCCTCAACTAAAATTTAAGAGTAGATGTAGGTTTTGGAGAACAAAACAGTGGCATCAGTGGCATGATTCTGTTCTCTTCTGCAGTGCAAATGTAGTGGCTTCAGGGGAATAAACATGTGCATATAATACGTCTATATCATGATCTCTGTCTTTAGTTCCTGCTCTCCTCAGGCAAAAACTGTATCAGATAAAATTCAGGTGAATTATTACAAACTAATTCAAATTTATGGGTCATTAGCTTTCCTGTTCTTTGGAAAAAAAAGATTATTCCAAAGGAAAAGGAGAAGTTGAAGGCAAGATATCCTGCAAGATGGTTTATTTGAAAAGAGAGAGAAGAGCATCAGATACTAAAAGAAAACTCATTTTGTAATAGTCATTAAGGACTTAGAAAGAATGACAATGTCTCAAAAGGAAAGCTAGCTTACTTTTCCATTTTATTCAGATAAACAGACCGAAATATGGATGAAAATTCAGCTCTAGGGAATGCAGTAAGAACAGTGAAAATCTCAGAGCTGTGCTTTCTTATGCTACCCAGTGAAATGGAGAAGAATAGGCACTCAGAGGTCACTGCTCATCTGACCTGTTTCAGACACTGTTTGGAAAAGAATGAAACGTCTGCTTCCTTCAGTTGTCTACACCAGCAGCCTGGACTAACTAACTGAGATATAGAGATCAGGATTGTCATTATTTAGTAAGGTAAACTTCCACCATTGGAAATACTTCAGCTAAGTGTTAGTTGCTAAGGTTTAAAAGTGCTCTCTCACACTTTGGAAGTGTTAGAAAATACAGCAGGGCTATAATTTTTTATTTAAAACATGATGACTTCTGTAACATGATGCTCTGATCACTGTGGAATTTGAATTATCTATAAACATTATCTTTTCATGCTCAACTTGAATTCATTATTTCTATGAGTTATGTTTGTTACTGGTGTGTAAAAAAGGAGTTGGGAAAAGATTTGATCTTAAAAAAACAGCTTTTGTTCAGATGTATATTGACCAGCTTCTTTTGACTGCTGTAAAACTACAGGAATTAGCATTCTATTTCTGTTGGCTCAGCCAAGAAATGCAAATCCTGAATTATGATGGAAATTAACTAAGTAACTTCAGTGTTGCTGATAAATTTTTTCTGGAGAAAATAATGGTTCAAAATTAAACAACCAAACTATTATAATAATTTTTAAAAAATCCTTTTATTTAGGGTTCTAAGAGATTTAGTACTTTCCCATGCAAAATTATGGTACCGTTGTTAAGGGAATGAACTTTCAGAGTATCTAAGCTCAATCCTGTGAACATTTATGCACATCCAACTTGATTGTTCTTACTGACAGAATTATATAATGGTTGGATGAAAGGAATGCAGCAGAGGTCATATGTGAGGAATGCAACACAGCATACGTTCTTGTGCCTCATGACATATTACAATGAATAGTTATTTACAGTTTCTCTATCAAAGAAACTGTAGTATATATGAATTAAATACCATTCCTTTAGATAGTCTTTACCCTGCCTTGTGGGATTCCCTCTTTTCTACTGTTTGCTTTTGTATATTCACACAAGCTACTGAGTGTGGTTTCTGGAGTTCAGGTGTCATACTTTGATATATCCCTAATATTTTGTTAGATAGAGAGCAAGGACATAAACCTAACATTTTCTTGTTGTCTAAGAAGATTTAGAAGACTCTCAGGACTTCCCGCAATCCAGTCACTCTACAAAATGAAAGTGCCAATATTGTCAACTGTTGTGCAAATGCCATCATCGTGTAGGAAAAAG
Organism: Myiotriccus ornatus; assembly: GCA_036023395.1. NCBI lineage: Eukaryota > Metazoa > Chordata > Aves > Passeriformes > Tyrannidae > Myiotriccus > Myiotriccus ornatus. The sequence continues at coordinate 83,275,594 of JAYRBT010000001.1, read as the reverse complement.
GATATTTCTGATTCTGCTTTAACTGCTTCTTTCAGTCTTGAACATGGCCAATTCTTCAGAATCTAAAATATCTTTTAAAAATATTCAGTGTGAAAATTTGCTGGTTTTCTATCCCACTGGAAAATTTTTTTAAAAGGAAAAAAAATTGACAGTGTTGCCAAATACACTGTTTTGTCTCTTACCTTTCATTTCTTTGTATTTCTTTGGAAACGTAATTGAAAAATCAGAGAATTTAAAATTAAACACTATAAACTTCATAGCAATTACCTCAAGTAAAAATTTTCAATCTATTTACAGTCTTATTTTAATAGTATTTTTAAGGCTTTAATTTGTTTACAGCCTATGAGGTCACATATTGTTCAGATGTCTGTAATTGAACAGAAGAGCACGATCATAACTTTCCAGGATCAGACCAAGGCCCAACAAGTCCACTATCTTTCCACATACAGCCTATAACAAATGCTTACAGAGGAATCCAAGAATAAGACTGATATATGATTGTAGTTTTCCAAAATATCCTCTCATCCTTCCTTAGTGATTTGTGGCTTCCATAATGATTTACCCCTCTAGGACTTTCTTAGCCATAGGTAATGTCGTTGTGTTTCAAATTATGTAGTGAAAGTTTAAAGACCCAGGATCATATTTTTCAGTGTTTTGTATGATTGCATCAGCAAATTCAGACAATAATGTCTCTTTTTTTTTTTTTTTTAAGAGCTAGCATTTATTTTAATATGGGTAAATATTTCTATTCCAGTGTGTAGTTATCTCCATGTCATGAAAAGGCTTTTACTGAGACAGAAGTGAATATGTGAGTCCCCTATATAATAAGATGTCATTGCTTGCAGATGTATGCCAACTGGCAGTTTGATTTGGCTATTGGTCACAGCTCCTTTTTTGTTTTTAATTATCACATAGATAACTTGTGAATTGTAACACTTTACTGCGTAGTTTTGTTTGAGGATTTTCTTAATCCCGAGGCATGATAAATAATAAGGAAAAAAAAATCTCTTATGCCAAAAATCAAACAAGCAAATGTAGAATTTGATTAAAACCTCTGTAAGTGTCAGGTAAAATGTAAGGCCCTTTCAGATTTTTATTAGATACTGAACTCTTTTGTCAGCTGGTATAAATCAGTCAGCTTCAATTTATGTTAATAGAACTAGTCTGACTTGTACCAGTTGAGGAACTGGCTCTTTCAGCTACAGCATGTGTATGTTAAGTATCTACGTTAAGTCAATCAAAAAATTTTCCATGACAAATGATGAGGGTATGATAGAAACTAGATGGCAGGGAGTTGTGTTATATGGTGTACTTTAAAATTCCAGGTCAAAGGTGTATATCCTGTCCAAATCACAGGGACTGAGTCTTGAACATCCAGACATTTCCTTTAGAATAGATGATAAAAATAGAAAAAAAAAATTAAATCAAAATAATTTGAAACTGCCTGACCATCTATATTGTGTTTGATTGCTGACCTAAGCTGTCACAAAGAACTGATAGCCCACTGCATTTTAAGTGAAGAAGTTGTCACATAAAAATGTCATTGCAATGTCTAGTCCTGTCATCACTTCTAGTGAAGAGATCAAAGCCTAAATGGATAACAGCAGCTAAACTGCTCCTCTATGGGATGTGTTCTTTCAGGCCAGAGTTAAAAACTCTTGGTTACATGAATGAAGATAGATAGTCTGAAAGATGTTCATCTAGCTCTTCATTTGACTCTTTTGGATGAGATTCATTCTACTTGACTGCAGTCTTCTAACTCTTAGGGTGTTGTCCTGTGCTTTGTGAACAGACAGTCCTCTTTCCAGTCATTTATCATGTCTGCCTGGGGAGTTACCAGGTTTTATGTCGAGTTTAATCTCCCTCCAGTGGATTTTGTGTTTCTCCTTGAGTACAGAAGGGGTTTAGATGAATGCCCTAGCCTGCCCACTCACTTTGTAGAGCAGATGACTAAAATCTGGGCACTGAGAGCAGAAGAGATGGGGTTTCTAGGCAGGACTCAGCATGGTAGTTGACAGAACACATCTCCTAGCCATGAGGGTGTTGTAACCACACAGTCAAGTTGAGTAAGAGCAGTCACTGCCAACATTTTGAAGACCATCCACAGCCCACATGCAAAAGCCAGTGGGCAAAGGGCACTTTGAGTTTTATGAGTAGTGTATCCAGCCAGTACAAGGTCAGCACTAGGGTTCAGGTTCAGCTCCCACATTTGAGACCACAATCTGTATTAAAGTGGGAAAAAACAGACTCTTGGGGAAAAACAACATGCACTCTAGTACTCACGGACCCACAGTCTACATTCCTGGCTGGATAGGATGTGGAACTAGATCCTCTCTGGGCCCCAAATTGTTCTGATGACGCCACTTACTGCAAAAAAAGGAAGGGACATATTTATACTTCACTAGCTTTAAAAAAAAAAAAAAAATTAGTAAATTTTTTTAAAAGGTATCTATAGTTGGAAATAAAAAGTTGCAGTGATTGCACTGTGGGGGGAGGGAAAGAAGTTCATTAACAGCAGCTGTTACAAGGAGCATGTGAAAATTTTTTAGTGTTGTTTTCTTCTCCTGGGCAAAAGGATCTACTAGCACCTCCCATGACCTCCCCCCTTCTCCGTTAGCAGCATTGCAAATGGGTTTAATGTTTATACGGATGGTAATAGTTTATTGCTAGATTCTAAATATGTTACATAAAACATGTGTTCTGATTTTCAGTTGATCATGCTGTACCAGAGGGGAGGAAATGCAATTAAAATAAAAATGACACACTAACTGGTATTTCTGAAGGCAGTTTTTAGAATTTAAATTGTGACCTCAGTGTAGACCATAAATATAAAATTCATATGTGCTCTGCTTCCTGCATATAATTACCTATCACAAGGTTCATAGTTTAAATGAAATTCTTTATGAAGCAAGAAATAGTATAATAGTGTTTTCTGGCTTAGTGCCCTGCAGGATACATCAACCAAAGATACTTTTTCTAATTTTAAAGAGAAATAAAAACATGTGGAACACATGCACTTTTGATGCTGTAATCCTATCAGAATATGTTTGTTTTTATTAAATTTTCCTCATTGAATGCTTCCTTTTCTCAGTGCATTCAGGGGTTGACACCATGTTCCACATGAGTTTAATAGTTGTGTGAGCAGTCTGAAGGATCTTTCAGATTCTTTTCTTTCCCCCATTTATAAATACTTGAAGCCTCCAGTCTGTCTCGGTAATACTTCTGTCATCTTGGCATGACTCCTAAACAAACCAAATTTGGGTAGGTGAACTGTGTGAGGATTAAGCCTGCAGACTAGGTCTAATGCAACATTTTGGCTCATTTAATTACCCTATGCCATTTTTGCAGTAAGTTAAAGCCTTTGGTAGTGCACAGGCATGGATTCATCTCTCTCACAAGTTGCCAGTTTTCTGACTGTTCATCTCTGCATGTCTGTGGCTCTGCGTCTTTGAAAACCATTTTTAGGGACACTTTACTGCCTTACTCCCTGGTGCAGAATCTCAGAGATGTCCATGTACCTGTTAGCAACACCATTGAGATTTAAAAGGCATTGCTGAATTCCAAGTTTATCTTCCTTGTTCTTTAGGCAAACGAATTAAGCTGATCAATGTGGTTCAGTGTTCACATGCAGTACATCAATCACTTCTGTCATGAAGAGCTCCTCTATATTTTCACACCTCCTACAAGGCATTAAATCATCAGTGGGCATGTAAAAAAATGTCCTTGTTGATTTGGGTCACTAAGGAAGCTATTTATTTTTTTATTATTTGCTCTTGCTGCATTGGTTCTTGCTTTCAGTCTTCCAATGCTTCTCTCACTTAAGCACATAGGAGTGTTTTGGTGTCTCCTACAGTCTTAATTCCAATAGTAGGGAATTCAAATTGAAAATATTTACAATTCATGTGGGATATTTCTTTCAAACAATTTTTGCATTCTGTTGCAGCTTGCCGTTTAGATTTGTTCTATGTGTAGAAATATGTAAGGAATAAAGTAACTTTGAAAAAATACTTTTGCTTCAAAACCAATTTTATGGAAGCTGGTATTTAAAAATCTTTAAATGTGTATGAAGAAATCTGCAGCTATGTTTTTATAAGAGTACTGAGTTTAATAGATGCATATGACTACATTAATGGCATTAAAGATTCACCAAAATAACAGTGTGTGATAAGCAACAAATCCTAGATATGTTAGTTACTATTTATGCTCTTGGAATGATTATGAAGTCCAAAAATATATTTTGTTTTAAAATTCCTTCAGTTACAATACCACCTTGCTCACTGTAATCTTATTTACATGCATTTTAAAGCTATGGTAATCTGTCTTTTTGGTGTATGCTCAAGGATGTCTGTGGCTATTATGTGTACATGACCACATAAGAAACTGTGACAGGTAAAGAGAAATGTATGAAACCTGTGTAGAGATGGCAGCCGACAAAGATGGCAGTGAGAGATGTTCTTGTTGCAGTAATCTGATCGTGGCAGAATGACAGCATTAGAAAACACAGGAAGAAAAATGTTTAGGAAGCACAGAAATGCTAGCAGCTCTTCTATCAGTAGAAGAAATAAGTTTAAGATTTGTTTCAGAGCTCAATTCAATAGCCTAAATATAGTCGTCTAAATACCAGTGAAGACCACTGCTATTGCAGACTATGAACAGCTAGTCAGTTAAGCCAAAGGAGTCTGAAGATGCTTTCAGCTCAGCCTAAAGCAGGTGCCAGTGAAGGTCAGCTGTGTAGCTCTCCAAAGAGTGAAGGGGATTCTCTAGATCTTCACTGGCTATCTTCACTGACAAGAGCTTGGAAATATTCCTTGTATGTTGATACCTACATCTGGACACAAACTTCCTGGACTCCTCAGTTTGGAGGTGTTTGGTTTTCGTTTGTTTTGGGGAGGGGGTGTGTGTGTGTTTTGGTTTTGGGTTTTTGTTTGTTTGGGTTTTTTTGTTTTGTCTTGTTTTTTTAAAGTTAATTAGTTCCTTGTGTTTGTGTTCCCTAATATCTAATAAGATACAGCCACTTGATCAAATTACAATTCTTTTTCCATGGTTTTAACATTGTGATGTCTTTCTCCTGTGTGCATTCAGTTTTCTGACTCATCCTATATTTTTTTCCCCAGCAGGGGATATCTGTTATCTGAATATTTATTTTAAGAATATGTGTAGATATGTAATATCTTTAAAAATATTGCTCCCCATCAAGGAGGTTGTAACTGAGCAATATATTTAGGAGTTACTGGTAGAGTAGGTGGGAAGGGCAAACAGAGAAATATTGTGATAACATAAAAACACAAAATACATTCTTACTTTTTTTTCAGTCTGATAACACTTATGCCACTGATATTTATACATAAAAACAGTTTTGTGAGTTAAGCTGTTCTTTCCTTTTCTTATGCAGATTTTGGCAGCACTGAATGCATATAGAGAGAGGGTCTTGTCTCATGGTGGTGTGTCCCTATTACACTATCCTACATTTTGGATTTCTAGAAGGAAATTCTTTTCCTTTTTTTTTTTTTTTTTATGCCTGTGCCTTTAAGATTATGTGTTTGTTGATAATAGCCGCACATTTTTATTTGTTTGATTCTTCTAATCTGTTCCTGTAAGAATTAGGACCTCTGTGGTCATCTGTGAACACTCTGTAGATTTTCCTAAATTTCTTTCAGTTTGTCACTTATGTGAAGAGTGTATTACCATCATGCAACTAGGGTGCACGTGGCATAAGTGTGTTATCATAACATTATATATGTGTCCACTTGTAGATCTTATGTCTTTTAGTAACACCAATGAGACAACATTTGCTTCTCATTTTCCAGGAGTGAATGCAGGCACCATCTTGTTCTTGTATGCCAACGTAATGCATAACAAAAATTGCCAGTCAAAGTTAGAGCATTGTGAATAGGTAACTACCCCAAATCAGAGCATCTTCTGGCAATTTACAGCAGCATCAGGCCATATATTTCTTACTTTTCATGTTTTTATTGGTAGCCTTTATCATATCTGAACAGAAGAGTTGTGTTTATCTCCTTCAACACTGAGTGAAATCATGTTGCTTACTACTTATTGAAGAAGTAAATCTTTCTCTTACCTTTGCCCCTCTGCTTGATGTATTGTTTAGAGAAATAAAGCTGTTCTCTTCACTAAAATTGACTTGCTTGAGTCTCAGCTTATTCTTTTGTATATTAGATATGTGTCTTTTCCTTTTCAAGTGTGAGAACTAAAGGAAGGTGCTGCTTCTGTTATTCTTCTGCTCTAGGGTCCTTTGAAAGTTGTTATCTGGGTTAAGCACATTTGAGATTAATCAGTCCACAGAAGACAGGCCAGGTATCCATCATGCCAGACTGTTGTCATTAGTTTTTATTTCAGCCCTTCCAGACACCTGTATAAACCACTTTAGCAAGAACCAAGCTCAGCTGTATAGCACTGTATTTTTGCTGTCTGGCTTAAATTTTTTTCCTGGACCTTTGCTTTATTTTCAACTGTTTGAGTGATGCAAAGTTGCATACATTTGTGTAACTTCTGACTGGAGTGGACATTATTAAAGACAAACAGTATTCGTTCAGCAAATGTAATAATGTCTGGAAGTCTCCACGTGTTGTAGAGTGATCCCAGGCTCTTCAGCCATGGAGGTATCAGTTGAAAAAACCCTTATCTCCCCCAGGGAGGAAACCTGGGATCCATTTATGTGTTCTTTGTAGTTGATAAAAGGATTACAAATGGCCAGTTAGTATTTCAAGATTATTCTAAATTACTGATTAGCATGGTAAATTTCAAAACATTAAAACAAATGAAGACATGCTTTTAAAATAGATTTCCTTTAATACTCAGAGCTTCTAGGGCAGTTAGTTATAAAAGGCCAAAGGTCAACCGATTGGTTCCAGCCTGGAAATTTAGACAAGGGAAGTTCTTTAGGGCTCCTGCTTTGGATCAGGACCAATCTGAAAGAGCAACAAGCTTACTTTTTGTTGTTTTTTTGTTTCCCCGACCCTCCATTCCCCACCCCTCCCCCCCAGAAACTGATTTAATTTCTTGCTTGAAGAAGTGGCAATAATAATAGCAATACAGGAGGCCCTCACGCCTTACCATGTGGTAATTTGCATCCATAATGTTTCTATTTGTCTCTTCCTATTTCTCAGAAAATATATAATAGCATGTAATACTGAGATTCAGAATCATTAAGACATCATTAAAAATATACTAAAGCACATTTACTGGTATGTGATGTAATTTCATCATAAATAATGAAAAACTAAATGACAGCTGTCAAAATATTTCTTATTACATTAATTTTATTTTTTTAATTATAGGTCTGAACCTTCCAATAACTACAGAGGTATGTCTGTGTAATTTTTTAGTGTAGATATGCAATAAATAATCCTTGTTAACCCTGATGGTGAGTAACATGGAGATTCTTCTAGTACTGAGCATTCATATGCCAACTTCATATATCAGTAGCTTTCATTCACACAGGGAATCAAAATTTCTCATACAACCTGTTGTGTTGTTTCAATTTTGGTGGGTTTTTTTTGTTTGTTTGTTTTTTGGGTTTTTTTGTGTGTGTGTGTTTGGTTTTTTTTTGTAATCTTGCTAAGAAGTTTAATCTGTTTAGTTCATTAAAATGAACAGTTTAGATGTGAAATGGGATCAAAAAGAAAGACCCTGACCATCCTACTTAGATGTTCATTCAATAAAGAATTAGCCTATACTCTCTACAGCAATTGCTGACCCTTTCACCTCCTTTATTCTCCAGCCTTCCAGGACAATATTCTGGCTGACAGGGAAATAACACATCATGTTGCTGAAGCTCCTATTTAATCTCTATCTGTTGACCCTGTTGGCAAGTAACATCATCTGTCTCCACCTTAAATCTAAATTATTTCTAACTAATTGCTCCCTTTATATCTTCTCTTCGTCTCACCAGTTCACTGGCAAGGGTCTATTTGAATGTATTGATCACCTTTACTCAGTAGTAGGATAGAGGGCATGCCACAGGCACTAACTTACTTAACCCCCAGCAACAAGAGCACTTAACACTGCAAGGAGTCAGGTTCTTCCTTCCCTCTCCTCCGCCCCTCCAAACTCGAACTCGAACACAAAGATACAGCTTCTTTGTCCTGATTCTCTACCTTTCTGCTGCATGACTTTCAAAGGAGTTTATTATTATTACAGTGCTTGTTGTCAGAGCCCCTTCTTCTGTCTCTTGAAGTGCCTCCCACGGTCATTGCTGACTCTAGGGCCCCTTCTTGTCAGTTTTTACATTAATGACATTCCCAGTGTACCTGAAATCTGAAATATTTATGTTTGCAGATGACAATGTTCCTCTGTTTGCGGCTAATGTCTCCTTCTCTCCTTTGAAAAGACATATGTGATCAAGTAGCTTAATAATATGCAGTACCTCTTTTCCTTTCTACCCCCCTCTCTTGACAGAAATGTGGTTATACTCTTCTCCTGCTCACAAATTAGTTACCTTTCCATGGAGCACAAACTTTACAGTCCTAGAAAAGCAGCTTATCTGCTTCCTTAATAAGATACAAATGTTTTGCATCTACAGAGGTGATCTGTTCAGGTCAGAGATGAGGACTTTGGCTCAGCAGTACAGGGGGAGACTCAAGATGCTTTGGCTTTCTGGCAGGTTTGGCTTTTCAGAATGGCTGTATACGCATGAAAACTTATGCAAATCTGGAACTGTACTTATGTACGCACACAGATGTCTTCTTCTTTCCCCCTAGACTACACTGCAGCATCCAGCTCTTTCTAAAGGTATTGCATTCATTTGGAGGGGGTGGGGTGGAGGGAGAAGAGAAGGCTTCTTGTCAAATATTATGCCTACTTCAAAGGAATGGATTCCTAATCTATTTAAAATATGAAGTACATTTGGATAAGCCATGTAAATTAATGTTAACTTAGGGAATACTATGAGTAGACAACTAAAAGGGGTGGGGATTGTTGGTGAAAATCAATAAAAGGGAGGAAAGGAAATCAGGAAATTTTAGCTAGTAAGAAAGAAGAGAACTTTCAGCACTAAGGTATGTAATTTTTACTGCGAAAATAAAAATATGACCAGCCAAATTGGTAGACAAAACTGTATCTGCTAAAGATGAAAGGGAGCAAAGGATAACTCAGGGGAATGATAACTCATCTCTAACCCGTTAATTTAAATGCAACCCAATCAGTAAGGACAAGGCACCCTTCCCAGCAGTCACTGGAGTATTGAACAGAGACCCAAATGGAAGTTAATTCAGTTCACTGCTTCCAAGGTTCACTTGATGTCTGCTTCTGCAAGGGAACATATACAGTAGTAATAAGGTAAATAGAGCCAAAAGGATAAGACCAAGAAGTACATCTGTGATGCTGAGAGAAGGCTCCTTTTGCTGGTGTGAAAATAAAATAGCCCTGAAGACATACCATGAAACGAACAGGAGTGAGGGGTCTTACAAGGACTTCTACTCTGTCATTACCCAACTCTTGGACTTTTTGGAGGGGTGAGGAAAAAATGCAGTGAAGTGTTAAGCCCTGTCTGCTTTGCTAAGTTTTTATTTTCTGTGATGTTGTTTCTTTAAAATGTGTAAAGGCCGTACACAGAAGCTGTTTGGCAATGCAGGCTGAAGGGGCACATCAACCAGCATGGAAGGTCTACCTGGAAGAGCGCAGCGCTGTGCAGATACCTAAGTTGTCTTAAATACCAGCAGCTGTCTCACCACATGAGTGCAGCAGACTCTCAGTGAATGCATCCTTCTCCCCTCTGTAGCCTGGACAGAGCACTTTGCTTATGCGGACTGCTCCCACTTCTCTGCCACTTCTCTGAGACATGCTCCGAGTCAAAGCTGGGGATACAATATTAACTTCTGACTCAGAATTACAGTCCCTTAGCTGACAAGAAATGTTACTGAAGCAATGGGGAGGGTGTGTGTAACTTTGTCCTTAGGAGCAGGCTGAAAAACGGACTTGGTGTGGCTACCCTTTCTGCCTGTAGAGAATGGCTTTACCTACAAAGGTATCTGTGCTCTTCCAACAGAGCCTTTTCCTGAATGAACTGCTCCTATGTCTCTGGGCTCCTCTTGCCTGTGCCAGTTGCAATATACAGGAAATCACTAGCAAGTGCCCAGGCCAGGCAAGCAACTGTGTTATGCATCTTATTTATCAAGGCAAATTGTTACAGCAAAATAGATCACATGCAGAAACATACCTACCTTACAATATCTCAGACCCATACTGATGTTTGCTGTTCTTTTTAGCTCTTCGACATTTTCAGTCCCAAATTACCATAAAATGAATAAAATAGAATTCCACACAATTCCATCTGTAACTCACTAGAACATTGGACTTCATACAGTTCCTCGCAAATCCGATCATAAAGACTAATGAGTGCATTTGTGACGTTAAGGATTGTTGAACTCATTGTAACTTAGGTGGGGGAGCAAAACTGCTGCACTTTAATCCAATCTCTTTTGTGTGGATTATTGCTGATGGAAACTGACTTTTCAACCACTCATAAGGTTTGTCTTGGGGAAGCTGATGCATTCCTGAACAGTCAGATAATGGCCTAACAACTAAGGGATGGGACAGGTGAGGATCAGACTGCTGTTTGAAAGTAATTTATCATTTGCCCTTTCTTAGTCAGCAGGATCAGTGTACCCAAATAATTTTAATCTTTCACCCTCGATTGAATAAAATATAGAAATCCTGCTGGATATGGAAGACTAGAGGCATTAGATTTCCATCAACCCAAAAAAACTCCCATGTCCACTCATGTCTCAGAGGGATTGTTCTTCACTAAATACAGAATTAGTCTAATTTAACTGTGAACATGTAGTATTTTGATGTTTTTAAGGCAGATTTCCCAAGTGTGATGACATCTTTGCAAATGTCATGATTTAGGATTTCTAAAGAAATAAAGAGGAGGAAAAAACTGAGGAAGAAAGACTAGAGAGAAACATTCAGTCATTTCCAGACTTTTGGAATACTGCACTCAAGAATACAGAAGAAAAAAAAAGTTCATTGCAGCAGCAGATTCCAAACATTGGTTGAAAAACAAAAGCTTATCTAAATATGGTTCATTTCACTACATAATGTGTTATGAACACTCTATCCTTGTATACAACCTTTGAGAATGTATCATCCTTTATTCATCAAAAGTCTCACCCTATATCCTATTAGTCATAATCCTGTATTAGAAAAGCTGACGGAGCAGTTTTGTGTAAAAGCACATGAGAAGCACTAACTCAATAGATGTCTAGACATTAGTCTAACAAAACACACCCCAGAAACTCCTGTTTCTACTGAAACTCAGAGGACCTACAGGTAGATAACTCGGATGTACATATATAGATTGCCATGCTACTAATATATGTATACTCCATTTTATATATGTATATAATATATATGTGAATTACATACATGCTACTAATTCATCTGTGTTTTCACAAAACCTTCTTTGACTCAGTTTTCAAAAAGAAGACAGGTCGTCCTCAGGACAGCTGGCTTCCTGGGGTGGTAGACAGTGATGGGGAGCTGGATAGCCCACCTGTTATCCAGAGGAAGAAGTTAGTGACCTGCTGAGTCATTTGGATCCTCACAAGTCCATGGGACCAGATGGGATCCATCCTAGGGTGATGAGGGAGCTGGCAGAAGAGCTTGCCAAGCCTCTCTCCATCATTTTTCACCAGTCCCTTCTCACTAGGGACCTACCAGATGACTGGAAGTTGGCGAATGAGATACCCATTTACAAGAAGGGCCAGAAGGAAGACCCCTGAAACTACAGGCCTGTCAGCCTGACTGCGGTGCCTGGTAAGGTTATGGAATAGAACAGGGCAATCACATGGCACCTACAGAACAGATGGGGGATCAGACCCAGCCAACATGGATTTGGGAGGGGCAGGTCCTGCCTGACCAACCTGATCTCCTTTCATGACCAGGTGACCCACCTGGTGGATGAGGGAAAGGCTGTGGATGTGTCTATCTGGACTTCAGCAAAGCCTTTGACAC
>JAYRBT010000001.1:83176396-83255826 GCA_036023395.1 Myiotriccus ornatus | reverse complement strand
AAGGGAAGGGAAGGGAAGGGAAGGGAAGGGAAGGGAAGGCGTACCCCTATATAATATTGGGGTTTGTCCCTTAAGGTTTTGCTCTTTCTTTTTTTTTTTTTTTTTTTTCCCATTCAAACAATTTCTCTGTCTCAGAGAGCAAAATCCTGATCTCTCAGATTCTGCACAGTAATTTTAGATTTGTCAAAAAAGATTTGTAGTGGTTGGAAGGATAGAATTTAGCAACTGACCTTACTAAGTATGTCATTACTTATGCAGTGTGGTTTACTCTGAGTTGAGAAAAATGGAAATTATTAAAGTAATATTTTATTGAATTTAGTTTAGAGGTGATATGAGACAAAATAGCATGGAGATGATTAACTGAAAATCAGTCACGTAATGTATCAGAAATGACTGGAATAATAAAAAAATCCTCAAAACCTCTCTTACAATGTATGTAGAAGGGGGAAAAATATTCTTGCTAACAACGAGTATTAAGTACTATCTGTGAGTAAATTTTACTTGGGCTTTTGGCCCAAGAATATTGTCCCACTGGGGCTGGAGCTGTTGTAGTTTTTGGAAAAGGGCAAAAGAACCCACAACCTAAACATTCTGACATCAGTCAAAATAACTTAGGAGACACAAGGTTTCTGGCTAGGCATGTGCAACATTACGCATCTGTCCAGATTTTGAACGGAGTATACAGTTGTACACCCCTAGAACATCACACCTCCAGCATTGTTCATGTCTGTTCTTTGCCCTTCCCCAGTGTAGCCCAGTGGGCTGATTCATGAGGGTGGAGGAAGAATTTTACAAAGGCTCACAGGAGAACAGAAACAAGCTTTGTGGGGGATATGCTGTGATAATTAAAACAAAACCACAGAACAACTTTCGCCTCAACAATGCAGGTCAGTTAGCAAACAAAACCAAAGTTGTTTCTTGAGGAAAGAGAAAAGATATTGGTCTCGGAAATGAGCCTAAATCCAACAAACTTTATCTGATATTTAAAAAGCCACTAAGTGTAAATGAGTAAATGACTGGACAAATCATTTCACTGCAGCGGCATCCTCATGCTTCTCATCTACTTCTCAAAACACTAGTCTCTTGGGAAAATATATATTCAACATTGGTGAGAATAAATAGTCAATTGAAGAGTATTTCCCTAGAAAAGCAAATGGATGCTTCAAGAAAGCATTTTCATCATTAGAAAAGTTTTGCTCTTGTACTACTGTCCCTTACTGTGCTTACTGGTATTTTGCACAAAATCTGCCATTGCACAAAAGTACTTTTTACTTTGACATTTTCAAAGGTTCCTCTGAATACTGATTATCTTATTTTATTGTTTACTTATTCTGCATAATATGACTTTGATTGGGGAAACCAGCGAATCTGTCTTTATGACCAGTCCAGACAGTTGCTAATGTGCTATTTTGGCATTCTACAATTTTTCTCAGTGAACAAATGCCTTTTTTTTTTTTTTTTTTTGGTTGCTTGGGGTTTCTTTGGGGGAGAGCAAGCGCTTGTACAGGACTACAAGCGACAGACCTCTGTGATGTTAGATTTAGCATAAATTACAAGCTTGGCCAGAGGAGTTCTCCTCTTGGTGAAGAAGCGAGGTAGCTAAACCTAGAGAAAAGTAATTCCTTGGAGTTTAATATGATCGCTGGAAAGAAAGTGAGAATTTTTGGTTGAACACAGGGGAATGTAAGCCTTCTAAGTTAGAAAATTCACATTCTAGCAAAAATTTATGGTAAGACTGTCTGGAAACTGAGCTTTAAGTATTATTGTAATGTTATTACACATTAAATGGCATTATTTGAACAGTAAGGAATTTATTTTAAGAAAAGTAAGAGTCAGAATCACTACATGACTGAAAAATTAGTTTCTGTTATAAGTTGAGGGTTTTACTGAAAGACAAGCTGCTGAAGGTTATGACAGCATTTTATACTGAAAAGTGTATTTGCCATTTTTCACTCAGGTTTACAACTAAAAGAACAGGTTAGAACTGGCATAAGTCCTTTTAAGAAATAACAATGGATAGGAGCCTTTTTCCATCTCTGCTTGATAAAGAAGATGCACCTGTTTCCTCTGGGTATAGAGCCCAAAACCATTTTTTTTTTTTCTTCTTCTTCTTCTGTTATTCCATCGGCTTGCTTTTTGTACTGCTTGCTTGGAATCCCATACCTTGAGATCACAAGGAATGAAACGAGACTAATTTTTTTTGAGCTCTCACTGGGCACTCTTTTTTCATTAATGCTGCTCAGGTTTACATCAAAACTTATAAGTAGAACTTCCGGAATGAATCTTGTAATTGTGCAGATAAGTTTTAGTGTCTAAATAATTTAGAACATGTTTTGACCAGAATTTCAATAACCATAAACAGTTCAAATATTCGAAAAGTCCACAAATAGCAGGTTTAACTGTCTCAGCAATTAACATTCCTTCCCTGGTGCTCCAGGAATGATTTGTCAGTGATGTGAAACATGTTGTAAAAGTTCCTCTCTAGTTTTGTAGGTAGTTTGGGAAATGGAGGGTGGACATATAGGACAGCTGAAAGAGTCTAAGATCCATGTTTTTAAATGGGTGATAGATTATATCTGTTTGATTAAATTCTTCGTATATGAGCTTGATGTGGAAAATTGTGATTTGTTCTACAGATGTACAGAGTAATAGATATGTGCTTGTCATTGTTATAAATTAAAGAAATACAATTTATAATTATGCTTATGATTTGTAAGAGAAACTACAATAAAAAAGGAATTTGTTCAAATAAATTGGATATTGAGACATTGCATGTCCTGAGACCAATAAATAGCATTTGTTAAGCAACTCTACTGTCAAAGAGACTGTCACAGAATTTTGGCTTCTTTCAGTTCCTAGTTGAAATGCAGGAAAATGGATGAGATGGAAGAAAGCAAATGTTAAGCAATTAATATAGCTAAGTGAAAAAATAATGCTACTGAAAAGTGTCTAATTGAATTATAATTTAATCAGGATGTCATTTGTCCTCAATTACATAAAAATACCTATAAAAATACCTATGCTATGTCCAGTGCAAGCTTATTACTTTTTAATGTGAACCCAACTGGCAGTCACATCCAGTTAAAGGATAAAAAGATGTAAGATGGAAAGTCTTATTGAGAATACTAAGGTGTGTAGATCTGCACTTTTACATTTTTTACCATTCAAATCGCAGTGGAATGCAAGTCTTTGATGCCTGTTAGATCCACTTTTTATGAGACAGAATTTTTAATATTAGAAGTTGGATAACACTACAGCAACTTCTAAATCCCAGTGGGTTGGGGGGAAAAAAGAGAAAAGAACAAAATAAGAAAAAAAAAAAGGGGAAAAAGGGGGGGGGGGGGAAGGGGAAAAAAAAGGAAAAAAGAAAAAAAAAAAGAAAAATATTTGAAGAATTTGGTAACAAAAATAATTGGAGCATGAATTAAATTCTCATCTCAGCTAGTGGTGTGTCAACACATTTTGGGATGTTTACATGTGTTGAGAAAATTAAATTTTCTTTAGTGAATGTCCACACTTGAAGGGAGCTGATAAATGTTTTCTTTATGTTAAACTAGTAGTAGTAATTGGAGAGTTCATTTTTCTGTATCATTTTGGTAGGCGTAAAAATAAAAATACATCAGAAATTTTAATGCGCATTAGTTCCAGGTTGTAATAGATTCTGTATTGAGATTCTGCATTCATTATTTAGTACTTTATCCAAATTGTGAGGAAACATGAGTCAGGAAAACAACAAGCAGAGATTCAGTAATTCAGCTCTTTTACTTGAACACAGACATTGATGATGCCTGGAATTACATGGGGTACCAAGGATACTGATGCCTGGCAAGTGCACACATGACCTACGGAAGACCCCAGGGACATCTCTAGACAGATGAAAGCCAAGGAAGACACTCTGTGGTATATCCACTAGTCACTTACCAGGCAGTTGAATCTCATACCAAGAATGGAATTCAGGCTTTGAATTCAGCACCCTAAACTTAGGTTTCCATGCTGTAGCCATTCACATGAGTTAGGTGTCTATGTTCCCACTGAAGACAGATTTAATATATCTAGAGTGTTATTCAGAGGAGCCAGAACTGGTGTTACATATATTCAAATAGAGGTGAACTACAGCTCTACTAGAGTACACAACTAAAGTTATTTAACCACATTCAAGTGTCTGGTGATTTTTTTAATGTCTCCTGGAACTTTGATAGTCTTCCAGCTGTCAGTTCAGAAAGGCAAGTTGTCTCATAGACTCTACAATCCATCCAAGAGATCTGTGTGGATCTCCCAGGACACTGTGGCATCTCATATGACTTAGACCACCATGTGTGGACAGTCAAGTCCTCACATTTAACCAGCTTAATAATGGTCTGTACCCCACTTGTAGTGTTTGGTTCCCTGTATGGGTGTTTGGACACTTATCTCACATGCTGATACTCTTGTTTAAAGGTTGAATCTGGATTTGTGTTGCATCCGTATTTCTTTTTAAACAGTCACAGAATTGTGGTGCCCATGGCAGGCTTAGCTGCTGATCGAATAGGGTACCGTAGTTCGAATTGTTTACACGGGAGTGAATTCCAAACAGGCACTAAATAAAGTATTTTAACATGCCCGTTTTCTCTAATGTGTCATGAGAGCTCAGCTGAATGAGTTGAATGAGGGTTGTTTTTTTTTCCTGGAACACAGCATAGCATTAGCTGGAGCTAGATGATTTCGATCTGGAATTGTTTTGCCTCCATATAGCCTGGAGTCTAGACAGACAAAGCCTGTGTTTGCCAATAAAAGGTATGTGCATCCTTGGAAGAGCTGTATCTGCAACTTTCCCCTTCAGGATTCTACTAAAAGGGATGAACAGAGTAACCAAACAAACTTCTTCTGGAAAAATACTATTTCTTTTGCACAATAGCAATGAAGTTTTTCCAGAATAGAGGAGCCTGGGAGATGGTCTGTATTGTACTTCTTTGCCTCAAGGTTTGTCACCTACAGTTGGAAAGCTGAAAAGGCTCAGCTTTCTTACTAGTCAGGCATCTGTGTCTGCCTGAGGAATTCTTGAAATACAATTTCTCGGGTGCTAGACAGACTTTTTTATCCTTCCTGAATTCTTTATTTTCAGCTCATGCATTTTGGGCTGGTTCAGTAGGGTCACTCAATCTCCCTCTGAGGGAGTGACTGTACCCCCTAAAAGAGGTTCTCACCTTGACAGCTTTTTGGTTTCTGTTTTTGCTCTGTTACTCAGTGTTGTGGATATCTTGGAAGAAGACCAGCGACACCACCGCCACCACATATGCACATACATATGTGCACATATGTAGTCTTGCTTAAATTCTGCAGAGTAGAAAATATAGCCTATCACTTCCTTCAATGATCATCTGTTTTGTTAGTCCCCAGCAGAGTGATCCTGACTGAAAATTCTGAGCATTAAAGCAAATTACTTGTAGTAGTACTGTTAAAATTGCTACTGCTGCTCCTTATAACTGCTACTAACTGAACTTCATTTTAATAAGCTAGCTAAAAAGTTTTGAAATACAACAAAATCAACTTTTTATTGCCAGGTGTTTTAGCTAACCCCTTTTTTTTAATTACAAGTTGGTTTTTTTTAATACTCCCTTAATAAGAAGGGGTTTCCCCTCCCTTTAAAAATGTTCAAACTGAAATTTTTTATAAGGTGTACCATGTATTACTGAAAAAGAAGGGAAGCAGGATGAATGGTCACTGCAGAAAAAAAGAGTTACTATTCTCATTCAGAGTCACCAAATAAACTTCAGCATTATCATGGTGAACTGTATGCACTTCCTTGGGTGATGATGAAAAATATACCTTAGCACACAGAAACTCACTGTAGCTGTATGCTGACTGGTAATTGCCAGGGCAAATGCAGAATTATCTAAATAAACTCACACTGAACAAAATGATGATAAGAGACAGACTTGCATACAAATGCCCATCTTCATTAATGCTGATCTGAAAATAGGCAATGTGCCAGCTTAGTACATGGGTATTAAGGTCAGATCATAATCTTTCCCAATAATGGCTACAGGTACCTTAATTAATTATAAAATTACAATGAGATTCCCACAATGTTGCATATCACATTTTCATGAATACCATATTCATTCTTGTTGGTTTATCAAAATAATAGCTGCATTAATAAGGACTGGTCATTTGTTTCAAAGTGATCCTGTCAGCTAACACATGGAAAATTCTCATTCATTCCTTCCCTCTTCATTGTATTAACATTATTCATGCTGAACCCTGCTGGCATGCATGCAACAGAGTATGGAATTTGAGAATACTTTGGCACTAAGCAGCACCCAATTATCGGAAATTATTGACATTAGCAGAAATGGCTCTGATCCTCATTTTATCAGTGAGGAATACATTGCCTCAGTTCCAGCCACATGATAGCTTTTTAGCCTCCCCATTCTCTTTGTTGATTAAAACCAAAGCACAAGTGGGGGAATTTTTTTCTCCCCCCTGCCCCACCACCCCACCCCCAGCACAGTATCCTGATATCTGACTAAATTAACACTGCCCTCTGATCACCAAATGAATGGTCTTTGTGGGACCAAACCATGGGTGATCAAACAGAACGTCCGCCTGGTTTGACAGGTACAGAGCTGAGTTGCACATGTGCCTCTCCTGTGCCTGACATCAGCAGCAGGAGGGGTGGAGCAGTCCAGGGAGCTAGTGCATTTACAGTTGTTACCAGGGAAACAAGAAAAATTGCAGACGTTCTGTATTATAGATACTGTGATCTGAACCTGGCTTTATCACAGCAATATTTGACTAATATAGCCATGTACTGTGCAATATTAGCAAAAAATTCCAAAATTTTTATGGCTGCAGTAGGAACCTCTCTTATGTAGAACATTAGTCATTAGAATTTAAATTAGACTTAAAAGACAAGAGAAACTGAAATATCATGTTCAGCTACCTCCTTAGAAAAAGATGTCTCAACACTGAAATTCCACTGCAACTTCACTCATCTGCTTAGCTTTGCAGGGCCAGCAATGCCAATGGTGCTTTACTCTCTGAAAGTTCCCTTTCCACTAGGGTTCCACCTTCTCTTCTCCTTTCACGAAGCCTAAATTTCTTCTTGGTATTGCATAATTCTCACCAATTTCTTTCCAGTTTAGACTCTCCTGTTCCCTCTGGCACAGCACAAAAGCACAAATAGCTTGAAGTAAAGTTGGGTTGGAAGAATAACTGAAGATAATCGGAATAAAATTTTTGACATGGCAGAGGAGAATTCTTTCAAGTTCATTCCTGCCTTGTGTGGTGTTATAGTGCTATGCGGTATCACTCAGTCAGCAGAAAGTAGAGCTGAAAAAGAGCAGGTCTACAGAGTAAAGCAGTTGGGGCTGAAGGACTGAGGTCCACACTCCATGAAACTTAAACTTGGACTAAGCCTGTGAACTGACTAAATCAGCCTGTAAACTGACTTCCTGTTAAAGGTTGCACCGCATTAGACATGTTCCTGGACTGCATCCCTCAGTTTAATTTCATCTGATGCTGTTTTAGCACTCTGAGCCATTCTATGGTATGAACCTAATAACAGCAAGTGGGCAAACTGGAGATTTTTGTTTGAAAGACAAACTCCAGATATGAATTGAAATGCTAGTGCAGATACACCCAAAGTAACCCACAATCTTAGTAAGACAGAGGAAAAGCACAAAAATATATTCTGCTACTTCTTACATTCATCTAACCTTTCTGCAATCCCCTCTCCTCAGTAAAAGGAATGGTGTCATATTTGAATAGTGTATATTGTGCTCAGAATAGCTAAACCAACATATTTCTTATCTCTCCTAGTTCAGAATGTCTCTTCAGTTTAAGCTGAGTTTTATCTTGGCTATTTAAGGGTTTGGGTTTATTTGTTTCGGCTTTTTTATCAAAATTGTTTTACGCTGATGGACAAAGTCGTTTTCCAGCTATCTGAACCAGACATCTTTTTAGATCCATCATACAAACCTCTATAATTTACGCTAAAGCTGTAACTGGTGAAAATAGAATGCTGCAACTCTCTCTGAGTTTACT
Organism: Myiotriccus ornatus; assembly: GCA_036023395.1. Lineage (NCBI taxonomy): Eukaryota > Metazoa > Chordata > Aves > Passeriformes > Tyrannidae > Myiotriccus > Myiotriccus ornatus. Next base: position 83,247,801 of record JAYRBT010000001.1, on the reverse strand, counting down.
ACTTTCTCACAGCCTTACACCAAGTCTTTGTTATACACCAAAGGAACACGAAAAACTGAGAATCTCATCTTTATTTTTGCAGCCTCTTTGCTGTAGGGAGCAGTCAAGTGTGTACACTTATTTGATACATTCATCCTGTGTGGGAGACACACACTCCAGAAAAGAGACCCTTAGCACATCCATTGCAGTCTTACTTTGTAACCTAAGTGTGAGACTGCACTTCAGAGGTGGGAAACAACAAAGTGTGTACCGTTATCCCTGATCAGTAAGAAAGAAATCCACTTTCACTGGTTTTGAAGCAACAAAATTATCTTTTCTGATATGAACTGTGATTTTTAAATTTTTTTAGATGAGTGCTGTGCAGTCAAGCAAAGCCTCAGACACAAGGATTTGGGGCTGGAGCCTGCTCAATGGAGATTTAGAGATAAAAAGTCTCTAACAAGCTCTACTGCAGGTATAGAGCTGCAGTATATATACTGATAAATTATATAAAAGTTTTGAAAGTCTGTAATCTAGTCAAACCCAGCTGGTTTTCAAATGACAACAGAATAAAATGTTTTCTGCAATATTTATGCTAATTTTCATCTTCCAACTAGTGGTCTCCAGAAAAAGAAATGGAAAGTTAATTTAACACTGTCAAAACAATCACTAATTCCCTACCTTTCTTCTTTCTGGTTTTCACTTGTTCCTGGTTTTTTAGGGTAACTGAACCTTCATAAGAGGAAATAGTGAAAAACCATAACCAGTTACATTTGCAGAATTATTGGCAGGAGAAAGCAGACTAAACTAAGAAGTGATAGACTTGCTCTGCACCCAGGTACTAGCTGGCATTTCTATTTCAGTGAGTAGAGGGTGGCTTACAAATGTTAAGGCATTAAACTCTAGCACCATCACAGCAGTAGCTCTGACAGGGACATTGCAGTGACAGGCAGGGAGGTACAGACTACTGCTGATGTAATCCATCAGGAGTGCTGGCACGGGAGCTTGCCACGCCTGACTTGAATCCCCTCCCCGCCAGCTTCCCTTCTGCCTTGATAGTGGTCTCATCTCAGCTTGCAAAGTCCATTAAACATATACACCATTCAAATCATCCCAGTTCCTTCTGACTGATAGCAGCACTTTGTCAGCTTCAACAGCTCCCTGCCCCTGCTTCACAGGGAGGATATGATAACGAGGACGTATGGAAGTGTATTTTTTTAATTACAGGCATTTTGACTTGAGTAGAGGAGGAACCTGAAAAATGCAGAAGTGTGAACAGATCTACATAGTTAAATGGAGCCCTGGCACTGGGTTGCTGGCAGTCACTGAGCTTAGTAGCAATTTGAGGATGAGGAGAAGGAGAAGGAAAAGAAAAGGCACCCAGGCATTGAATTATATGTTTTAATTGAGAGCATATTAAAACATCTCCACCGTACTTGGTCATCTTACCAATCTGCATGTTCATTTAAAGATATAAATAAAAAATTAAAACTGTTTAATTATTTTCTTTCAAAATTAAAGTCATAAAGAATCCCTCTGAAAGATTTTTTAATCAGGTTCCAAGAAAGTCTTAGAAAAGCAAGCCCCCCCTTTCACTTTTTAAATGGAATTTGTAATCTAATGAGGAAATTATTTATGAAGTATTTGCTCTGCACCTGAAAATACCTCCAGTGAAATTATGTTTGGCAATCTGAAGCACTTTGAAGTCGATGGAGTGGCAATAAAAATTAGGCCTTCATTAAAGAGCAATGCTTTTTCTCCTGTAAACTGGCACCACCTCAAGAGGTCAAACTCTGGGAAGGCCACAGATCTCTGCCCAAGCTGTGCCTCTGCACCACACATGGAAGCAATTTAGTCCATATTCTCTGCTGCTCTTTATGAATTTCTCCTTCCCCCCCCCCCACCATCCCTTTTTCAAGCTTCCCTCAACAGCTTTCATGTTGCATTTAGGAAATTAACAGTAACTGTCAAATTACTCTGCAAATAGGAGAATATAAGTTTGGAAGGAGTGGAACTTGCCTTTTGCCCTAGGGCCAAGTCAGTGGAAAGGCAACAACGGGATCCTTGAGAACTGTTTGGATAGACTGTTTTAGCAAGCCAGGTTCTTATTTTATCAAGTGCACACAATTTTTCCAGTTGCAATTTTTCCCCTCTTCCTGTAAATAATTCTTTCCCCTGGTGCACCCCACTTGCTGCATGGACTGGGAAAAGAACTGGGAAAGATTATAGCTGCAAAGACTGACAGGGTGGGTATTAACCCTTTGGGAGAGATGGAAGAGATACTGAAGTGGAGGATCCTTGTGGGATTATGTACAAAAGGTGCAGCTTGGTTTGAAAAAGACCCACCCCACTTCTCGCATGTGCATACAAAGACGATGTAAAGGAGGGAGTAGTTAATTAAATACTGAAATCTTTTGGGAAAAAAGTGAGAGAAGAAAGCTCAGAGGAATTGTAATCTATGGAGATGTAAGCTAATTACTTAATCACTTGCATTTGTAAATCTTATTATTGGAAAAGAAATTCCCGTAGTGATTAAATTACAGATATTTATCTGCTAATAGCCCTGATTAACTGGTGATGCTAATCTGTCATTCTGAAAGCCAATATTAACGGCATCAATCTCACAGAACAATAAACAGTTTATATGAAAGAAAACTTTGTCCGTGCAGGGTCCAGATGTGCGAAGGGAATGTGGGATGTGTGAGATTCTGGAATTAGTTTGCTGGACCAAAACAGGCGACATTCTCAAAATGAGTTGTTTTGGCCCATTAACCCATTGTCAGGCACAATGTGCTACTTAGTTATGAACAAATGCCGTCTATACTGCAAAAGCAATTTAGTTAGCAGAACTTCTAGGGTAAATAAATAAATAAATTCCAGGCTGAATTTATTACCAGAAAGTTATTAGGACTATGGCAGGTAGGCCAGAGAGAGTTGTTACTACATCTTGTTTGCAGGTCCTGAAAAGAAAAGGTAGCTGATGGAAGCCAAAGAGAGGTATAATTTATTTATTTTTAACAGATACCTGACTGATGCTATTGATTTTCACTTTAGCTAAATAAACTTTTTTCTTTTTAATCAGTGTTTCTTACCACAAGGGAAAGTGATGAAGAGGAAAAGTGGAAAGACCGGTACCTTAATTTCCTCTCCATGTTGCAGGGCAGGTTTTACAGGGAAATGAAACTACAGCAAATAAACCCAAGTCAGACCTTCAGAGGAAATTTGCTGTGAAGCAGACAATGGCAAAGTACCCAGTGAAGATCAAGTTTCCTATTTAAACTGTTCAAGAAGTACTGCAGGAAGAAAAAAGAAAAAAGTAGAAAGAAATGAAACAATTGCTGTAAGTGCTTGCCTTACAGAGCTCCTATCTCAAATATATCTGGAATCTACCAATGTAATCTTTATGATGACCAGATGTTACTATTTCTGGGAATGTCCTGAGTTTTCAAGGACTGCTCCAGTTTCCTGGCTGATTATATTAAAACTGGTGTTTTCCTCAGTTACAATAAAATCTGCCAGCTGGCTCATCTCATCCTATCAGTGCCTCTCACTGCAATCTCCTTTATCCCAACAATTTAAGCAAACTTTCTTTGTGCAGAAACCACTACAATAATGTTTAAAACAAGACTCAAGACCTGTCAATTAAATTGTGGTGGGTTGGGGATTACTGGAAAAGGAAAAGAAAGAATGGAAGATGAGAGAGGACTACGGCATGGATTCCTTGTGCTGGATGCAAAGATAAGGATGTACTGAAAGCATTGACAAGAAAGGGATAGAAACTTCATTTACTTCGGCATACTACACAACAAGCCTCTTTTTTTACACCCAAGATTTTCTGTGGTTTGTTTTAATGGATTTTTTAATGGATTTTCCTTTTTTTTTTTTTTCTGTTCTTCCCTCCCCCAACAATAACAGATTTCGCTAAAACTAATAAATAAGGTCTAATTAAGCATCTACAACAGGTCTGACAAGCTACCACACATCCAGTGTAGTTCTACAGTCTGAGCTCAGTGAATCCTTTCAAAAAACACCAGATTTGTGGCAAGTGTTAGGCCCAGTCTTTGAACATCTGCCTGTGAATTTGCCTGTACACCAGTTCCCAGATAGCATCTGATAGCTAAAACACTCTGTACAAGGAATCTGTGCCTATGAAGTAAGTCTGAAGTATCTCAGACTGTACTGGCTTTACGGTCTCAGTGTAAGCAATTTGTGCAGTGCGTGCACCAGTATTTCTGCGTGAGAGGTATTTAGAGGATGCCCAGTTTTTAAAGGTTTTGTTCTCAGTGGCAAGAACAAACAAACAAAAGGGAGAACAACATAAAAGATTCAAGAGCCTGAGCATTCAGGCTTTTTGAGAAGCAGAACATTGCCAGTTATCTGGTGTGCTTAATAATAGAGATTGCTTCCATGGATAAATACAGATTACTGTGCATTTTCTACCTCTGCACTTTTGAACAAATGCAGCTATGTGGTTAGGAACACGGGACAAGAAAATACAGAACTGCCTGCTTCCATTGGTCCAGGGATACACAAGGGTGATAGTCTTTACACCTAGAAACCCGAGGTGTTATGCAAGCTGGTTTGGTTAAATAATGGGGCCTATTCAGTACTCTTGGGCAGCTCAAGGTGTTCTGTATGTCACCAGGAGCGTGAAACAAGCTCAGGGGTGGAATAACATGAAAACCTGCAGTGGCAAGTGAAGACAAGACTGGGGGGAACCTCCTATTATCTGACAAACACTTGTTGTGGGGACACCACAGCAAGAATTCTCCTAGGGTAGAGGAGACTGTGTTTTCAGGTAATGTAGAAATACTCTTAATTTATGAGTGTGCAGACTGGAAAGTGGAATAGAGGAGTGTTCTCATATTCCCTGTCAGGTTTCTCTTCCAGAAGGTTAGGGAGTGCATAAAACCCTGCAACTGAGGAGTGATACTGAGTCACCATTAAGAAAAGTTTAGGTTTTTTGTTGGCTGAGTTTTTTCTGTGTGTGTAACACTGGGGAGTTACTTCCCTAACAAACAGGGTACCTTCTATGTGAAGATTCTTACCACAAGGAAAAGGAGCCCAAACCCAAGACTGACTGACTGAACACAATGACAAATAATTTAGCTTTGGCAGCGGTGTCTTTATTATACAAAAACACTCAAATGAAGGGGACCTTCTATTTTTCTCTTCATATTTTAATGAATATATATTTCATTGAGAAGGAACCACAGCAAACAAACTCAAAAGAAAGCAGTGTAATGGAAGACCAGTGAACTTCTAAAAGAAGAATGGGAGCTCAGAAAGACATTTTCTATTAGTTAAATAAATTATCGGTGAAGCTCAGGAAAAAAAATATCTTCAGTGAAGATTTTAAAACACTGGAATATTTTCCCCTTTCTGGAAACCACCCTGACTTGTTGGGATCAAACAGATGCTAAAGGGAACTGTAAGGTTTCAGTCAGTCTCCGGAAACAGACACATAACATTTCTGAAGCCTGAAGTGGTCTGAAAGAGAAATACAATATTTTCTCAAAAATAAGTACACATATTAAATATTTAGAGTAGAAAGCTTCATTTGTTGCTGGGCTTTATCTGTCTAATATCAGGGATGAAAACTCAACAGTCTGAACCTGAGTTCTGGTATGAAAGGACAGGGAGCTTTGGTACCTAATTTTCCACCCATTTAAACTACTAATTTTAGGCATTTTGAGTTAAAAACTTTTAAAGTTCCCTTAAACGAGTTGTTGTTTCACACTCTGATTTCATTCAGGTAAGGGAAAAGAAAGGCATAATCTCTATTTTTTTCCGAAATATTTGAAACAAAAGGGCTGCTTTTATAAAACACTGGTGGCAAATGGTTAAAATGTAAAAAAATATTCTTTTTAACTTACTTACACCCTTCATTTTCCTTTCCAAGTGTCTGTTAGCATATTTTCTCTTCTGTGGTCATACTAATTATGGTACTGTTATAAGTAGTGTTATCCTTTTGGTAGTGAAAATAGCAATTATGACAAACAAAAAAGCTTTGTCCTTCTTTCAGTTTGTCTTGTCTCTTTTCACTGGGAGCTCTGCAAGGCACTTTCTTAGTCTCTGTTTACCAGGTAGGGATACAATATGATTCTGCTGTCAATGGGAGCTGCGGGAATTCTGTAATTACTTCTAATGTTCCCGTTTTCCTGGTAAGGGAGCTGGAACAATGTTGGAGCCAAGCGCACATCTTGAATGTCTTCTGAACATTAGGAAACTGAGACTGCTTCATCCTCCTGCAGTCCTCTTTAAACAAAGTTTTATTTTTTTAAAGAACTACATTTTTCAGTTTTTGGGGTAGTAATGCTTCATCAGTAGAGATGATAGACAAGTATTGAGGAAAAGGATGAAAACCTTTTTTTCTAATTTATATGGTATGTGCAGCAGGAACTCCTATTAAAGTTGAAATATTTGGGCATAAAAGAGGCACATCAGTTTTTATCTGAGCCTAATGATAGTTTCCCAGTTTTGTTTCCTTTCTGAAAGAAGTATGTCTTTCTACCATGGGACACAAATTCCAAGTGGCTTTACAAAACATTGTCGATATTTATAATGATGCCTAAATGCAAACCTGCAGTCAATCTGTTTGGACAACAGCTGTGATGTTATCCTTTTTTCTGAATAAGCAAGTCTAATAACATCCTGTTAAATAAATAATTTTTCACAGGCTCTAGCAACTCTAACTGCCCAAACAGCAACCTGAACGGCTTTGCACACACAAATGGTATATTATGAACTGTTAACTGTCATGAATTAATTTGTGAAAACAAAGTCTTTACTGTGCAGAATATCAGAGGATAAAAGTATATTTCTGTCCATGTCTCCTCCAAGTCTGTGATTATAAGATGAACTTGCAGGAGTTAAAATTTTGGTTTTGCAAGTAGGCCCATGTGATTTCACTCTATATACAGTCAATGTAGCAAAACACTTTCAGGATTATAGCGTGTTCTGTCGAAAGATGAGTCTTTCTAAATATTCTGGATCTGGATGAAGAACAATAACAGGTGTTGAGGGAGCATGAGATGAGACTGGAGTCAGAACTATCACTGTTGTCTGAATGTTTATGCCCAAGATCTTATATATTATTTGCAAGAGCTGCCTCAAAAACAGTATCCACAGTTTTGTATCATTCTGTCACCCCACTGTAAGACTGTCGTTGGTGTTATCTACTGAATTTGCATACCTTGACTTGTTTAGGTAAATTTACCTCTGGAATTTTTCTATTAGAGGACTCTGGTGTGATGTGGGATAATGTGATGTGGGGTGAGGTGATACACAGTAAACTATGGTTATTGACTGGAGATGTGGGACAAATGGTTTTTCCAAACATTTTTGAGCTGTCCAGAGAATTCCTTGCACTGGCCACTGTATCTCCCTTCCTCGTGCCTTTAGCAGTAACAGATGATGAAGCATGTAATGCATTGTGCTTTGCTTCCTCTGCTGCTCAGTCAGCAATTAATCACATTCACCTGTGTCAAAAGCCTTTTCTATAGATGGAGAAATAAGAATCTCATGCAGCCACAGATGTGTGATTTTCTATGTTGGTCATTTCTTCGATTTATGCTCTCTTCATGAAGGAAGGTACAACTGTGGTACAGAGAGAAACAGAGAATGTAACACTTCCAGGAAAAATACAGAACCAAATATTACCAGCAAATTACCAGTGTCACCCAAACACTATCAGGACATTATTAAAGCAAAATAAATAGAAAATTTCAGTTGGGAGAGCTACAAATGATAAAAAGTATTCTATCATACAGAATCACAGAATGACAGAATATGCTGAGTTGAAAGCGGCCCACAAGGATCACCGAGTCCAAGCCTCAGCCCTGCACAGGATCATCCCCAAGAGTCACACCATGTGCCTGAGACTATCATCCAAACTCTCCTTGAACTCTGTCAGGCTTGGTGCTGTGACCACTTCCCTGGGGAGCCTGTTCCAGTGCCCAGCTCCCCTCTGGTGAAGAACTTTTTTCTAATGTCCAACCTAAACCTCCCCTGACACAACTTCAGGCCATTCCCCCAGGTTCTGTCACTGGTCTCCCCAGAGAAGAGATCAGTGCCTGTCCCTTCCCTCATGAGGAAGTTGTAACTGCAATGAGGTGTCCCCTCAGTCTCCTCATCTCCAGGCTGAACAGACCAAGTGACCTCAGACACTCCTCATAAAATTTCGGCTCAAGGCCCTTCCCCTCAAGGCCCTTCCCCATCTTTGTTGCCCTCCTTTGGACACTCTCTAATAGCTTAATATCTTTCTTATATTGTGGTGCCCAAAACTGCACACAATATTCAAGGTGAGGCCGCTCCAGTGCAGAGCAGAGCGGGACAATCCCCTTCCTTCACCGGCTGGTCATGCTTTGCCTGATTCCCCCAGGACATGGTTGGCCCTCCTGGCTGTCAGGGCACTGCTGACTCATCTTCAATTTGCCACTGACCATGACCCCCAGGTCCCTTTCCATGGCACTGCTTTCCAGCATCTCATTCCCCAGTCTGTACGTACATCCTGGATTGTCCCATCCCAAGTGCAGAATCTGGCACTTCCCCTTCTTGAAGTTCATATAGTTGGTGATTGCCCAGCCTTCTAATTCTTCGAGGTCTCTCTGCAGGGTCTCCCTGCCTTCAGGGGAGTCAACAGCTACTCCCAGTTTCGTGTCATCTGCAAACTTGCTTAGTATCCCTTCCAGTCCTGCATCCCAGTCATTTATAAAGAGGTTAAAGAGCACAGGGACTAAGATGGAGCCCTGTGGAACTCCACGAGTGACAGGTTGCCAGTCTGATGCTACTTCATTCACTATCACCCTCTGTGCTCCACCCATGAGTCGATTACTCACCCACCACACGATGTGTTTATCCAGCTGTGTGCTGGAAATTTTGTCCGGAAGGATTCTGTGAGAGACAGTATCAAAAGCTTTACTTAAATCCAAAAAGATTATGTTGCTGGCTTCCATTGGTCAGCCAGGTGGGCTACCTTGTCATAAAGGAAAATCAGGTTCTCTAAGCATTACTCTTGTCTCCTGAAGCTGTGCTGGCTGTGACCAATGACTGTGTTGTCTTTCAGGTGTTCTTCAATACTTCCCAGAATAATCTTCTCCATAAATCTACCAGGCACTGAAGGGGGACTGACAGGCCTGTAGTTTCCAGGGTCCTTCTTCTTAACCTTCTTGAAAATCAGGACAACGTTCACCAGCTTCAGTCAACTGGGACCTCTCCAGGTTCACAAGACTTAACAGAACCTCGCATTAACACTCAGATCTCGTTTTGCTTCTCAAAGACTTGAAAAATTTCTGTGGCTTCTAGCTTACTTGTCTAAGCAGTCGCATGGATCCTATGTAGGTCAGAGACTTGGAATACATCTCTTTCTTAAAGAATGTTGCAGTATCTGTGGCTACTGGGATTCTGGTATGAGAAAACCACCTTTTTTTTTTTTTTTTTTTTTTTTTTTTAAATATACAATACAATAATCATTCAGCCATTAGAGAATTTAAGCTGAAAATCTGATTCAAACTTCACTGGAAAAGTAACTGCTGAGAAGTATGAAGATAAAGTTCAAACATCTTTGATGCCTGATTTGGAAGAGGTTCCAACTCTCTCATGTGACTATTTTACAGGGGCATGATGGGGCATCCACTTCCTTTATCTTATGAGAAAGGCCTAGACCTATTCTGAAGGTACTACCCAAAATGTAAATGTTCATTTAGAGGATGCTCTTTTTCGGCTCATATATTAGTCAAGTTTAGTTTCCATACAAAAGTAATAACAGATATTGTGATAATTAATTTTTCAGTTAGGCAAACTTCCACACACAAAAATTAAAAAAAAAAAGAAAGGGTATATTCCATAGCATAAGTGTAGTTACAGCAGCATACCAATAATGTGTTAATTCTGTCCTTACCAAGAAATATTTTTATTCACCTGAAGTCTTGTTTCACCTATAAATAACTGTGTCCCAGTTAAGAATGCGAATTTCACAGTTTTAACCTTAGCAGTATATATTTTCTCAGCAATGTAAGAACTTATCAACAATCTCTCTTCAACTCATACAGCAGTTTCCTCTTCAGAATGGCTGGTCTGAAATTAATTGAGAGACTACAGAAGGAAAAATACATGTATTTTTTTTCTATCTGAAAAAAAACCCCACATATTTTTTCCATCTAAAAAAAAGGGAAAAAAAACCCAGGAAAAAAGTATATCCCTGTGGATAAACTGTTAAGTACAGAAGATCTGCTTTCCTGTATTTACCACATACCTCTACGTGCCAAAAATTTAATAAATTTCTACAAATTTGAAATAGTGGTTGTGTCAAAATAGATTTTTTTTCACTGTCACATTTTCTAACTGCTTTATAGAAATGTAATTTTTACTTCTTTTGATTGCTCAAAAGTGAAAACCAAAACTAAGTAAAAGTAAGATGTTAAAATAATTTACATTTTAAACCAAACATCATTTTCCCATAACAATTTTTAAGAACACCAGCAAAGTAAAAAAAAAATTAGCTTTTAGTGAAATAATTTCTCAAAATCATGAAACATAAGGTCTAAACAGACCCAAACGAAAACTCCTAAGGGACTACAAAAATGCTATTAATAGAAAGTCCAAAATAAACTCTTAAATAAAATACATCAAAGGAAATAAAAGACTAGTAAAGAAAATCATCAGTATAAATAAACAAAACAGAAAGACCTGCAGCTTTTTTTCAGTTTTGCTCATTTTGTTCCTCTTGATGAGGATGAATAAATGTCAATGTCTCCTTTCTCGGTGTGCTGTCAGTTTTTTCAAGGGATAACCAGCAAAACCCAAAGTAATTTTTCAAAAAAGCGGTGTGTCAGTTTGTGTAGATATGTGAGCTCCAGCTGAGTTATACTACCTGTGATACATCTGCCATCAAGAAATAGAGACAAAGTCTGTAAGTACATAAATATATGTGTATAGTGTATTGGGAAAGGAAGGATACTGCAGTTTCACAGCTGAAGAGAGCACAGTTTTCCCGTGATATAATTCATTCTTGTTGTGAGTTTAGTTAAGTGGGAGGTCTATTTATGTGATGGTTAAGGTATCTGTCAAAAGGGCACTTGGCACTTCTCCTCCTCTGAGCTTTGAAGTTCACTTCCTACAGTAACATGTTCCAGTCATAACACCTCCTTCTTCACAGCTAAAAGTCAAGTCTGCTAGTCATCCCCCTGTGCTTCGAAATGTAGAAACCATAATTTAGCCCTAAGGAAATAAACCAATTTCAAGGAACCCGGTTTAACTTCCTGCTGGGGTAGGCAAATGGAGATTTACTATGAAAGTAAGCCTGCAAGCTTAAGAAATATGTGTAAGTATTGAGCAATTACAGTCAACTGGAACTTGCTAAGCAACAAACCCAATCCCTTCCTGAAAGGACCAGTTGCTGCACATAGCATCTGAGGATAACGAAACCATTATGATTGCTGCACTCTAGAGGGAGAGGTGCGTCTGAAATTTCCTGTTCTGGTTGTAGACCAGTGTTTTCATGATAGTGAAATAAAGGACTAGTCTATAAACTGAAACAATATGGGTCAAAAAATGTTTTCAGTTCTGCCAACAGAAAAACATAGGTATTCTGCAGAGCTTCATGCACATAAATGATATGGATATATTCACAATTAAAGGCTTGGTCTAATAACAAGTAAAAGTCTGTAGTGAAAGTTTAGAACACCTTTGAGTATCGTTTGATGTCTGAAAAGTCAATATTTGCTCTGAAACATGGGAAATATTGTAAATTCTATCAGTTAATAACATCAGAAGCTAATTACCTTCATTATTTCATGTTCTAATAGTGCTGGTTTAGGAACGGTAGTCCAAGAATACAAAGTAAACAAACTTCGTATGATTTGTCTCTACACAATCTTGTAATTTATTGGCTGCATTAGTATCACAAGCAATCCCAGTGCTATTCATATTTTTTAACATTTAAGGATTTTTCTTAGAAATATGAACACATGATCATGTTATCCTGTATTACAAACTGGTTTTAAAAAAATGTTTTGAAAGTTATTACAGTCAGCTTTTTATAGACACTAATATAAATATTCAATATATACAGCTAATATTTACAAAATACCTAATGGTATCAGCAGAACTGCTTTGCCAATGCCACTTTCTTGCAAAAAAAATGTTTTAAACATGATTAACTAGTGGTCCATAAACATTTTTGAAAACAGTCTTAAATTATATAGACTGTGTTACTTATTTTACTGTTATCTTTTGAGATGTCATTACATAGTGTACTAAACAATGCAGCAAATAATTTAAGCAGTGCATTACAAAAGGGAATATAATGCTCTGGAAAGAAATTATTACATTTTTATGAATCCCATTTCTTGGGATTTATTTTCATTTTAAACCTCAGAAAAAAATAAACAATGAAGTGTCAGAATAAGGAGAGATGGGAACACCAAGCTTTGAGACATTCCACAAATACTGCAGAAAACTCGTAGACATTCTGTCAAATATCTCCAATACAGGATTTCTCTTTTCTTGTTTACCGGATAGACAACAAGTGTTCTTTATTCCACTGGGACTTATGTAAATTACTTTAAGGTGAAATGATACCATACTGGGCAAGCATACAATTCTTCATGAGCTTTCACATGTTAAATGAAGTCAGGATCAGACTGGGTTAGGATTACACACGAGGTCTCCAAAGAAAGCTCAGGATACAGCAGAAAGTGGTCATGGTCACAAGGCAAAGGGATGCCTCCCACATTCCCTGGCCCTGCCAGGAAGCAGTGCCCTGCATGTTTGGACCAGCCTGCCAGTAGACCTTCTGTCTCAGCTTGAAGCAAAAGCCAGTCCTGCCCCTGTAATGACTGTATCCTGTTGCATGCTTGGTAAGATTAAAAATACTCATGAGTTTTTTTGGCCTAAAGCTCATCTGGGACCATAGTTACGTTAGCCAAATTTATTATCTGCTTTGGATAATCTAGGCAATTAATTCAATCTGTATATTTGTTTGTTTGCTTGTTTTCTCCCCATTTGTTTTTCACTTAAAACATGAATAAATCTTTACTTTTTTAGTTTGTTTCTGATGAAAAGCTTTTGCAAACAGTTTCTTTTTTTGCAATTTAATTATGAACCAGATGACAATGAACTGTCTATTTTTCAAAAGAACTAAGAGTTTAATAGACTGTAGAGAACACATGCAGTGGAGACTTTCAGCATCAGGTACTCGTGACATAAAAACTTCAACAGAAATACATTTTTCATTTAAAACAAAGAATCTAAACCCACAAAAAAAACCCAAACAAAACAAAGCAAAAAACCCTCTCAAAACCCCAAAACATTCCCAAACTGAATTTTGTAGTCTGAAAAGCTATAAACTTAGAGGACCGTGTGGTTTATTCATCTTACTTGTCAGGTTCCCTAAATAATTTCCTGGCAGCCTGGGCAATTTTTAATAAAATAGGCAAAGAAAACCCAACCAACCAACCAACCTACCAAAAAAAAAACCAAAACACCAACCCCCCAAAAAAGGAGTAGATGATTCAAAGTTAATTCCATTCTGTAATTTTTAAGCATACCAGTATCTTGTTAGAGGAGATATATGGAGAGAAGTACCTCCACTGTCAGGTATGACTTAATAGGCATGTAGGAACTGCTCAGTTGAATATCACAGGTTTATCTCCAGATGAGGCAGGGGTTGTCTCTTAACCAGGGAGCACACAGAAATAAATGGAAACTATTGTTACCATGAGATGGTTGATGGCTCAAAGATTATAAAACCACAGCACAGAAGGCTGCATTAATTCCAGTGGTCATGGAGTAACCTTTCTTTTCATATGGAAGGAAAATACATCAAAAGCTGGCTTTGTTTTAGAAAATGTTGCTATGCCATAAATATAAATCAAAATTAAATTTATACATTGATATTCTTTCCATTTTTTTATTGTCTGTATTATTCATATGTTATTTCATAACCTGCTGTGCCTGAATAGATCAAAACAGGTGTCAAAATGCCAAACATTTTTTGCTCAGTGAGAAACCTGAGTCTGGCTTTGTTTAAGTATCTGTTTTGCAGGGAAGAGTAGAACTGAGCAGGCAGTTGCTTGTTTATTGTTAATTTTATATAGTCTTACCTTATGTTATTTCATTTTATTCTTCCATCTGTGTTTTACAGGGAAATAAGATCATTTTGAGGTATATGTGTTCCTGATTTGTAATCTTCTTGCCAGATCCACACCCTCTGATAGCAATCTCACAGCAGTCTCCTTGCCCATCTTGCTATGCAAGCCTCCAAAGACCCTTACCTCTACATCCCACCAACCCTGTGACCATGGGAAGTAGCCTCCAGCGCTGCATCTGGACAAAGCCTCAAGCCAGGACCTAACACGTGCCCATTGCCTCATCAAACTGGTTCCCTTCTTGCAGCCATCATTTTGCCTTGCATGAAAATCATACTCCCAAGACCCCCCGAGACCAGATGGAGCTGCTCCTCCAGCAAGAAAACTCATGGAAGTCCTCTTTTGCTGGGTAGTATTTTCATGACAATGAAATGACAATAAAAGCAGCTACTGGGGCAGTGTTGGAACACCAGCCATACAGGGTCGTGAGGCAGCACCTCAAATTTAGCCTGTTGTCTCAGAAGCTGTAGAGCTCCCCAGAGTGGGGTGCCTGTCCCCACACTTACTGCGTTCATCTTCAAATTCCCTCATAGGGAATGGTTTGGTAAAGTACCAGCAAAGTTACATGACAGTAAAAAAGACACTATCAGCAAGGTATTTGTTTCACAAAAAATCTTATGGTACTCTGGTATCTCACCCTGCAAAATCAGTTTTTGTACCAGAGCAAGAAAAGGTCTACAATGTGGCTGAAGAGCTTATGATAATAAGGCAGTAGGCTAGCAGTAAATACGAATAAATCTAGCCAGTGATGGCAGCCTGTGAAAACTTTCCCCACTCAGATGATTCTATCTGCACACTTCCTCCTGAATTCTGAAATGTTTTTAATGGAGATTGTTGTTATTTTTTTAATTTTCAGCTTTCTTCCATCCAAACTTTGCATGTCCCTCAGCTTCCATTAAGCACAAGCCATCTGACCAGCAACCCTACGCATGTGGTGGAAAAAAAAGGTAAAGAAAAAGAGGGGTCAGGGAAAGGTTGGTTGAATAGGCAATTAGTGGAAATTTCATAAACAATAAGGGAAAAGTGTTAGAGAGCAGCCTATTTTTTCTACAGAAGCCTCCATTTCATCTCCAGGAATATTCTTTTCATGCGTATTTAGTTTAGGAAAAAGTACTACCATACATCTTTCATGATATTTTTTATTCTTCATTTATGATACTATAAATGTTTAGGTAATAATGCTGGCATTGAAAACAAGTCAAATGAGTGCAATTCAAATTAGTGGGCAAGCTAGAGCAGAGTCTTTCATTTACAGTCTGCTTGATCAGACCACATTAAAATCAGTAAGAGTTAAGCCTACGCTGTTTACAGCCCACAGGTTGTTATCTAGTTTCAAACCTTTCTGTTCAGAATTGTTAAGCCAGCACTGTACTGCATGCAGCTCAAAATTAATTGGAAGCTTCGGTTCTAATGGCTGTTTTAGGGGCGGGTGTTGCAAATCCTGAAATCCACACCATGCCCTAAAAATGTATTCATTTAATTTAAAACCTTTACATTAAATTATGGGTTATTTGAAAGTTAAACACTTAGTCACAGCATTCTGTATCAGATGCTGTGAATTTATTCACGTCTAGATTTTAAATTACCTCCTTTCCATTTCAGATGCCAATTTCACTAGGCTACCTGAAACATCATTTACATAGAGTTATTACATCAGGAAAGAAAAAATCCTCTCGTGTTCAGTGCCTTGTTTCTCTAATCCCCAAAGACAGTGAGGAAGAAAGGCTGGCTTTATACTGTCAATTTCTTTTACTGCACCCATTGGCACTTGTCAATATTCCTTACCAGACAAAATGTACAAATACTCTAGGACAAGTAACAGCTTCAGAAGTTTGCTGTCGCTTATATGTGGGTGTACTGTAAATGTCTACACATTAATTAATGAAAAAATAGGAATGTTTTGATGTTGCAAAGCCACAAATGTATCTCTTCCAGCTGAGTTAATGAATTAGCTCCATTAAATGTTCATATTTTTATATCACTATCACCAAAAAAAAAAAAAAATCTAGGCTGCAGAGTATCTTCTTCTACTATTTAGTGAAAAAAAGTCACTGTATAAATGATGGAATCTTGTTCAGGCTTTCTGGGAGATGGAGTCATATATGCTTCCAGTGTACACTCTCCTGTTATTTTTAAACATGGATTCAAACTCAAATATACACAAGATCTGGGGCTATTCAGCACTGGACCTGTACCTTTTCACATAGCTCAGCGCTCTAATTTATACACATTCTGCAGTCTCTTGGTAACGGTATTCATTCTTATGCAGTTGTGCAAACATATCCCTTTTCAGTCAGACAGGACTCAGTCACACCTACTTGCAGACGTTCTCTTGTCACACTGAGTTAGACTGACCACTAACAAATAAGAAACAATTGAGAATCATGCCAGTATTTTCTTTTCTTACCTGACAAGTCCTCCTGAAAAGCCTTAGGTGTTAGACCTGTCTAAATGTAATTTGTGTAACTGAGCTCTGCCTAGCCAGCTCTCCCCACAGTGATAACTCAGTGATGCATATTGCTTCGCTTCTTGCCCTCAAATCTGAGCTGTACTTGTTTTGTTTATCATTTCTCAAAATAAAGATAACAATTCCATTCTATTCTGGGAGGCCATTGAGATGACTCTTTCCACCACAGCCTACTCAAGCTTTTTATCATGAAACTAGGTGTAGAAGATCTATGTTGTGAAACATCTGAAAAATGTAATCCATCAGATGTCTCAGTCATACACTAAACTGGACTGCATTAGGACTCTCATCTAACTTACACACAAGGTCTTACACCTTTCCAGAGGGAAAACAAACAAACAAAAAAACCCCAAACCAAACCAAATAAAACCAAAACCAACCAACTAATCAAAAACCAAAAAAACAAGGCAGAAATTGTTGAGATCAGAAAGAAAAGGATAATTATCTCTGAATATATCCAAGATTCAGTTGAGACCTGGAAGGTGTGTGTGTAGAGACTTGTGAGATCAAAAATATTTCTACATCCCACAGCTTCAGTAAAGTGTTAGAGATCAAGTACTTGAACTTACACTGAAACCCTGAATGGGGCAATATACCCCTTGAGGGTATGATGTCTTTGAATGAATCTGAAAATCGGATTTTTTAGCTTTCAAGAATGGTGAAATAAAGAAAATGAGAAGGCTTTTATAAAAATAAAATAAACAAGGAATTTCACAAAATGGATAAAGACAGAAGTTTTCTTTAAGGTTTTGGTTAACAGGAAGGTTTTAAAACTGGGGAGGTCTGGTAATGAAACACCCACATACATTCCTGAACTGCCATCCCATAATCCTCCTGGTGCTAGCATTCTTACCTGCTAGTGCATCAGTCTAGTATGAGGCAAAAGGACAGAGAAGTTATAAAAGAAAGAGTAGTCTTGTTGAATACACGACTTTTTGTAATTTAGGACTCCCTGTTTCAAATTTGCACACCGTTAATATCAAGGTATATCATACAATTTGGGACAGACGGTACTGAGGTAGGTCACATGATAGCACCTGACATTTAGGTCATTTGCACAGAGGATGAGCATGGAAATATTCACTACCCTGACTTTAAATATCTGCATCTGATTGCGGGTGTCTACACATGATCTAATAATCCTGAGCTCTCTCTACACTTATGAGAGAAACACAGTTTACAGGGTGACAGTTTTCACTAAATGTAGATATCTACTTTGGGACAAGATGAATAGCTTTCTAGAAGTGTCTGTTTCTTTCCATTAACTATAAATAGATCCACATTGATTAACAAAGATGTAGACATCTGTGCTGTAGATTCTGACATGCAATCAGCTGAATCCAAACCAAAGAGTTAAGAGATGCTTATGAATAAAATAAATACATTATACAACTAATTGATAGTGAAAAGTAACACGCCATCACACAAATCCTTAATCTTTTTCACTGAAATATAGAGGAATCCTGTCCTCCCGAATTGTATTTTTGTGGTAGAATTTCAGTGTTAGATGAGTTTATAAATTCGTGCACGTTTAAACATGTTCTTCCTCTAAGACCTCTTAAACTGACAGGAGAAAGAACCAAAACTTCACAGAGTTAAAAAAAGCCCTAATGAGTGGCACCTTTTATACTTGTAGAATAATATTATCTGATTACTATCTAATTGTTAGTAGCAAATATATGGACTTTAAATGATGTCTTCTCTGCACAAGATTAGTGATATATTTGAATAATTTTTATACACTGAATGTAAGACAAGGTTTCTCCTCTACCTCTCCTGCTCCTGTCATTCATACCTCACAGAGCATGGAAATCTACCTGGCCGTACAAAAAAAAAAAAGGCATTAAATGCTGAGCAAGAAAACTGAGGGAAACTATGTATGGTATGTCTGCTAACTTTTTATAATTATTTTTAGCAATTACTCAGCTAAACTAGGATAACTCATTTGCTCTTTTACAGCATATAAAACTGTCACAAAGTATATGTATGTTGTGTGGGCCTTGACTGCAATTGCTGTGTCACTTGTGACCACCCAGAATTTATTCCCATAAGCAGTTAGGGACTTGGATGTTCACTTCTCTAAACTACTGCGTTGTCTATGACTGTTCCAGTGCTGATCTCTGAATATTTGTCTAAATGGAGGGAATACAGGCTCCACGGGAAAGATAGGAAAAATTACCAGAAGGCCTGTGTGGATGAACTGCGAGCTCCTGGCCAAACTTAAACATAAAAATGAAGCAGGTACAGGCAATGTGAGAATACAGAGGCACCACCCAAGCTCGCAGAGATGTGGTTAGGAAGGCCAAAGACCATCTGAATGCTTTCTTTACCTCAAGCTCTACTAGTAAGAACATCCTTCAGAAAATCCAGGTATTGATGGCTGGGGAAAAAGCCTAGAGCAGTGTAGACCTACCCTTGGTGGAAGAGCATCAGGTTACAGAATACATAAGCAAACTGGACACATCTAAGTCCTTAGACCCTGGTGGGATGAACTCGTGAATGCAAAGGTATCTGGCAGATGTCATTGTGAAGAATGATCATGACAACTGGGAGAAGTGCCTGAGGAGTGGAGAAAAACAAATCCTTACTCTTCTCTTCAAAAAGGTCAAGAAGAGGAAGCCATGGAAACAGAGGCTGATCAGCCTCACCATAATGTCTAGGAAGGTTATGGAACACTTACTCCTGGGAATTTTTTCCAGGCATGTGGATGACATGCAGATGATAGGGTGCAATCAGCATTTGCAAAGGGGAAGTCATTCTTGACCAACCTGACAACTGAATTGACAGGCCTGGTAGATGAGGGAAGAGCAGGGGACAGTGTCTATCTTGGTTTCAGTAGGGCTTTTTTGATTCTGTAAGATTCTCATAGACAAGTTGTTAATGCATAGGCTTGGTGAGAACACTGTGGGATGGATTAAAAAATAGTAGAATGGTCAAGCTCTGTGGTGGTCAGTGGCACAAAGTCTAGTTGGAGGTCAGTAACTAGAGGTGTACCCCAAGTAGCAATACTGAGTCTAGTCCTCTTCAATATCTTCATTAAAGATCTGGATGGTGGGGGAGAGTGTACCCTGAGCAAGTTTTCTGGTAATACAAAATTGAGAGGAATGGCTGATATGACAGGGTTGTGATGCCATCCAGAGAAACATTGACTGGAAAAAGGGGTTCATGAGGTTCAACAAAGCAAAGTGAAAAGTCTTGCATCTGGGAATGGGGTGCTGGGGGAATGGTATGCTGGGGGTGACTCAGATGGAAGACATCTTGGCATAAAAGGCCATGGGGATCTTGCAGACATGAAGTTGAATATGAGCCAGCAATGTGCCTTGATTGGCATTTTAGGCTTTTCTGCAGGATAAATTGTCTTGAATGCATTCATAGAATTTTCAAGAATTATTGTTGTATTATTAGTATTATTATCACTGTTATTATAATTTTTAGGACATTTAGCATTATATTGTATATTGTATTTTTCTATTGCAATTTCAGAAGGAGTCTTACTGTCTTTTGCACATTGTGTTTGAGAAAAATTTGGTCAGATGCACAGCGTCAAAGTTTAGATATTATAGGTGCCTAATCTTTCCTTTTACTCAAAAGCAATATGTGAGTTTCCAGTGCTTGTTAATTTCATTTATTTTAGACATTTCCTTTGGAATGAGCAGAATAATTACAATTTCAAGAAGCGAGGAAAGATTGGGCAAAAGTAGAAGCTGCCATCCACAAAACCCAGGCAAAACCAGCATAGACATATTGTAGTTAAAGTTTTGATCAGAAACAAGCTAAGACAGACTGAACTTGACCAAAAAGAGCACTTAACAAAATGAACAAAAATGAAACAGTAGGAAACAGAAACATTACAGTGATGCAGCATTTTTATTTCACTGAAGCCAAAATAAAGAAGTCACTTCCATTCTTCTAATCCTTCTGTGATCTAACATTGTTTCAGAGTCTCTTTGCATTGGTCTGGCTGAATTGGAGTTCATTTCCCCACAGTAGCCCTCACAGTGCTGTGCTTTGCATTGGTAGCTAGAAGGGTGTTGATAACACACCAGTGACTTGGCTACTGTTGAGCACAGCACCAGCACTGTGACATTCCTTCCTTAACTGAGGGCAAGATCCTGAGAGAGGACACAGCCAGGCGAGCCGATCCAAACTAACCAAAGAAATATTCCATACCACATAAAGTCAGCTCAGATATGAAAGCTAAGGAAAGGAGCAGGAAGGCAGGCATTCATTGTCTCCAACGGCTGCCTGCTAAGAAACCATCATGTGTACTGAAGCCGTACTTCTTGGGAGTGGCCAACCATTGCTGGTGATGGGAAATAGAGACTAAACCCTGCTATCTTTCACTTTGCTTCACTTTTGTGCACACCAGAGTTCGCTTTGGTTTTGCTTTAAATAGACTGCCTTATCCCAACCCACGGGTTGTTTTCCATCTTACTCTCTCCCCTGTCTGGATGGGAAGGGGTTGGGTAAGGGGTTGGGTGGGCACCTGCCATGCAGCCAAGGTCAGCCCACCACACCGTTAATTTGATTTCTCTTCCTTTTGTCTTGTTCCAGTCATACATCAAAACCCATACTATTTTCTAACCTGCACGAGTATCAAGCTCGCTTGACCTCTTAGAAATATTATTCTGTGAGTGAATAACACACAATAATATAATGAATTTTACGTTTGTCTTTCCCTTCTCAGCTTTTCTATCTTAGCTTTAAAATATCAGTCAGATTTAATCCCATGCCAGTTTTACTGAAGGGTCATCTGTAGTTTCCTTTGGCCCTGGATCAGGCCTAGTGTGCTTGTCCATCTTCAGAATATATTAGCAGCTACAGTGAATCCTGTTTTAACAGATCATGAATTGACGAACGAAATGAATGCCAAAGGATTTTATTTTCTTTTAAGCTTTTTTTTTTCTTTTCCCCCTCCCAAAATTGGTTTCCATTTACTAAAAAAATTTTGGCCCTCTACTATAGACAATAAATCAAAACAAGCTTGTTGTGTTCTGTCCAAGTTGCTTATCTACTGTTCCAACTAACAATAGAAAGTATCACATTAGGGAAATCTATTGCCTCATCTGTGGAATCTATCCTGAAATTAAAAAATGATTGGTTGGTGTCAGAATTAAATAACAAAACCTAAACTTGCAAATTTTTGTGATACAGGAGAAATGCATTGAAGGAACTCATCTATAAAATTGAGAAAATAGCTCTAAGTAATCTCCTAAGTGGATTTGGTCTTTTTAATTTTGGATGGGAAGCCTGCTGTCTTTAGAATCCCCCTAGATCTACTCCTTACAAAAGATTATGAGTTTTGATATGCATATTATTACATTGTTTAGGAAAGATAAAAGAACAAAAGAAACGTGAGATTATTTGAAACTTTAGATTGCTAGTGAGGCTTGTGAGCCAATGAATTTCACCTGCATGGAAAAAGCTGGGATTTTAAAATTTCTTTCCTCTATATTGTCTAGTTCTATTAGCAGAGTCCTGAGAGCAGCATTTAGGAATATCCCGTTGTCACACAGCAAGACCCAGAAGGACAGGTCATTTCAGCTTGAAGATGAACTTTGCAGAGGTAATGGAGTGAATATAGAGGGTGCTTCGGGAGAAATTAACCAGTAAAATTAATCACAGATGAGAGGATGACGGAAAACATAAGGGTCTGAGGTAATATTTGCCTTCTGTCAGGTTACTAGTTAGTTTTAAACCATAGAGGCATTTATAATTACAGGTGGAATATCAAAAATAGAGTTGAAATTTTGTGACAAGTTAACAGAAGAACTAGAAGTATGTTTTGATAACTGAAGAAGAAAACCTTGAAAAATTTAAAACATATGCTTTTAAATAAGTTAGCAGGTGTGAACTTACAGAGTAATTAATGGTTTACATGATATCTTGTCTTGCTATAAATTATTTAAATGTCCACACTAAAAATGTTTCTCTTTTGTTTACTTGTTTTCCATCAAGGAGCACTTTATGTAATTGCTCAGAATATATAAATATTCTATGAGAAAAAATTATTGAGGGTTGCAGCGAGATAAAAATGAAAGATAAGTGAATGGCACTGAAGCCTCTGTTTGTATCAAGACCTGGCGCTTCTGAAGCACATCACTTGCTTACTCTGCTGTGGTGCATAACACAGGGAGGCCTGGGAGAGCACAAGCTGCTTTTCTTTTTAAGGAAATCGAGTCAAAGACGCTAATGTATGTTAGCTAACTGAAACTAGACCAGTCTGAGATGATTGTGGAACACACATTGTTTAATCACAGTTACTCACTGATAGATAGTCAAGGCTCAGTGAGACACACTCAGTTAGACAGTGAATATTTTTTTGCACTATAGGCCTGACAGATAAGCTGTAAATGAGACTTTGTACATACTTCTATTGCATTTTGTTGTCATCGTCGTTTCCCTTCTAGTTTCTTTGCAATTATACCATTGCAGTCTGCTGTTTCATTTTCTTCGTTGTAGTTTGTGCAGTAATTTTCTGAGAAATCCAGGACTCTATCATTGCCTTAATGACATCGGTCTTCCT
Organism: Myiotriccus ornatus; assembly: GCA_036023395.1. NCBI lineage: Eukaryota > Metazoa > Chordata > Aves > Passeriformes > Tyrannidae > Myiotriccus > Myiotriccus ornatus. The sequence continues at coordinate 83,224,679 of JAYRBT010000001.1, read as the reverse complement.
TCTTCTGTAAACTAATCACCACCTGGCTGTGTAGTGCACTTACTCTGCTGTTTATTGCATCAAATACAAGGACAAGCAGCAATTATCTCTCTGGAATATGACTAGAACCCTCAAGGACAACTGGAGCACTGCTAGAAAGTTACAGTCTCTGACTATTAGTTTAGGTATGCTCTGTAGCTCTATGACTAAAATTGCACACATCAGTTTTAACTACTTGTCTCACTGATCTACTTGAATAGCCTGACAGAGCTGTAAAACCATACTTGAAAAAACCAACTAGCAAGGCACATAATTTTTACAGCGTGTGCACACTTTCTCACCAAAAGGATTTCTTTTCAAAACCCGTATTTTTTTTTTATTGGTCAAGTTCCAGCTTATGTTGTTTCATAATCCTGTAGGCTGCTAAGAAGATTTGAAAATCAGTCCAAACTGTGTACCAATAATGATTTCTCACATAATTTTTTTCTTAAATCAGTGTTTCAGCAAGTCATTTTGATGACAGTGTGTTAACCACAAAATTGTTTGAAGCACTTAATTGTATTAGAAAATGAAACTTCAGAATATGAAGATTCTTAGGTGTGGACCCTACAAAAAAACTTACGTGCACAGTGTGATCATGCTGACAAATCAGTAGGGTTAAGGAGTAACCGTATTTGGCATGAATATGTAGGTGTAGTGTTAGTTCTGTTAGCTGATTAGTGAAATACAGTTGCTCTGATCAGGTGTCTAATACCAATATTTGGTTAAAGATCAAAATTCCTAGTCTCCAACTTTTTGCGTAATTTAATTTGTTTTAAAATGTTATTAAAAAATAACATTTCTCACAAACATTTCTCCTGATTAACTTCTGGTGAAATTTCAGAGATGAAACTATAGTGAAAAATTTGTCAGTGAGTTTGTGAGGCTAGAAACATCCTCCAGATGATAGTATGTTCTTCCAAAAGCACTAATGCTCCTTATATTTCCCACTGATTTTTCTTTGAATAACAAGAGCAAGCCTGAGGATGTTGAAAATCCTTATATTTCTGGTTGACTTTAAAAAAAAAAAAAAAAAGAAAAGAAAAAACTCACAAACATGTTTTCCTCATTTTTTTGACAATTATTTTACCTTGTCATAATACAGATATCATCACTTAAATGTTATTAAGAGGGTTAAGTGAGCCATTAAGCATCTCTTCCTTCTATTGGGTTGTTGCTGGAAACATGATCACATTAATAGCACTCACGCTATATTTACTTTAAGGAAAATATTATCAGACAATATTACTGATGAGACTTAATAACAGAGAAAAGACATTACAAGTTTTGCATCAAATTTCTCATGAGAATAGTCATTTCATTATACCAAAAATAACTCTTTTTTCCCCTTCTTCTTCCAAACTTTGCACTTTAGAAAGACAGAGCTGATAGAACTCATCATTGATCCATCCAGGCTTCTGTAGCTATCTGTGCATGTCATCCAGCTCCTTAATATTCATATAGCTCATACACTTGCTTTGGGGTAAAATTCCTGTTTAACTTCTCTGGAATTTTTAACTTCATGACTGAAACCTTACAGTAATCTATGATCATACAGGAAAAAGGAGACATACTTGTGCTACTTATATATTTATATTATATGTGTGATTTTTTCATAAGTGATGGTGTTTTACCGTGCCTTATGGCTTGATAATATATTACACAGATCAAAGTATATTTTGCAGCACATATGAAAGAAATACAGCAAACAAAATATACAGGGGCTTTTATTTAACTTTTTTTACTAAGTGCTTCTGCATTACCTTTCATACATAATGTGTTGGAACATCTTTCATATAACTAAGATTCCTTATTACCTATGTTTCCAAGGCCAGGTATCTGGGCCATACTTCAGCAAAACAATTCAGATTCTTTTTAACTAACTCCAAAATAGGAACTGTTAATGTATGGCTTCCTCATTGCCCTAAATGTCAAAGTCCAATAGATATAAAGAAATCAACAACTATGTCAGGAAGCCATCCCAAATAAGGAGAGGCTTAGATGCAGAAATAAAGAATGGTAACTGCATGGTAACATACTTGTCAAATATTTAAAAATATTAACGACTTGACAGATTTTTATTCATTTGATACTAATAAGTAAAAAATTGTCTGGTTAACTGTGTTCTGTAAACTTGAAGCCAAGAAGAAGGAATTTGAAAATACAATAGCTACAAGTAAATTCACTAATCAGGAACAAATTTGTTGCTGCACTAAGACAGAAAAAAGTAGTGACATGGAAGATGTGGGAGTGTTCATAAGGTATGTTGTTTCTGTGTTTGGAATTAAAATGTTTGGAAGGAAAATGTTTGGAATTACAGTGTTTGGAATGAAACCTGTGTCATAGGAAGCATCTGAGGCCCGACTATACACTGAAATCAAATTTTGTTTGGTCAACACATCCAGAAAAACATTCCTTTGAACATTCAGGAACTAGATAAGGAACTCTCTTAAATAAAGAACGGCTCAAATCAGCAATTTGGAGAAGGGTTGAGGAACATCTCTTGATTTCTCACACCTTTTGAAACAACAAAGTGTTTAATGGTGTGCTGAATCATGGTGACATTTCTATAAACTGTAATTCAAGCTAAACAGACTCTTAAATATTTTGTAAATTCTTTCCTAGGAAGATTTCATTATGGAGGCAATATGGTTTCCAAATTATGACCAAGACATAACTTTGCTTTTAAAACCAAGAAAAGCTGAAATTAGAGCAAGAAGTGGTAGTATCGATGGCTCAGCTCTGAAAGAAGGAGAAAGTAGGATGAGGATTTGAATGACTACCCACTTAATCTTTTCAACATTACAACATTAACAAATGTTTACAAAGACTTTTTATTTACCCTTGCTCCTGGTTTATAAATAATAGGATGTATATTTTACTTCTTAATCAGGATTCTTAGCTAATTCTGCTGTAACAGTGGTAGTAATTTTGGCACTCTGCCTGCATCCAAACACATCTGATTTTGGCAGACGCTTTGAAGTTCGTCCCACATTCTTTTGCAGTTATCTATACCAGATCACAGTATTTAACGTACTTGCCACCTTAATCAGCTGTAAACACAGCATTTACTGACCTACTTCACAACATATTTCCTAAGCATCATGGATTATATATCCTATGAAAATACAATATTTTGGCAACATGGTGAGTCTGGGGGCTGAAGACAGCTGGATCTAGTTCCAGATTCCAGCACTGGCATTAGACACTGTACAGAATAATAAATCTACAAAACTATTCAGCTGCCCAAAGATGGGTGTCTATGGCAGAACAAAACATCTCTTTGGGCTCTGTTGGGTAGCTTGATGTCCATTAGTGATAATGGGAGATTAACCCCCTAGATCACAGAGAGATATGGGCACTGGTGACTTCAGGGTTCACGTGTGGGAATAATCTTGAGCTGCTACAATCTGAAGAGCATGCTGTTGCATAGCAATAGGCACCCTGGGCCACTTGAGTTGCATGAGGAGCATCAGAGAAATTCGCACAGATTGGCAGGTACGAACTAAAGCAGGGAGACCTGCATCTTTCTGCGGATACAGGTACTCCATAGCACCTATTTACCTGACTGAATACTACTCTTTGTTGTTCAGTATATTAGTTTACCTCACATGGTTGTCTCGGTTTTGTTGCAGCACTTATTTGGATCTCTGTTCTCTGTCAGACTGCCTCTTTCAAGGAATGTTGCAATTCACAGTTAGGTTCATTGCATCTAGCTTTAGCCACATTCTCAAAAACATCTCTGTAGCTATGCAGAGACTGACTACCCTGAGCAACCTTATCTACGTTGCTGGTGCTTTCAGCAGGAGCAGATGACCCACAGGGGCCCTTCCCAATGTGTAGGACTCTGTTTCTGCTCACACCTGAAATGACAACCCTGGGCTGCTCTAAGGGCCAGTAAAGAGGCACTCAGGGGCACATCTGGCAAACGTAGGCCCCAACATCAGGGCGAGGTGAATGTTACCACATATGTGCCTATTCCTTGCCACTGACCTTAAAGAGTGACAGATTCAGATGTAGACACCCGCACAAAACATCTCTACAGCTGGTCAGGTGAATCCCTTCCTCAACAGTTGTGGAATCTCTGTGTTCTGAAATTTTTCTGCCTTTGTCAGTAGGAGAATAAAAAACCCATTGTGGTCACATAAAAGTTGTTTCCCTCAGAAATTAGGTTAACAATGTAATGTGTTAGCAAAGTTTAACAGAATAGTGTCAGGAAGCCCATTTAATGGTTAGTGAGATGACAGATTTTTTTTCTTCCAACATTTATCCTCACTTGCTCTGTGAGCCTAGGCAAGGCACTGTGTGTGCCTCAGTTTATTCAAATGTAAAATTATGTTATAATTAATATTCAGAATAATTAATGATTGAGTGCCTTGAGAACATGTGATGAAACAAACTCTAGAAGAACAGAGTAGTTTTGTTTCAACCTCTTTAAAACTGTATCCCCTTGCCACATATTTTCAAAAAGTTTACAACTCCTTACTAGAGCTAAATGACTAATTCAAATGAATAATTTATCTGAAGAATTTTGCTTTGTTTCCTCTTTGCAAATTGTTCTCAAATAGACTGCAAAATTCTTGGGCTTATTAGTTATTGCCAAATTATGCACAGATCTCTTCAGTGACTAATTCTGTGTCTGAAGATCATTGAATTTTTTTCCGGAAAATGTTAGTAATTTGCTATTTTTACTGTGCTTTTAGTTCTTTCCTATTATTGAAAAGCATATGTAATTAATCAATACAGTTGTACCTATGTGTAATGATATTTTATAAATAAATACATATATAAGAACAATTCCCGATTCAGGACTTTAAAGGTCAGCGAACACCAGGAGACCACCTACCCAGAACATCTGTAGAGTCAGTTTCTCCAGAATTGAGACTAATAATTCGTGCTTGACTCAAAGTGGCAGTCTCCTTTTAAGAGGATCTGCAAAAGATTATCGAGAAGAGGAAGCATATTTTTCAATACACTTAAATTCACTATATGGGGTTTGATTCTTTCTTCTTCTTCCACTACAAATCAAAAATGACTAGAAATTATTGGATGAAATTGTGGTCTCTGTTCATTCTTGATTGGGTGACTTCAAGAGGCAGAAGACAATGCATTGCTATTGGTAAGTTCTTCTAATACTTAATTACCCTCTGTGTTAGAAAAATTTGTTACTCATAATATGAATTTTTCAGGCTTCAGTTATCCTTTAACCGTTCTTGTTACTAAATTACACATCACATCAAGTTACCTCTTGATCTTTTCCATGAGCTAAACAGAGTGAGTTTACCATAAGCCTGCTTTTAAGCTTTCAAAGAATAGTTTCTCCTGAACACTCTAAAATTTGTTTACATGTTTTAATATTCTACTGTCAGTCTCAGCAATGCCATTTATATAGCTGAAGTTCATGACATATTGATTAAGAACATACATTTCCTGCCCAGAGATCAGGAGAAATACTGGCATGACTGATGTCAGACAAATGATGAATCACACACACCTAAAAAAGTTTCAGTTAAACACACCCATAGCACACTCACACAGAAATTCATTTGTGGTCAATGTAAATATTCCATTTAACTGAAAATTCAATTTTTTGATTTAGTATGTATTTGTGCCTACTTCTTCTATTTAAAATTTTTTGGTTAAAATTAACATATTTTTAAAACAAATATTCTAATTTGAAAGAGAAATAAAGATATATTTCATTTGTGAAATCAGTAAGTACAGTGGTTAATTTTACGTGTCCTTGAATGAAATACAGGACCCAAATTTTGATGTGTTTGAGCTTTCATTTTAAGAGATATTGAGAATCATCTAAGCAAGTTTTATCTGGCTCTCTCTGTGACTTATGCCATTAACCGCATGAATTATTATTGTTAGGACACATCATAAAGAGAGACATTTTTCCCAACTAAGGTTTGGAATTGAAATCAATTTTACACAAACAATTTTTATATACAGGAAAGCAAGCAAGAAATAGGGTTATCCACATCTACCTGAACCAAAATTTGCCTTAAAATAAAAAAAAACACAGTCTAACTGAGAGAAATATATTCATCATGTACACATCAGGAAAACAGGTTCCAGCAAAGCCCTGCTCTTTGGCCTCCTCCAGACCTCTGATATTCGATCGATATGCTCGTGCTGGAGCCAGTAGAGCTTGGATCAGGCTCTAAGCAAAGGAATTTGTTGGCATCACATAGCAGGTTATTTGAATGGACACTTTCCTTTACTTTGCGCCTGCACCATCTGTTCTGCCGTCTAATTAAAAATGCAAAATGAACATAATTAAATATTGGCATCACAAAAATAAGCTAGAAGTTTTTTCAATGCATATGCATGTTCTTTATTAAATGCAACAAGCATCTGTTTTGTTTTCTTATGTTTCAAGACACAGATAGAGGGAAATTGCTTTTTCCTGACAGAAAGGATGTTTTTTATTAGTAAATTGGAATTAAATAGAAGAGATAACACGTTACAACAGTTGGTAAACAGTAGTTTCTGTAAAGAGAGATTCAGGTCCGAGTTCTTTTCTGAGGAAGCACAAGAGGAACAGCAGAAAATGGGAGGGAAAGCCACTACTAAACATTGTTTTGACTACTGAAGTTGAGCTCTTGGTTGAGGTCCTACCGGAACTATGAAATTCAAGTATCAGCAACTTTTGAGTAGGCACCAAGACTTGTGTCACTTTCTCTGAAGACCTGCTGGCCTAAGCTACTGTCTGCCTTCCATGATTGTGTACACCTTGTGCTTAATCCTTGTAAAATGTTACTAATTAAGTGTCTTGGTACTTTACAGCATCTGGGAGGGTATAAGGAAGTATAACCATCCCTATTTTTCAGATAAAGAGGGGCAACTCAAAAACATTATGACCTGTACATACCACACATGGAAAATAATTCAGGTGGTCAGGAAGGCCAATGGCATCCTGGCTTGTATGAGAAATATGCCAATTCCTCTGGCCAACAGGACCAGAGAAGTGACCATTCCCCTGTACTGAGCACTGGAGAGGCTGCACCTGGAATCCTGTGCTCAGTTCTGGGCCCCTCACTACAAGAAAGACACTGAGTCCTGGAGCATGTCCAGAGAAGGGCAACAGAGCTGATGAAGGATCTGAAGAACAAGTCTGATCAGGAGCAGCAGAGGAAATGAGATGTGTTTAGACTGGAGAAAAGGAGGCTTAGGAGAGACCTTACTGCTCTACAACTACTTGAAAGGAGGTCATAATGAGGTGGGTGTCAGCCTCTTCTCCCAGTTAATGAAGTGGTAGGATGAGAGGAAATGGCCCTAAGCTGCACCAGGGGAGGTTTAGATTAGATACCAGGAAAAAGCAATAATGGAAAAAGTTGTAAAGAATTGGAACAGAGTGCCTTGGGAAGTGGTGAAGTCACCATCTCTGAAAATATTAAAAAAACCTGTGGATAGGGTTTAATAGTGAACGCAGTGGTCCTTCTTAGTTGGGGGTTGGACTTGGTAACCTTAAAGATCTTTTTCAACCTTGATGATTCAGTAATTCTGTGAGATATATCTATACCAGTAAATAAAAAAAGGGGTAGGGATGCACCCCTGTCTCCGAGGACATGTGGGAAATACTGGCTTGTGTCCAGGCTGCTTTGGATCAACCTCCTCGAGAGCTGCATTAGTATTAGATGATACTTGGTCTTCACATTTCCATGTCACAACCCATGATACTTAATTTTTAGTGTATTTAGTTAGTTCAGAGTGCATGAAATAATGAGGCAGTGTGCTGCAACCAGCCAGAATGATGCTTTTATAGCTTGAAACTGAGGACATGTGTAACATATCTTGGATGTAGCCAGAAAGCATATAGCTGGCAGTCAGCACAAGTTCCTCTGAAATAGTGTTGGAGTGTTTTAATTAGAAAAAAGCAAATTTGCTGCTAGCCTGTCCAACCTGTTTCCCAGAATGAGTTGTCCTGGAAAGTGTGGCTGAGTTCTGTATCAGAGAGGTGAGGGAGCTGGTCTAAAAGTCCAGGAAGTAGGTGGTATGTCCAAGGAGCTTGGTGTGGTGCAGAAGCTGAGTAACAGTATGCACTAAGACTAGACCCATAGAAGTCAGTCGCTATAGCACTTGCCCTGCAATAATAGTCAGGTCTTTGGTCACTTAAGTAATTCAGAATTCTAGATTAGGCTTATGGATTTCCTATAGAACATGGATAGAAGCTGATTGATATGAAAATGGAATCCATGAGAGTGAGTTGACTAGAGCATCTTATTTTGTGAGTCAAGGTTTATGGTCACCCTGAAGTAGAGAAGCACTGCTGTGCTTTGGTTCAGTGCTCTAACAACAAAGCAGTTGGGTAATGCTACTGCAGCCCGTGTTTGTTGCAGTGTTCAGTGTCAGCAATACCCACTGATCATGGCTTGCCATGAAAAACACAGGAAAAGAACCTGATGTTTATGTCTCAGCAGGACTCTAATGTAAGTTAGAGAAGATTATCAGTGTGAAATATATTGTTCCAGAGGCAGGAGAGTGCACCGTGTTGCAACTCTGATTTAGTATTCACTGTTGTTCCACATGCACCAGCAATGTCTTGCTGAAGTTGAACTGGATGACTTCTTGGTGAGTGTGGGAATGGAATACACTGTGTTTTAGGCTAGGTACTACACATTTCAGGACTGGTGTGTAAACTGCCGTCAGCAAATACAGGCTGAGTCCTGTGTTTTCAGTAAGCTCACAGATGCTGTCCTCTTCTGAGGATGGTAACAAGCAGCTCAGCACTGTAAAGATTTCATCAGTTTGGGATTTGTCCAAAATAAAGTCATTAGGCTCTCTCAGTTGGGTTGTTGCATGCCCTAACTTCAACTCTAAAAACTGGGTGTGTAGTCCAATTTTGTCACTGGGGCTCCCTCTAGAGCCAATTGAGGAAGACAGATGCTCTATCACATCGTTTCTTTAGCCACAGGATATGTATCAAATAGACTGACTCACCCAATGAGTATAGAGAGAATCCTGCTAATTAGCTCAATCTAGATGCCTAAAATTAATAGAGAGGAAAACCATCCCTATTGGTTTTTCTAGTGAAAACTGAGGACTGTTTCATTTAGTTTGATAGTTTAAGGTTTCATCTAAAGTGCAACTCAGTATCTGTGGCTATTGGCGTATTTAGTGCTAAACCAAGCATTATTAGATCTTGTTGTGAATTTTCTTCTGCTATTAAGTGACTGGTAGATTGAGTGTAAACCAGTCCCCATGAACAAATGAATGGGATTCTTCTCTTCCTTGATCATCTGTTGAAAATTGATAGCGATTAATTTACTACTGCAACTCTCTTGCAAGCTGATCAGCTTGTTAATATAAATGTCTAATTTAAGAATTCTATAAAGAAAAAAAAAAAAAAAGCAACCAATCCCTAACTGCAGATTTAATATTTGACTATAAATAGAAGTTATAGCAGTGGATAGGTATAAACTGCTCATATCTCCCTGACAAGTTTCTTCAAGGAAATCTCTTCCACATCTGCTGACCAGAGCCTATGAACTCCTATAGAAAGATTAAGCAGTATAACTTTGGAAGGTTCATATGGCTGATGTGTATCTGTTAGGAGAGAGGAAGTGTAATAGAGATATGAAATATGTTACTAGAAGGAGGTCTGAGATGCAAAATTCATATTCAAGGCACTACACAGTGTAATGACATTCAAAGTCACTGTCCCTATTTCAGGTACTCCAAAAATTTTTCACTATATGTCCTTCAGTGTTGTTTTTTAAACACAGTTTGTCGTGGGGAGGATAACAGCTTGGTACTATACCTCACACAGTGTGAGAAGGAAAGAGTTTGTTTTTCCTAGAGCCCTGTTGAAGTGTTAATTTAAAGAAGTAATAATGTAAATCTTATTTCAAACATTCTTTCCCCCCGGCAGACTTCTATATTAAGACTTTTGGGTAATTGACCAATGTTACTGTAGCTCAGCAGGCATTATTTTCTTTTGGTAAAAGGATACCATAGTAAATTTCAATGAGAACGAGCAAAAAAAATGAACGGACTTAAATAAGACTTGAATATGAAAGGAAAATATAAACCAGATGGAAAAGATGGAGACACGTTTTCATATCTTTCTTTTCTTTTAAGATCAGTTTAAAAGTTTCCCTTCATTGCATTGGCTTTCTGCCCCTGAGTAACATGAGGCAACATATTTGTTCAGCAGCAGCAGCTGGGAGCTATTCTCTGGCTGCAGATCGCTGGCCAGCCACACCACGGAGGGATTCAGTGTCCAACACAGCTCAGTGGGAACATTTTCATTGCCTACTCTGGGTGCCGGAGCAGGTGCTGGAGGGGAAGGTCTGATCTCCCTGACACTGATAGCAAAGCCTTTGGTGACAACAAGCTCTCCTTGGGACCTGAAGGCAAATTTGGCAACTCTGCTGCCAGACTTTTTGGGGGAGAACTCTTCTTGTTTCTCCTGTGCTATCGTATGCATCTCTGACCATTAATAGATTTGGAAGCTGCAGAATAAGTAACTGTGGTACTGGTTGCAGTGGCGCTGGACACTTCATCTCTCTTGCACTCACTAACAATAGAGAGGAATTTTCGCCTCCCTTCCTGTTCCTCCTAATTAAGCCATAGCGGCCATGGCGGCTCCGAGGCTCTTTCTTCAAGTCATTGTTTTTTGCTATGGTTTTACTGACACATGAAAAAAGCTTCAGGGGCAGGAGGCACATGGTGTTTCCTACTGAAGCTTGAGCTTTAAAGCTGGGACTCAGACTGCTTCACTCCACTGCTGACAATTTAGCAAATGGTCCATGTTATGCTGCTTTGATCTTGTGAAAGTTTTCAAAAATTTCATCCTTGAAGAAAGCTACAGGCCCAACAGATCCCCCAGTTCATTAGCAATCCTTTAGCGGTTCCCAACAATTAGAGCTGTCAGCCAGTCGAACTCCGTTCGGAGGCCGCGCATTCAAAATCCCTGACTAATGACTTGGTAAAAAGACTTGACAGTGTGTTGCAATTTGTTATAATTGAATCTAAGCTGCATCAGCTGTTTGAGGGGCTGAAATGTTTTCAAACATTACACTGATTTAAATTAATGCCACAAAAATATTCAGAAATCGTGTCTGTCAGATTCAGTGCTAATAATCATGTTCTCTTCAGATAAGAAGACGACATTTCATCACCATTTGAAAGCATTGTTAGGCAGGCAGTTTAAATTTCCCCTCCCCCCGTTAAATGAAAAATAAGTTGATAATCTTTATATTCATGAGAGGAAAATGCTTGGTAACTGAAATGGGACAGGGTAGGAGGGAGAGGCCTCCTGAACTGTGAGGCCCTGGGGAACAAAATTTGAAAAGCCCCATTATAAATAATAATTTTCACTGACTATGCTTCAATATAGAAAAAAATCCAAAAAATTAAGAGCAATTCTGCAGCAACTTTTGGAGATAGTTCAAAAGAATCATCTTTTCTAACTACTTCTCTGCCTTTATTTTAACTGTAGACACATTTACTGTACAGTGGGACATTTGGCAAGCAGACTTCCAGCACGAGCTCTGTGGTTAAAACTTGCACCTGTTTTCAGAATACCTTTCATTCGAAGGCAGTGGGATGACATGATATATCAAGGCAGCTTTACTTTCCGAATAAATTGTTTGCTCTGTTTTTTTAATCCTATGTTAATACTGGAAAGCTTTCCATTTAAATTAAGAGGGGCTCAAACTGTAAGCACTAAACCTGAATTTCCCTCCTTTAAATTCTCAAGGGTTCAAAAAGGGAATTTGAAGTCCTTATTCCATTTGTGTAAGGGCTATTTAAAAGTCAGATACAGACAGAATTTGGGGCTTTGCCCATCCAGAAAGTCAAGATAGTTTGGATTCTGTTGTTTTTTCCTCTTGAAGTACATAACACTTTGAGTGTACAAAATGATGAGTTCAGATTTAATCAGTAGAGAAGTTTCAGTACCATAAAGGTCACCGAAGGAACACATTTATCTCTAATATACGCATGCAAATTGGGCTGAGCTGAGACACGACAGGTTTTAGTTATCATCACATTACTTTGTCTAGTAGACAAAAAACCCAACCCTACTGACAAAGCCTAGTATAGAAAGAACTAATGAACACCAGTTTTACTCCTCTGGGGTTCTGAAAGTCACAGCATTCACCTGACCAGCAGTGGATGTCTACTGTATACATACCCAGCCCCTGAACTGATGGGGGCAGTTGACAAAGTCTCAGAATTACCAGTACTAGTGCTTGAACTCGAGGAAGCTGAGATAATCTCAGTTTCTAATCAGGAATCTGATGTTCTTAGCAAACTTCCTGATTACAAAACAGGCAAGGAAACAAGCAGATGAAACTCTTCTCACTGATAAACTCTCCCAAACTCCCACTCTTTCCAAGCTCCCATCATTTTCCTAACCCGTGTATTACAAATAATCCTTGATATTAGTAACGACATTTTTCTCTATATTTGCTATTAATATTGTGGGCTGGATTTTTAATAGATTGCAAGGAAATTCTCAGGAGAGTCCTTAGTATGAATGCAAAGATCCTCTGATATAAGGATATAAACATGCCTGTGTTATGTTAGAGGTAACACAACATTTTTTTTTTATTCCTTACAAAGTTTTACACATTTAGACCTCTGGATTAGCTAAGTGGTATGTGGGGAATAACAAGATATTAGTTAGTCTTTTAGTCTTGCTGATTTCACAAAGGAGTGTGTCTCATAAAATCCTTTATACAAAAAGGCTTCTATGAAATATCTGATTATTAAAAAATGTAAATGGACAGCTTTGAGTTCTTAATCGCTCCCAGGTTTTAAAAAATGTGTGTTCCTGGGATCATGGTTATTATTAAATAAATCACAAAAGAATATTCCACTAACACATCCTATGCTCATTTAACGTATTCATTTTCTTTAAGTACTATGGACTTGATTCTATTAGGCAGGTATAATTTCAGGAATGATAATGCTTGGCCCATATTGAACATTTCAGGCTGGATTTATTTCAATAAACTAATCTGTTGAAGCTAGTTGTCTAGGCTCCTACAGTCACAGGAGCATGAGAAGCATCTCCAGACAGTGATTTACCTCAGTACCTATCTCAGACAACTGTCTCCAGATGTTGTTCCTGCCATGGGCATGTTGTTCATTTGGATGCCTTGCAAGGTCAGAGCACACTGCAGCTTTTAAGATACTGATACAGAGAAAATTCCACAGGCAAAGTCCATGGAACTCTCTCTGCCTTAAATCAACCTTCAGTATTTTTGTACTATAAGCTTGTGAGGAGTTGCAATTCTGCCAATGGATCATGACAACATCTTAATTCCTTTTCATGGTGTTCCTGCCCATGGCATGTGTTTTGAAACAAGATAGTCTTTAAGGTCCCTTCCAAACCAAATCATTCTATGATTCTATAGCTATCTTCAGTTTATATGAAGTCATAATACTGAGCCATCCCCCAAAGATAATACTGTAAGAAAAAGAAATTTTCTGAAAAGTAAGAACTTACACAAGATTCTTCAGCCCCTGTTTTAGCATTTTAGTTTTATTCTGATATACTCTGAGTGGTTAATGACATCTGCTGAATTCAGAGGGAACAGCTTCATACTCATGTGTTTCCCAGTAAAAGTTTGAATTTAGGTACAACAATAAGAATTGGGTGGTCTGATATTATGTGCTGTTTGATAAAGACGTAGAAGGTGAGAATTCACCTTTTCTGTAGAGCTATGTCTTACCTACTGTATGTCATGCCAGCTTCTTGCTGCAGTCCCCATAGCATCCTTGAATCCCTGCTGGGAGTGGCTACTTTGTAATTATTTCTAATGTGCTTACATGCTTCTTATACTGTCTTATTCAGGTAGAAGCTTTTCTGCTCAAAAATGTAGAGTTCTGCTTTTTCTTCCATCACAACTCAAAACACTAAACTAAGGTAAAAGCTGATTTAGGAAGGTGGGAGAGAGGGAATGTTAATTATCCGAAGGTGTGATATCTACAAAAAGAGCCAAGTCACAAAAGGGTTATCCATTTAACTTAAATAGCCAAGTTAAACAAGACACAATTGGGGTTAATTTAGCTTTCCAGGCTTTCATAAACTCATACTTGGGAGGTCGAAGGAGGGAAGTCAATTAGCCCCAATTGTGTCTTGTTTAACTTGGCTGGGTAAATCACTAACCTTTTGTAAGTTGGCTCTCTTTGTAGCTATCACACCTTTTGTATGATCCTACAGTTTTCTAACTTGCTTTTTTTATTTTTTATCAGATAATCACAGTTTCTTGGGGGCGGGGGTTTGATAGCAGCATAATTAAATAACAAGAATGCATTCACCAATTTCAGTGCTCATAGAAAGCAAATAAGTATGGGTAGGACATTGTACGAAATCACATACTCAACAGGCTTTGTATTCATAAATTCCTGAAGCAAAGCCAAGTGCAAAATCCACAGGCCTGTATTGGAGCAGTCAGTGAAAACTGGCTGGAATGTGTTAACTTAGGAACCAAAGAAACATCAACACTCGCGTGAATGCAACAAAACCATCACAGACAAAAAACCTACTTAACTTTGTAAAATAAACCACTTGGAAAAACCTGTTCTGCTACTTTTAGGACTCCTGATGGAGCATCTTCTTGAATGCTAGTAGTGACAATTGTTGGATTTTTTTAATTATTTTTTTTTATTCGACAGATTGCTGTATTCAGTCTTAGCAATTGTTTCCACAAATAACAATAAAATGTTCCTGCTGACTGGGAGCTGCGTCAAGGCCGGTGTAAGTAAGATGCGAATTGTGAGTAGAGAAAGAAACTTATATCACAACATCACTTTAACACAGTATTTGCATTACATAGGGTGCTGCAAATATTTCAGTGTTGAAATCAGCGAATGGACGAACAATATTTGAAAAAGTACCTGAAGTGTAGGATCTTGATCTTGAATAAGTGTTTAGCAGTTTTGTTAGATAATAGTAGGATATCTGGTATCATGAGCCTTGTCATTAATTTAATTTCAGGTGTTACTTAGATATGAAAATTTAGCAAGGGCCTTTCCTAAATATTTTAGGCCTAGAATTACTGCTCCTCCTTCCAGTGTTGCTGTGTAGTGTTGCATTTCTTTGTGCGTTATTAGAAGGATTTTGGCTGTTGGTCCTAGAAATTACCAAAATATTAGAATTGTTCACTCTTAACTAGTGTGCATATTAATTATCTTTAATCAGAAAATTTTTTGGCAGTTTAAAGAGAATTAGATAAATTGAGTTACTGCCTGGAATTAATATGACTAAGGTGAAAACAGCTCTCTTCAGTTTCTGGAAATCAGGAATAACTCAATGAGTTCTGACTGGTTCTTAGCACATAATGTGATGGACCTATTAATTGGAAAAAGTAAATAAGTGATTAATTACAAGTATAAACAAGCCAGATAAATTCAAAAGATTTTCCTTCTGACAATGTCTGAAAACATTTACTGCTAGAGCCATTTATTAGGTACTTAGACAGTTACATACATACCCAATCCATGTGAGCTAATAGCCGTGTAATGTACAGTGCAGTACTTGATGCTATGCTTTGTTCATGTTGCATTCACCCTGTGTTGAAAGCTTTTAATTTCCTCACTTTCAGACTATCTTCCCATGTTTATGAGGCCTCTCCTTTCTAAAGCTGGGTTGCACACAAAAATATTTCAATAACATTGAATGTTATTTTGTTATATAATATAATGCATTTTGCTTTTGCATTTTTTGTAGCATGACACAAAAGACACTAAGGCAAAGAAAAAGTATCTGCTTGGATATCGTAGTAGCTGTTTCAGGATACGCTCATTTAAATTGTTAAGACTTTTTTTCTTAAACATGCCTTATTGTGATATTTGACTAGGCTCTTTCAGGCTATTTATCATCATCCATTCTTATTATTTCAGTAGATTCTGCCACCTCTTTGATCTCGTCCGGTATTTTGTGCAGATCCGGAGGCCGGTAGGATAAGACCACTAGTGTATTTGTACAACTTAGTGAGACTCAGCATACCTGTAATAAGTGCCAAAATGGCATTTGATCTTGTCACTACCACCCTCAGCAAAGCAGCCACAACAGATTCAGAGAGGCTTTTTCTTGTTATTACACTCCAGAGGATCTCTGCCTGCCAATAAGAAAAAAGGTGACTGCAAGTTCACGTGCCTACAATGGCTTTAGTTTTGACTATTTAGCAAGCTCCAAAAGCCTTAGCTACTTTAAAGTCCCTCTCTTTCATTAAAGCCGAGGTCACATAAGTGCTGTAGAACATAAATTCCCTGACCAAATATGTATGGTTTTCCTTTGGAATATTCTTTCATATTAGGGCAATTGAACTGAAGTTTACAGTACTCAGTAGGTGTATGGTTCTTGTCACTACAGAAAAAAAAAAAAAGGAAGGGAAGAATCAATATAAACATATGTATATAAAATTTGAACCAAATCCAATTTGTTTTCAAATGATTACTAAAATAGAATTGAGGTTTATCTTGAAAGGGAATAAAGTCATTCATTGCTGTCATAGAAAATTAAAATAGTAGAAATCACTCTGAAAATCACAGAATCACAGAGTGGTTTGGGTTGGAAGGGACCTTAAAGATCACCTAGTTCCAAGTCCTCCATCCCTCACTCCCCCCATGAGCAGGAACTCTACTCATTATTTTTCTGAATAAGTTTCCCAAAATAATGTTCCATTATGGAAAATATAAAATACATGACAAAGACAATGATTTCCCATTGTTTGCAGAGGTTTTGTAACCTTTGGTGTGTGTCTCCTGACACTCTGAAATCCTTTTCAATCTTTCTTCACTCTTTCTTAGCATGCTCAGCTGACAACTTTTGAAGTCTCTTAGTACTTTGCAGATATTGGTTAGACCATATTCTAGAACGGCTTTTTAGCAATGAACAAGTGCTTTTGGGAGGCTTTCCATCATATGGGAAATCTTTGAGAGCTCTTCAAAATTAATAAAAAACCCCCAGATCTTTCAAAAAAATTATATTCTTCTACAAAGATCAAGGATACTTAAGCAGTGTGGATTGGGTTGGCAAGTGGATGTAGGCTGATGCGGACAAGGAAGATCTTTTAACAAAAAACCAGTGCACAGGTGTGCCACAAAAACTGAATGTGCACAAAAAAAAGAAATGCTAAGTGGCCAGCATGACAGGGAGGAAAAACACACACACTTTTCCTGTGAAATTAGCATTAAAAAGTACCTTTCTGAAGTGCTATACGTTAATGTCTGTGTCATGGAGAACAAAGAGGAGAAATTGGATGTCTATGGACAGTTACAGGCTATGAACTCACTAGGATCAGGGAGATGTAATGGGAGAACTCACACAGCTGAGTGCTTCAGTGGATGTATACAAGAAAGACATGGACATACTGGAATGAATCCAATGTAGGTTCCTGAAAAAGACTAAGGGACTGGAGTATCTGTCATATAAGAAGTCTGAAAGACATCTGAACCTGTTCAGCCTGAAGAAATGAAGGCTTGGTGGAATTTTAACCATGTGTATAATTACCTGATTGCGAAGGGCAGGGTGTCAAAGAGATTGCTCTCCAAGTGCCCACTGACAGGAAAAGAGGCAATGGTCACAAACTGAAACACAGGAAAATACATTTAAACATAAGAAAGAAATCTTTTTTATATCTTAAAATACATTTAAACATAAGAAAAAAACATAGTGGTCAAAGAAAGGAACAGGTTGCCCAGAGAGGTTTTGGAGTCTCTTGTCATTATAGCTACTCAACTTCAGATGGACACCATCCTGGGCAACCTGCTCAAGCTGACCCCTGACCCTTCCCAGAGCAGGTGCTGTACTACTCAATCTCCAGAGGTGTCTTTTAGCCTCAACCATTGCATGAATATCAAGGTAGGTGTGACCAGTGCATATTTTAGGTAAAACAAGAAGCAAAAGTTGCCCATTAAAAGGTAGAGAAAGTAAATACTGCTTCAAGAGAAAAACAGCCATTGGGAAAAACCATCAGATTCAGAGTTAGAAAGGAATTGTTCAGTGTATGTGTGATATACCTCACTGTGGCTGGAAAAAGATAACTGTCAATTCAGTGGGTCAGTAGAAGGCATTACAAAATGTGAATTTAATATATGAAATCTACAGGAATATACAGAGCATAAAATGAAAAAAAAAAATTACGTCCTTCCAAAAGACAGGAACATAGATATGTTTTGATGCAGAAAAAAAGCACCAGATAGTTCTGTTCATTTTTGCTTTCTTTCTTACTAAATAGTCTTTACATCCACTACTTTCTGCCAATACAAAACTTACTATCTTGTTTTCTCTCTCTGTCTTCTACCTCATTTAATTTTTAAACCAGTCATCTAGTTCTTCAAAGCCATCAACAGGTCAGGGATTAACTCTATTAGCTCCTTAATGGTCCATCAAGGCAACTGTGGTCTTTTAGCAGCACAGTTGTTAATAGACAGAGGGTGGTTGTGGAAACTGTTTTTGGGTGGTGGGGTGCTGCTGTTCCCACTGCAAAGCAGATTAACTATCTGTGTGGCACCTTGGAAGGAAACCCTTATCAGTTAATCAGCCATTCCTGTTAGAGTTGAAGGCAATGAATAAGGAGAAAGGGAGTTATTGGAATTCCTTGTCCATATGCATACCACTTCTGTTGAGCATGCACCAGAAATTGAATGCCTTAGCCACAGGGGTTTAATAGATTTCACCTGTACCCACAATCTGAATTACAAAGATGAAAAGGGAGCAAAACATACAACCTCTTTTCTGTTATTGCAAATTTTGTACCTGGCAAAGCCCACGTTTGTTTCCACATTGCTTTGCAGCAGCCATCTGCATCTACTCTGTACTCTCAAAGTTATTGTCACAATGAGAATGGAAACTGCTTCTGTGTAGCCTTGCCTGCATTTTTCTTCAGTGATAGGACTTTGAATAAACTTCACAGAACCAGTCTTGTTGCACAGACTCAAATGCTGATGGGTAATTAACCCTAAGTGTAAATTCCTATCACAGTCCCTGACAAGATTTTTCTCTATACAAGATAGCCATTTCCTGAGTTAGCATTGAGGAATACTTAGCTACACTGAAGACTGTCTCCAAGAGGCAGTTATGAGATCACCTCATTCTAGAGGAAGATCATTCAGTCATATGTACAGGAAAAAACCTACTCTATATTTATAGTGTATATTATATCAGTGTATAACCCTGAGGGTCCAGACAGTCCTTTCCCTTTCTTAAGCTACTCTTATTCTTTCTGTGGGGTGAATAAGAGAACAAAATGGGCCTACATACCACTTCTGAGGGAGGTAAATTGAAGAGTCTAACAAAATTTTGTAATAGGAATTTACTTAGGTAGCTTTCAGATATTAGAATTGTTTACTTTTTGAGAAGCACACCCAGACATATAAATCTTTTGTGTCATCTTCATAGCAGGATACAGAAATACAAATCATCCAAGTAGAAGAGCTAACATTTCCTCCACGCTAGTATTTATGTTTGTGGCCATAGAGAAAGTAATACAGGTTATTTGTATGAAAACCACAGTTAATTCATGGTGTATTGTCAAAGATTTGCTATAATTGTTCTTGGGCCTACTTCTCATTCCAGTGCAACTAGGATTGTGGTGGTGATTGCTTCTGCAGTAGACTTAAATATTTCCAGAAATTGTGTCTTTTTCTCCCCAACAACTGTAATCTCTCATCCTCTGCCCTTGATCTTTATATTTGTGCCATGAGTACAGATGTCTTTCAATCAAGACTATCACGACGACGCATTTGCATTCTAGTGAGCTCAGCCAGTGCTGAATGATGTTTGTCCTATGGAGTGTCACCTCCTCTCAGCCAATCTGTATGATTCAAAAAGCACAGCTGTTGTGTAGAGGGGGAAAAACCCTCTCTTGGCTGGATATTCCGATATTAATCAAAAAATATCAGCTACTGAAATATAATAATCAGATGTTATAGGTACACCTCAGAATGGGCATTTCCTCTTCCATCAGCTGTGCTATCTCGCTGTGACAGCATGAAGAGTGGATGAGTCTTTTGGATATATGAAGTCTTAACCTTTTATTCAGAAAGCATATCCTGATCAGTGTTTAAATTTGATAGGTTACAAAATGAAGAATCTCACTGTTTAAATTGCAGCCTTCAAGGCACAATGACTCTTAATCTCCCTGTGTAGTTACTCTATGGCAGCTATCATGATGGCATTTCTTCTTATCACCGTAATTTGATCTCCAAGCAGAAACTCTTGAAAGGTTTTTTCCCCCTAACTTAGGTTCCCTTTCATACTCATAGAATATTCTAGAATAAGAGGTTGCCAGCTGCCCTCATTCACTCACTTTTTAGTAAGTGCTTTATATTTGTATCACATCACCCTAAGTGATTTGGAAATTTTCATGGAGCTAGAAAAGCTAGCTGTGGATTCTCTTCTAACCAGTCAGGCTAAAAACTCAAAAGAAAACCATATGGTTGATTACAATGTTCCAGAACCAAATATCAAGAATGTGGATTTTTTCTGGAATGTCATTATGGCAACCTGCCCAATTAACCTTTCTAGCAGAAACATTCAAGCATAAGCTTTTTCTCATGCTTGAGGACTTCTGAGTGCCAAAGTTGTGTTTGACTGAAGGTACATTGTCGTACAGAGATATCATGGGATGCTTTACAGTGGGACCTAGAAGTCAAGCAGTCTTTTTTTAATAATGATACAAAATTTGGAGCTGTTTCTTCAACATGTTATAAATTGCTCTGAGTGATGATGGTAGAAACCGCAAAACTTTATTAGTTATATCCTCATGATACAGCCAAGCATGCCTCAAAATATGCAACTTTTTCCCAAAAATCACAGGCCTCCAGTATCGATCTGGAAAAAGATTGCGTTTCATGACTTGTCCCTGAAAGAAGGTATTTTCTTGGCTCTGTTGGGTTAATTGTCTTGTTGACCTGTAAATGGGATGGATTTGCAGTAACAGAAACAGAAAGGTAAACTTCTGCACCATAGGAAGAAAAGATGCTCAGATCAACAATGGCAGGTTGCTAAAGACATAACCAAAATTATTTGGACAATTGATGGGGGTGGCTCAGTCTATGTTCCATTTCTTACTTATGGTTAGAGAAATTAAATTCAATAGCTGTTGGCTAGTGTAGGGAACAAAACGTGGATATATTTCACTTCACTTGATGTTAGCTTAATAGAAATAAGGCAATAAGTAAAAAGGCGTCACGTAGTATCTCTTTCTGGAAAATGACAGGCATCATCAAGAGAGCAAATACTTATAGTGGATTGCTCAGATAGGTGAATTGAATCACCTGCTGGAAATGCTTATCTCCTTCTACTGCATACAGGGCAGAAGCTGAATCACTGATCTGAATCACTGAATCATCTAAACATATATGTTTAACTTTCAAATGGCTTAAAATCAACATTTTTATCAAGTCAATTCCATTAAGTTCCAAACTTTTCAGTGGATAAGATTTCCACTTACATTTCTCTGGCAATATGTGCATGTATCTCAGCATAAAGTATGTACCTCTGTTGCAGTTTCATTACGTATTACCTTGTGACATACTTTGTGTATTATAGTTATCCTCTGTCTCATGTAAATCAGGAGAAAGCTAATAGAATAGTATAAATATAGGCATGCAGAATTATATATTTTTGATGTCTTTCACACAAAAGTACTAATATTTCCAGACACACATAAAAAAGGATTGTTTCCTTTATGCTCAGGTAGCTCTTATCTACATGAAATTGTGAAAACATTCTGCATGTTTGACCACTATGTTTCATTTTAGAAAATGAATATTTGAGGCTGCATGTGAGTTACTTGAGTCAAATGGCAATGGCATTTAAAAGAGAATGTTGTGCCGTTACAGGGACATTCTTGGAATTAGAAAGCCTATAAAACATTAGGATGTTCATATAATATTAAAAAAGAATCTCACATTCAATGCATAAACAATTAATAATTAATGATTAACAAATATGTTTAGTAACAATACTGTTCCAAAGAGAGAAACAGTGAATGTAGAAATGAAAACTCCACTGACTCCAGACCCCACTACCATGGGATCAGTTATATCACAATGAGCATCTGCTCACAAACTCATGAAATTCCCTAGTAAGTTTAGGTTGTTGACTCCCTACACATCTATTGGGCACACTGTTCAGATTCTCATTCCTGGGATGTTTATATAACTTCTTCAGATTTTAAGCCTCATTATTTTATGGTCGGTTTATACTTATCTTTTATTATGCCAACGCTATCTTTCAAGGTGGAGACGTAGTGTTCCCTGTGTTGTTAAATGGTCACTGCAAGTCAAGGAGTGGGACTGATCTCAGCAAAATAGTCTGGAAATTAGATCTTCAGTCACTCCAAGCTTCATCTATATTGCTAATGTAATGAAGCAGTCAACTCCAGAAAATATGAAACCTCATTCTAAGACACACATATGTTAAGATCCTTTGACAGCTCTCCTCAGTTCTTCACTCAGTACTGGTTGTCTGTACTGAAATGGCTTGTCAGATACATATGTATGATGACTGCAATGTCTTTTTTCACAACAGTATCTATTTTAACAGCTGAAGCTCATCCTGTGTTTGTCTAACGGCCATGATCTGGCTCTTCCATCTTGAAACAACAGCCTTTTGCAAAATTTCTTGTTGGTAGTCCCCATCTTCCTTGATCTCAATACTAACCTACTTCCTTGTGTTTCCAGCTACCTCGGTCTCCTGGTCAGCTGGTTCTTCCTATACATTCTTCCAATATTCTTCTCTAATGAGAATAACTGCCACCATATCATCAGCAGTTTAATGGAAGAACCTACTGATTCCTGTGCTGAAGTTATTATTGAAAATCCTAAATAATATATAATATCAGTTCCAAGATCAGATCTTCAGGATTCTTTTTAGGATTAATTGAAATAAATAGCTGTTTCTTTCAGTGTATTGTAATATTTCCTTTATTTCTTTCAGCATTTCTGTAATTATTCTGTATCTATCCCATCTTCCTCTCATAACTTATACCTTCCTATCATACCAGATGCTTTATTGTTGTGCTAATAAAAAGCTTTAAATTCAGCAATGACAATGTTTTCTGTTAGTCTGGTACAGACTAGACTACTTTTGCATAACTCACAGTTTAACTCAAGAATCACAAAGCAATAGACAAAGATAACTAATGATAATAAAAATAACATACAGCTTTATTTAGTCTGCAGACAAAACCTGAAGTCTGTCTTTGAGGCATAAATGAACTAGACACTTTATTCAAGGTTTCCAGCTTGCCTGTGAGACAAGTGAACATCTAGAATTAAAAAACAGCAGCCTCATCATTCTCTTCCCTCTCTTCCTTCCATTTACATAGTTTTTCATACTGTCTAAGAAGCATCTCCAATAAAAATCTAGAACTCTATCCCCTTGTATTTTCTTCTGATAAAGATATTTATAGGAAGAAATAAATATTCCCATTTCTCAGACAAATACTCAGCCACTGGCATAATTTTGTTTGATTACAGGTAACTTATTCACCAGCATTAATACAAATGTTATATTTTGTAATTTTTTAACTACTTTGCAGTATTTTAGATGTATATATGTAGCTACTATTATTATGGAAGCATAAAAAATGTGTGAGGGATTTCTTTGTTAATATTTTCCCTAACAGCATAATGAGAATTGATAAAATCCTACATTTTTCAATAATGACAATTAATGAAAACTTTTCCATTATTTTCCAAAGAGTGACACCGGTCTAATAGTATTTGCATTTGTCAGTAATCTGTTAGTTTTTGAGTATTAACAAGAAATTTACCATCTTCCTATTTTTCGTATCAGATGTTATCTAACACACTGATACAATATGAGGGAACATTCTCCAGATATGTGTAGTATTTGTTGTATAATCAAAGCATAGTAGTGGAAATTAGGAGCTGGGCTCAGCTAAAACTGAGCTATGGTCCCTCTATTAACAGAGTCACACAATGCAGACATCTAAATCTGAGTGAGTCACCTTAACAATCCCTTCATAGGTGATGCAAAGAAACAGATACCTCTACAGCATCATTCGTTTCCTTATAAATAAATGTATAAAATAGATTAAATGAGTCACACCTTAAAAAATTCTCATTTCCTTCCCTGAATATGAAGGAGAACTGCAATAACTCACTCATATACAGAAATGTAAAGCAAGGTGGAATAAATTGTACCTTAATATGTTTGCCCCCGTCTGTGACATGAGCAACAGCATAAACACAATGACTGAATATTTCTGAGTCTTTATTCATTAATATTTATAAAGTACTTTAAGATCTTGGGATCAAAGCTGTAAAGCGAGGCAATCAGCGCTACATGGCCAATCCACTCAAGTGTCAAAGTCCCATTTTATAGAGTATTGTATATCTAGGTAGCCCTTCCTTAAAAATCTTATGAATTGATTGAGAGGATAGTTGGACGACAGAGGCTAGTTGCTTCTGTTCTAGCACACAAGAATAGTGCAGGAGCTTTCAGAGTGACAACTTGATTCTCCTAATCTCATCATAATATCAGAAGCATTATTCCCCACACATCCTACATATGCTGCAAGTTTTAAGACTTGCCTGTAACCACTCTGCTCTGTCCTGCAAAGCTTGCCAGCCTAGGAAGGGGGATAGCACAGTCCTTTCCATCTTCATGCACACCAGTTCCCTGGTCTGCTTCACTGCCATATATCGTGAATCCTGAGTACTGCTATCAATTCACTGGCAAAGCCTAGCTCTTTCTAGCTGGGGGAAGCTGCCTAGTGATATCCTCTGGACCTGAACAATCATTTCTTAAAAAAAAATGATCAACCCGCAACCATCGTTCCCACAGACCACCCTAAACAGCTCCATTATTTGCCATGCATAAACTAGAAGTATTTTTTAAATCACTGAATATATTTGGAAAGCTAAAGGGGGTTAATGGTCATCGATTTCCCCTTTCCGTATTTGGGAGGGCTCCAGCCACTACATAATGCCTATGCAAAATGCTGTTTGCTTATTTTTCTGAACAAAATGTGCACTTGGCACATGTGTGTTTCTGATCACACTGCTGCAAAGGTAAAAAAGGCTCTATAAATCCATACATCCAGCCAACATGCTCAAGTGCTCTTTTAGGTTTTCTTCTTTTTCAGTCTGAGCTAGTTTTACACACACACATACACACACACACATCTCCTAGTACATTTTGTATAATTTAAGTTATTTCTGTGTTATGTGCTCTTTCTGGTGTTCCCATGGATTCGTTAGGATGAATAATTTCTGTCAATAATGAACACAGGAACCCAGTACATGAATACTTGACGAGATGAATATATGCATAGGTTATACATAGCAATTTGTGGTGAACGCATGAAACAAATGCATAAGAAACTGCTTTAACTAGCACGAAACACAGATGAAATAGATGGCATATAAATGTAATTATATTACTTTCAGGCAAATAAGACCATGTAGATAGAAGGGTGATGGGTATGCAGATTCTGTAATGAACATCAACGGCAGTGGAGACGCCCCTTGCAAAGAAAATGTATCTTTTTATGTCTTTAAGAAAGGCACAGTCATACAAATAGCCAATAAGGAAGCACTGTTAATAGGTGGAAAAATAAATATATGCTGTGGGTTAAGAAGCTAGAATGGGTATAAAAATGAAGTAATGAGAAATATATGAAATTACTAAGGACCTATCAGACCAAGTAGAATTTACAGTATCACCTTTGATGGATTTTGAATATGCCCCTAACAGATTACCTGACATGCAGCATCAGCATAAAAATGGTATTATTTATTTTTATTTCTGATCACAGTAAGTATAGATATTGAAATCATTATATTTTGAAGCTTTCTAAACCTTTTAAAATCCTTTTATAATCACCTGAATTTTCTTTAAGGACCTTAAAACCAGGGTTTTAGAATGCTTAGAAAATTTTGATACTAGGTAATAATACTCTATGATAAAGTTCACCATGCTGGAATGCCTCCTGGGACCTGGTCTCTAGCAATGCATGTGTGGAGGACCTAGTCCTCCAGCCTATTAGTTTTATTTTCTTCTCTCTTTTAGTGCTATAAAGCATCTCAAACAATGTACAACTCCTTGTCTGCTCCAGCGTATATCTTTCATCCACCAACATTTTACTCATAACTCCTTTTCAGGCACAACCCGAAGCCTACTTTTCACAATCAATTTTTCCTTGGTACCAGTTAAGCCTTACACATCTTTTAGGGTTTCCACAAGAGCGCCATTAACAAGCCTATAGGAAGAATAGAAGTTAAATAATATTTACTCTTTTTGTGATTTGTCCCTGATTTTCCCAATGGTGTTCCCTGTTCCCTGTGCTCCTGGATGTCAAGGCACAGACCAGCCAGCTTTAATTTGGACCTTGCTCTGGGACTCATCATCAGCAACCTTATTCCTCTCCCAGATGAATGTCACTCCCAGCAAGCATGTGATCTCTCACAAGGTTGACAATAATGGGTCTGTGGTCTTCTGTGAACCCTTTCCTTGCCGGAAAGGTTATGCTCCCTGTCATACAGAAAAAAAAGTGAATGCTCTGAGGAGTCAAGAGTTAAAATATACCTTGGCTGTTTCAATAAAATGCAATTTAATAGGGCAAGGAACACATTTCATATCTAGTGTTGACACTGAAGGATCTTGTGTTGCTTTTTTACCAATAGAAATGACAGTGATTCATCAGCTTTTATTCCATTTTATATTGCTCTTGTGCTCTATCAGCCAGAGAAATGCTCTAATTTTTGGCAAAGTTTATCCACTGAGTTATTTTCCTTGCTGCCTTTCAAAAAAAAAATATTTCTTGTAGAAGGCACATTTTTTTGTTATATTCCTGGTCTTCCCACCTTATAGCTTCCTTGAACCCCTGGAATTCACAGCTCAGTATTTCCTATAAGTTCTTTTTCAAAAAGAAAATATATAGACATGTGAATTCTTCCAGAATTCTTGACAATTTTTCATGTCTTTGCGTCTTCTGTTTTATTTTTAGAGTTTCAGCATGCATCCCTAACTTTATATGCTGTGCACTTTGAATTGCCCTAGACTCAGAGGATTTTCTGAGATCAAACAACATCAATATTAATTACTAATAGAGATTCCCTTTTAAAATAAACTTTGGTTTAGAATACTGAGACAGCATGTTAGCAATTAATGCATTGAATTTACTTTTGCACATGATCCGTTACATGTACTTTAAACATGGGGACAAGAAGTGCTTAGATTCAAGTTCTGTAGTGAAAGAGGTTCAACATCAGCAGTTGAACTGGTTTGTAGATTTGAGGTTTGGACTGAAATTATATGGAATATGAATTTCACAGACACAGTTGTCGTGAAGCCTTTACTCCAGGAGTAAAGGGGAGTCTTCGTCACTTCTTCATCTCTCATTCAGCTAGAACATCAAAAAAGGATATCCAGAGAAGAAAAAATTAAGAAAAGTTTAATATAATTCTAACCTGAAGCAAAACAGGTTTCTTTGTGTTAGGCTGTAGTCAGGGCAAGTTTCACTTTGAAAATTTGACTCCACTCATGTCTGCTTGCGTTTGGAAGAGTTTGGGACGTGGAGGTTTAGCTGTGTTTGCATTCATCCGAGTTGAAGAATGAAGGAGACCATACTGACGTGAAAACACACATCAGAATCCACCTTTTGCAAATTGGGTTGCATATCCTCATCTGACTGGCAACAGAAACAAGTAGAGGAGTACTCAAAACAGCAGGAAATGTGGGAAAGTTATCAACAATCAAAGACTGTCCTCCCACCTGACACGGTCTGAGTGGCAGACCCTTGCAATGAGAAAGAACGACTTCTCAAGCACAGTAGTAAAAAAAGCAAAGCCACAGCTGTCAATTAAAAATAGTTTGGAAGTTATGTAGAAAGCAGTAAAAAGGAATCTTAGTTTTCTAAGGAGCATTCATTTTCTAAGAAGATGCAGCAGTATTTCTGTGAGCCATAAGTCAACTGTACCAGCTAAGTGGCAAGATCTAAACTATCCGGATATACCATTTCATAGTGCTAAAGCCTTTTCTTTTGCTCTTTTTTTTTAACGTCCATTTCTCCTCCACACTAACTTTTCCACCCCCAAACCAGCACCAGCTCTAAGAAGATACTCAAAATGAAATTTCTCTGCTCTGTGATTCTTCTAGCAGTCAAGCTGTAAACCCACTTCCAAAGTAGCATATAATTTCCTGAACATACTTTATTCTGGAAAAATAATGTGGAAAGATAGAAAGAAAAAGACCAAAGTACATCCTTTCTGAGCCAGAAGATGTGTTATTAGAGATGCCAAAGGAGGCAATTTAAATGTGTAGTGAAAGGATTGAAGCTTAGAAATACTTAAGTTATAAGATGGAAAACACCGCATGCATAAGAAGCTCTTAAAAAGCACTCAGTATGAGACAGAAAAAAAAAAAAAGTCTCCCTTTTTATGTGAGACATCATAGAAGAAGTCATAAGCCTAGTATGGATTCTTTATGTTTTGCCAAAGGTTTGGCTGGAAATGATTCCGCTGCCATAAAATCTGTTTATGACAGTATTAAAGTAAGTATATCATTCTGAAAGTGCTGTCTATTCTACCCCAGATAAAAGATATCTGAAGCTCACCTCAAAAATGGGGTAGGGAAGAGATCTTAGCAAAGCATTGGGACAATCTCAGCACTGTATTATGCAAGGACCATGGTCTGGTGCTGCGAAGAGGGAGTGGGTGGTCAGTTCTCTTTCAGAAACGAGCCTCAAGAGCTCTCAAGGAAAATGTGAAACAAATTTGCTGACAATGTCTAAGCTGCATGTATTTGGGTGCCATGGGAGCAGCAATAATTGTGGGGCAGTGTGTCTGCTGTTGCATTGTAGTGTTTGCAGCTGTCAGTGTTAGTAGTAAACGAGTATCCAGTGGGCTTTGCCCATTTTCCCTTCAGTATTCATGTGTTTTATGGGCTTGAAAGTTAAGGAGGAAATAGAAATGCTTGTAGGAGGAAGTGATTTTAATACATCATAGTAATTTTTTACTTGTTACTTTCGTGTTAATATAATTTGTAGCCCTTTCATGTTGTCCTTTCATTCTCTCTCCCCTGATTTTTGCTGTGCAAACACTGATATTTCCTGATAGAAGGATATTTTAAACAGCCCACAAAAATCAACTGCTTTCATGCTTTCAAATTTTCTCAGGCAGCTAAGCTCAAGAGACTGGTGCAAGGGCATGGATCAAGTAACTTATTGACACACACTCAGACAAGCACCAGGGAAGTGAGGACATGAGCCAGCTGCCCTGACATGAAAGGGCAACATGATTTTACACCACAGGGTCATCACCCCACTTGAACCATGTGACAGCATTTTGAAACCAGCCTGGGCAAACTAGTTATTCTGTGCCAAATGACTGCCCTATCTCACGTTCTTAGGCTAACTTAGAAGTAAAAACCCAGAAATACCACACAAGCCTCTGTAAGGAACAGTCATCTTGTTAGTAAAGAGCAAAACTACTCCTGATGGCCAGCCTTTCAGTGTCTGTGCATCTTGATTGTACTCATCTACATCAGGACATACATATATATATGTGTGTGTGTGTGTGTGTATGCATTATACCGTACTCCACGAAAGCAAATAGTACTGTAGAGTATAAGTGGAACAAACCTAGGGAAGACTGAGGGAGTAAGTGAAGTCTGTGGGTACCTCTAGGAAAGAAGGAAGGAAGGAAGGAAAAGAAACTGACGACCTGGAGTAACTCTCACACTTCATCTAAGAAGATGTTAAAGCAGTGACCTGAGACGCCTTGGTCTGGCAGATCAGTATTTTGCCACTGTGTGCAGTACACATAAGTAAAGAAGATCATAGAAGAAAAGAAGTTTGGATGAGGTGGAGGGGAAAACGGAAGAAAGCTAAGCAAACAGTCACAGAGCCTAGCAAAGTAAAGGCATGAGGGCTAGAACAGCAACTAGGAATAGCTACAAAAATAGCAGGGAAAAGCTCTGGTTTCTCAAGAAGGTAGCTCAAAAGTTGCAAAATTCACAAGCTGACCTCAAGTCGAAAGGCCTGAGCTCACTGTCCAGGTATTTTTGGTCACTAAGAATATTTCTGCTAGAGTAAGGTTTTTATTTGTTTCCTTTCCAATAACACCATCTTTTTGTCAATTGATGGAAAAAATCTAGGCAATTTCGAGCTGGTGGCTGGGTGCATTTGTAGTTTGATTTCTTTTTGGCATGATCTGCTGCTGTAGAAGGGATAGTTACAATCAACAGGTATATAACCACTTCTTTCAGCAATTTCAATATAAATGGGATTTGAGGCAAGGAACACAGATGAAGACAGATGGGTTTATTCCTTAGTGCACTCTGGAATTACACATTTTCCTCTCTCCAATACCTACGTTATATGAGAACATACGATAAAAGATTCCCAACAGAATGGAGCTGGTGGTCCATTCAGTCTGGTCCTCTCTCTTCAGAAACAACAATTGGGCATTTAACACATGAGCATGGCCACTTCATGCCAGACCATTTCCTTCACACTGCATTAGTTTCTGCCATTGTTGGATAAGGGATGTTAGAGGGTACTTTCCTGTCTAGTCCATCTGGTATGTGTTTATAGATCTGTTGACTGCGAATTTTTCTTCACCCTTTCCCAGCCTGCCGGTACTGCTTGCTTTTATCCCCACTGTGGGAACAAGTTACAAGAGTTCACTATGCATTCAGCAAAAGAGCACTTGCCTTTAAAAATCAGCCTGTCTTTTGCATCATCCAGTTCAAGGGTTTGGTCAATAACATCTTTTTATCTAGCTTACACAGCACCCTCCTGATTCTGTTATGTTTATTCTTCCTGTTCGAAATGAGGGGTCCCAAATCTTTGTATCCTTTTGAAAGCTGGTTGCTTCATCCCCTGGATCCTTTTCATTGTTCGTCTCCCATATCACCTCCATTAAGTCCTTCCTGAGTCTTGGAGCCAGGACTGCATACACAGAACTTGACCCATGGCACATTCCACCTTAATATGGTGGCAAAATTCCTGTCTCACTCTCAGTCATACTGCCTTACTGATGTTTTGGCCTGATGATACCCAAGATTATTCCCTGTTGCATCTTTCACTGTCATTTGAGACAGTGATTTAGAGAACCAGCCAGTGATGACTCCAAGGTCTCTTTTTGGTAGCTGAAGCTCAACTACCAAATGCCAGTTATAGCTGACATTTATAGCTTAGGCTTCAGTGTCATGCAAGCATGGTTTAGATTACTGTTCCTGAGGTGCATCATCCTGCATTTATTGGTACTGTAGCTCATCTGCCCCCATTTTTTCAGCTCATTCAGTTTTGTGAGGTTTTCCTGGAGTTTCTTGCAATCAGTGATCTGTTGTCTACTGAAGACAGACTTCAGATTTTACTGTGCACTGGCTTTGCCACATCCTTGCTGAACACAGTGGCACAGTGGTTGGTGGGCAGAACTGGAGGAGGCAGGTTCACGGGGCTGTTGCTCCCAGACCCCTCCAGGGCCCTTCAGTACATGGGAGTTACCCTGGTCTGTGACTCCCTCCTCTACACTTTGGTGGCTCACTAATCCCCTCAGTAATCTGGTTCCTGCCATGGGTGCCTTCTGGAAGCTCCTTGTCATACTCTTCACTTTCTTTTCAGCTCTTCTCCTTTTCTATTTACTTTCAACTTGCTTTGTGTATGGGCTTTCCTGTTCTCCTTTTCTGAGGCAAATTTCCCCTTTCTTTCTTCTTTTTTTTTCTTTTTTTTTTCTTTTTCTTTTCCTTTTTTTTCTTTTTTTTTTTTTTAAATGCTTTTCCATGTGATAGCCTGCATAACTTTCCAGTTAAGACTCGAAGGGATTTCCTGAATTGCTTTTTTTTCTTTCTGAATTGTGCCACACTTTTCATCTGGCTTCTAGCACTTAGCTTTTCAACAGCCTTCAGGTTGCTCCTATGCTTCTTTTGTTTTGGACAGCTGCTTTTATGAGGTTTCTGGCTTTTTATTTGTTTATTTTTGACCAGTTACCTCAGTTTTACGCAGTTTCTTTTCTTGAAATTCATTACTATAGATACTATCCTGTCTTGTGCATCGGTCCAGATTGTATCCAAAAGAACCTAATTTCTTGCTATTTGTGAGGCTTTTTGTTCCAGGAAGCAGCCATCTATTCTCTCCAGAAAATTTATCTCCCAGCTGGTTTTTCAGTACCAATGTGTAAAAGCATTTATAATTTTTATTCTCTTGCCTAATATTGCTCAAGCAAGTCAAATGGTGATCTATTTTACCTTCATTTTTAATTGCAGCTATGAGTTTTTTTCCCTCTTAACTTTTTCAGAGATTCACTGGACATTAGCCACTTCCAAATTCTATGCGGCATTATTCCATGTGTTCTTCCACATCCATGCATTTTCCCTGATTTGAATTAAGCAAGCATCATAGATTAAGTGTTAAGTTGTGGTGACACTTTGTGAAGTCTTCTCCCTTCGTGTGCAAAAAGCCAGGGACCATACTTTCACAAGAAGTTATCTGAATGTCTAATAGTTGATTTTCACTGTCACCACCTGTTGCTTTCTCACTCCCCTGCCACAGAAGCAAGGGCAGAGCAAGATGACACTGATGTCAGGTGGAGTGAGGGGTCTCATCCACAAAAGTAGAACTCTCCCCTAGGACATAGTCCCAGGCATCCCAGCAGACTCACACTTGCCCCAACACAAGGTCAACATCATAGGAATGCAAACCAAAATCTTCCTGCCCTTTCTGTCCTTTCAGAAGCCTTCTTTTTTTTTTTTTTTTTAAATTTTGTTCTTCCTTGCAATTTTTCCTGAACGCTATTGACCTGCTGCTGTCCCCTTTTCCACTGGCAACAACATAACATTTCTTCAAAAGCCAGTGGCACTTACAGACTGCCTATATTAACACTGTCACCTTGTAAGTCTGACCAGGAAAATAATGATCTCATGCCACAGACCACTGCATAAATGGGTCATTGACCACAGTCAGAAAAGTTTGATTCAAATTCAAGGAGAAGGAACAGTAGGAAATGGGAGATTTTCTCCTGAGCTGTTATGTTGTCCACTGGCTTTTCCAAGGAGTTTAAACTAACCTGAGTGCTAATAACAGGCATTACTTGTTCATCCAACTGGCAGGTTTGACCTGTTGCTCTTATTGTTTCTCATCACAGTCTTGTAACTGGGAGCAGTTCAAGCACAAGGGAATCAAGAATTATTTTCAGGAGAAATATAAGAAGTAGAGATTGCAAGATTTGTCACCTGTGACCATATCAGCACGCATGTTTATAGGGAGCATTTCCTCAGAGAACCCACACTATTTTCACCAGCTCCATACCAAGATGATTCTAGTGACTTCAGAATTCTTTTTCTTAAATAAAAATACTCATTGTAGAGAATACTCCGTTTCTTTGTATCTGTTTTATTTATTATTTCCTTTTCTTGAAGTTAGCAGAAGCATAGAAAATATCATCTAGAACGTACTAACAATCTAGACTAGAAGTGGTTCAGCTCTTTGTCGATTCCTGACTATTTCTATCTGCAAAATTTAAACAGCAGCTCAGAATTTCCACCATTCTTTACTTAAAGTAAGCTGTTCATTAAAAGCAGTTTAATCTCTGAGTTTAATGCAATAAGCCCTTTATCTAAGAGACTCTCATGTTCCTCTATAGTGCTTTGTTCTCCTTTGCACCATCCTGTCTATTCCAAATATGCTAGACATAAAGTCCTAATTCAGTAATTGCTGAAAATAGATAGGAGCAGGCCAGAATTTTTTTATCCAACACTTAACATAATTTTGCAATATTTTATACAAGGATGTCCTTGTTCTCTGTAACCACATGATGAGTGAAAAATTAAACCGTGAGATTTTCCAAACAGCATTAATGACAGTTCCTGCAAATTCACATGCCTTTGCCAGATGCAGTGTCTGTGACTGTTTCTGAAATGTGCATGCAACAGAAAAGCATACTCTATATGGAAGCTAAATACCCTAGTTTTATATAAAAAAAATATCCCCACTGTAAACATTAGGAAATGACAAATACTCTTAGGACATATTTATGTATCCAAAACAATATCAATTATTAAAGCGAAAGGGGAAAAAAACAAAATACAACTAAAAATAATGCAGAGTGTTTAATAGATTTGTTTAATAGTCATAAACAAATAACCCATGAATACTTTAAAACAGTTAGTGTTGCAGGAAGCAGACACCCAGAAGATTTTATTAAATATTCAGACATTTATGAAGTGTGCTCTAGAGGTTAGAGCAGAGGCCTGACAGTCAATAGAGCTGCCTTATTTCCCTGCTCTGCTGCACATCTTTCCTGGAGTAAGCAAACCACCATGCACCCAGCTGTACTTGTGGTGTAGTGAGGACAGGTTTGTGCTGGATGAGCTTTGTGTATGAGCTGTGTTGAGGGGCAGGTGCCAGTTTTAGGCTGGGGAGGGATTAACTACTGGTGTCACCACTGCAGTCTGTGTGAGAACAGAAGGTCACATTACATTTTGTTTCTGGGACACCTCTGTGTCATCCTGACCCCATCTCCATTCCTATGAGCTCTCTCAGTTCTTCCGCAAGAGGCAAGTTAAGTTGTATTATACTACTGCAAGCTGCTGAAGTCAGGGCATAGGCTTTTATTCCTAACCATCACAGAATGTATCCCAGAAACTCTCCATTAAAAGTCTAGCAAAGCGTAAACTGAAGGAGTTTAATAGGAGGAGGATTTGAAGCCTTTTATGAGAAAGAAGGAATGAGAAATTGCAGGGGGGAAAAAAACAAACAAAAAAAACCCAAAATGAAAAACCCCCCAAAACCAACAAGCTGAGGTAAACTCTTATTCGTATAGAAGACCAGTAGCATTAAGTCCTCATAATGCAAACTTTCAGTCATTTCCATAAACTCTTCCCTCAAACATTTCCCTCGTTGTTTCCCTCCAAGTGAGCCCACTCACATGACAGTTAGAAAAAAACCCCCAGTCTTAGGCTAATGAGCTGGAACTGTTGAATGAATGAGATTCCCAGCAACAATGAGGTCAAAATATGTCACAAAGGGGAGAGGAAACTCACTGGCACGAGGAGTTCGGAATACCTGATTGGTGCACACTATAAATGGAAACAGATCCGAGAAAGCTGCATGAGGCAGTTTCCACCTTCTCTACTGCTTACTGTGTTGAGAAAATCATGTACAAGTAGCACACATTATGCTTCTGGAAGCTTTACAAGTGGGAAACAGGAGTGATGTCATGATTCTCTTGTAGTATGCAAAGAAAATATCCACTGATGAGTTTCTTGCACCTCCCCTTCCAATCTCAATATGTACTTCAGCAACCTCAAACCTGGTAAAGGAAGGATTTTTATCCTACTTTTATAACTGCATTAATGTGCCACAATAATAATAAAGTCTATCTTGAAAGACCAGAGAGGAACACTAAAATGTTTGTCTTATGTTGAAGCCCAGATGACGTTCACGAAATCCTTAGACATGTGAACATCCTTAGCATCCAAGTTGATGTTTACAAAATTCTGGAGTCAACAAAAACTTCCAGTTGCATGTGCCTGAAAAAGCCTGTATCTTCTCCAGTCCATCTATATGGAGAACATAGTCCTGCTTTGAGCCTAGTTAGTACCGCAGGTTGTCAGAAGTCACCTGTCCTGCCACTGATTGTCTTCATCTGGGGATGTGATGATGTAAGATCACATCTAATTGACCAAAGCAGAAAAGCATCTTGCTTTTTACTGGTCCAAATGAGTGGGATGAGGATCCATAAGTATCCATTCATCACATAAGGACCCTTACACTTCATGAGAGTACC
The DNA here is from genome assembly GCA_036023395.1 of Myiotriccus ornatus. Taxonomy (NCBI): domain Eukaryota; kingdom Metazoa; phylum Chordata; class Aves; order Passeriformes; family Tyrannidae; genus Myiotriccus; species Myiotriccus ornatus. Next base: position 83,188,925 of record JAYRBT010000001.1, on the reverse strand, counting down.
TGAGTCCCCAGTTTCCAGCTCTTCCTGGGTGCATAATCACTAAATATTGAGGGAACTACATTCACAAATTTATGAATATTAGAGAAAAAGGACAGGTGGACTATCACCTCTTGCTCAGTACTTTGGTTTCTCTCAACAATGCATGCTTCTCCTAAGACGTTACGTAGGGAAGCATCAGCATCATCTATGACTGGCACAAATTCCACGAGGTAAAGCATGCCCTGCCGATATTTGGGGTTGCACCTATCCTGTCCAAATGTTGCTGTGAGATGTGCTTGTGGTCAGACAGAGGACTGCTGACAAGAGTGAAACTCTTGCCCCATTATCGCAGATTCAAGTAAAACATTGTCCTCTCCTCTTAGTTCATTTGGGCTGCCAGTTGGTCTTCATAGGTAGCAGAGAAGATGTAAACATTGTGGAAGATGCCCTCAGAGACTTCTATGAGTGACAGATCCCAGCCTAATTTTCCTTCTTGCAGATAAATAAGATTGAGGTGGTTGATCCTAATGGATTGTAAATCTTGGTAACAATACCTAGATTTTGATCTGTTAGGAGTTGTTGGAGGACCCCTAGTAAGGCACTGAATACACAAGTGGCATTCCCAGAACAGGAATAACTGTAAACTGGGTCAGACAGTGATTCTAACTACAGGTAAATTTCTAATTACAATAGACTGATTTATTTTCTTGGGTGTCTGTAGTGTGTTGACCCTGGCTGGATGCCAGGTACCCACTAAAGCCAATCTCTCACTCCCCCTCCGCAACTGAACAGAGGAGAGAAAAAAAAACCAGCTAAGGATTCATGAGTTAAGAGCTGGGAGAGGTCACTTACTGATTACCTGCTCAGGAAAAACAGGCTCAAAGTGGGGATGTTACTTGAATTTATTAATAACAGGATAAGAGCCAAAGAGTGAGAAATAAAGTAATCTTAAAAACACCTTTCCCCCAAACCTCCTTCCTTCCATCTTCTCCCTCCTCCCCTCCAGCGGTGCAGGGGGACAGGGAATGGGGGGTTACAGTCAGTTTTTGTTTCTGCTGCTGCTCAGAGAGAGTACTTCCCCTGCTTCTGATGGATGCTCCTCCAATGGGAGACAGTCCTTCACGGACCTCTCCAGAGTGAGTCCATCCCACAGGCAACAGTCCTTTCCAAACTGCTCTCCCATGGGTCACGTTTCCGTGGGGTGCAGTCCTTCACCAATGAGCTGTACTGGTGTGTCCCCCACAGGGGCCACAAGTCATACCCGGTAAAACCCTGCTCCAGCAGGGGCTTCCCTCTCCACAGGCTGCAGGTCCCTGGCAGGACCCTGCTCTATCTTGGGCCTCCCACAGGGTCACAGCCTCCTGTGAAGGAGGCTGCTCCTTCATTCAGTTCATCCACTTGCTCATCCACCATGGGCTCCTCCATGGGCTGCAGGGCGGTCTCTGCACCCCGATGTCCCTCCCTGGGCTGCAGGGGCACTGCTGCCCCACCATGGTCTGCACCACGGGCTGCAGGGCCTCAGCTCTGGTGCCTGGAGAACCTCCTGCCCCTCCTTCTGCACTGACCTTGGGGTCCACCTGGTCCAGATTTCTCACTCTGCTCATCCCTGGTTGGAATTCTTCCTGCCCAGTGGCTTTCTGTTCTCATAAATGTTGTCACAGAGGTGTTACTGCCACTCTTGATTGGCTCAGCCTTGGCCAGCAGCAGGAAGCCCGTCCTGGAGCTGACTGGCATTGACTCCAGCAGACAAGGGAAGTTTCTAGCAGCTTTTAACAGAAGCCACCCTTGCAGCCCCCCTCACTGCCAAAACCCAGCCACAGAAATCCACTGCAGCCTCTCTAAGCCATGTCACCCCAACTCTATGAGCTCTTCAGAAATGCAAAATAGTGGCCTTGAAGAGTTAATGGTTCAAGTGTGGGTCCAGCACGAACAGGTGAGTCTAAGAAGTGAGTTGTGGGGTGAGGGCGGTGGCCCTGCAAGGTAGCTATGACACATCAGAAAAAACCCCAGTCAGCAGCAGTCACAGCATGTTTACTGCTCCACCACTGATTCCACTTGGCACATGGTGCATCTGTGAAATGCAATTGTTTTTGTATCTAGACAGGGATTCGTGAATGTAAGATTACGTGGCTGCTCCATAGCCTGCGCCCATTAGGCCTCTTGTGAGTTGCACAATCCACCACAATTAATGGTAAAAAAAGAAGTCAGTTCCACAGTTCATCCTCTGCCCCTCTGGCCCTGCCTTTTTCTCTGTAAGTCTGCCCCCAGAGAGAAGGTTTTATCAAGTTTCTTTTCTGTCTTTAGAAAACATCTTAAGGGAGTGTGCAAGGCATACGTTTTTATTTTCAGAAAAAGGTAAAAGAGAAGACAAATATCCTTGTTTTCTTGTAATCCAGATTCTAAGTAGATTTAATGTCCCTGTTAGTGCTGGGCAAAATTAAGACCTTATGAAACATGTTACAAAGTACCTTTGTAGATCTCATTTTCAATAAGAAAAGGGTTTAGGTCATGTGGAACAATCTGCAACTTATTAGCACTTTGCCTTCAATAGGTCACCTTTCATGGTTTAATACTCTGTTTTCATTAAGCACTGAATCCAAAAAGGCTATATTTTTAGAGCTCAACAAAAATATATTACTGATATTGGAAGCACAGAGATAAAGAAACACAAAATATTTAACTACAAAACTCGTTTCTTACACAAAACTGTCAGATTCAATGCTTTTCTCTAGAGGTAGTGATCATTATAGGAATGGCTTGTATTTTTTATACATGAAATGTTAGGTGTAACATTTGTTGTCCAGCCAGGAAAGAGAAGGAAAAAAAAAGTAAAAAAGCAATAAGCAAATATAACAGAAATTGCAGATTTTGACATGTTCAGTCTGGTCTATACCTCAGAATCATGCACGCCTAAGAAGAAAGAATATGAGGTAATATAAAACTTGGTCTACTTAGATTTTAATAGATAAAAATATGCTAGATACCAGTTTGTGAGTCCATTTTATTTTAGGTTTGCTCAAGGTATATTTTTAAGATTATAAAAATCTCCTCTCATCTTTTGCAACAGCAGTTACTTTAAGACATAAAAACCTGAGATGATGCTCACATTTCTTAAAAACTACTCCACCTTATGGATTTGTTATTATTTTTCACTGACCATTTTCTTTTGAGTACTTGTACTGATCCAGCCTCTTCTAAGACACACTTTACAAGGAGAAAAAAGATTCTTTTCCATAGAAGAGAAGGAGAAGAAGGAAGGGTAAGTAAATTTCACCTGCCTTCATCTTTGGAAAGGTGACATAATACTTCTAACCCTTCTACCTTAGAAAGTTCACTTCTTCCTTTAGGTGTAATACATTATTTGCTTTGACCAAACAATCCTCCCAATTAAGGCATCATACGCAAGAGGTTGCATTTACAAGGGATGTGTTGATAGACACTTACTCCCTGTGGACTAAAAGAAATAACAGAAGATGGTGAGATCAATAGTATCTGTCAGAAGAGAGGAAAGTTGAAATCCTCTACAGCTCATCTTTGTAAGTGCAGCCTGGAAGCAGAAATCAGTACTACCTTCAGTCCTTTGTGCCCTACACAATGGCAAGGAATTTCAAGCACCATCATTTTTTTCTAATATCAGTGATGTTCAGGGAGTTTTGCGTTTTGGTTTCATTTGGTTTGTTTGTTTGGGCTTTGTGTGGAGGTTTTTGTTTGGTTGTTTTTTTGTTGTGTTGCTTTGGGTTTCTTTTAAATTCTGGAATAAGATCTTGGGAACAGATACACTGTCTCTTCCCTGTCAGTGCACTAATCATGACATGAAAGACACTCCCGCACACATTTTACTTCCTAAAAGAACAAATGTGGGGAGATATCCTCAGTTCTCTGCATTGCAGGGATGGAGCACAGGCCACAAAGGATAATCTTCCTAAACCACAGTGAGGGAGATTTCAGCAACAGTCTTCAACAATGTCTAGTTATCAGAGTAGGCTGAAAACGTTGACTACACGCTGGTCCTCCTTTACACCACTGACAGTTTTGATCTGAGACCTATTCCCCCCATGATCCAAGAGCCACTCTTGCTCCTGCTCCTATGTGAGGATGTCTTTTTCCATGGGGGTGTGAAGTACACATTACTTCGCATTTAGCTAAACCAGTTCTTCCCTTCTTCTACTGGAAACACGTCTCTTTCTGCATCCTGGCAGTATGTTTGCCACTCTCATGCCAGTGCCTCTCTCGTATTGCTGATTCAGTGATTAAACAGACTGTGAATAAAACATACGAAAACTCATATGAACTACTGTCAAAAGTAGGCAATCTAAGGGTCACTCAGGAATTGCTTTTAGAGATCAGACTGCACTTCATGTTGCACCTTCCTCTGCCTTCTCCATCTTTTGAGTGATAGCTTTGTGTTGCTTGCATTATTTTGCCAACCATTTACACATGCACTATCAAATGAGTTATGAAAGTTGAGATTAACAGAGCTATCAAATTTCCCTTGCTTACTAAGCAAGTGTTCTTGGAAGAGGGAAATAACAGGTTGATTTGGAGTGATATATCATTCTTAATTTTATCCTATTTTTTTTTATTTACCTCTCTCTCTAATTTGTTCTTCTGTTCAAAGTGCATTAACATTAGCACCCCATCAAGGATCAGCAGTTCATTGATTAAAGTTTTGGTTTCTTGGTTTTCGTTTTGGTTCTGCTGTGGGGTTTTTGTTTGTTGCTTATTTGTTATAAGAGAATAGGAACTGAAGGTAATTTCAAATGTTAACTTCTCTATCTAAAACAATAAAATTTCCAGCAGGAGAAGTACATATTAATATAGTAAAATAGGTAAGGTTTATACATAAATAGCATACAGAATGTACAAATTTGAGCACTGTATTAATATCTGAGTGATAAAGGGGTAGATTATTCATATGAGAGATTTCTTTGTGGAAAAGCAGAATTTTAATACTGTTGCCATTCTCAGCAGATTGGAGATGATTTCTCATCATACTGTGGATTTAACTGGTGTATACATCCTTGCAAGTGATAATCATACACGTTTGGGAAATTACTCCCATAAATGTTATTCCACTCTGGAATCTTATGTTTTAAGTATCATATTCAGCCCATATTGGAAAGAAGGTTGCACTTAATATATGGAAACATCATTTGTATTTAATCATGCAGTTGGGAGTAGTTATAGTAACTAAGTAGATGCAGGCAGTTTAAAATGCACAGATTGTTACTGCAACCTGGCTTGCCACGGGCACTTTTTCCCTTTGATAGCTCAAGTGCCGAATAAATAAAGTACAATCAATGCTCAGAACTGGTCGAAAAAGCTGTTCCATGTAGGTTATGCTGTCAGTCCTGTTAAAAAAGGCCGTACAGCTTAGCTATGATAGTGTGAAAACAAAGGGCATATGGGCAGCTTTCTTGCTGCCTTTTGTACATTGTCTCTGGCATCCGGAGGGCAGAGCAGCAATTTCATCAGGCTTAGCTGGGCTTCCCTTTGTGCCTGGGTGTTTTTTACAGCAGATGGAAGCTGGGCTAGGACATTTGCCTTGTCTCCAAACATCTGTGTGGTGCCAGCTGCATGCACAAGGTCAAAGGTGTGACAGGGTGGCTCTTGTACTGGGTCTCACCTGGCAATTTCTTTTCAGCACCTTTCTGTTCAAGTAGTGTTTAAACCAGTGTTTGACAAATATTGGAAAATAAACAAGTGCTTTTCCAGTAATCAGTCTGGGACTCAGTTTAAAGAACAAAGTAAAGTAAACTAGATACTGAAACAATTTTCTTTAATGTGTCAGTCTACAGACACAGATACAACAGTGGCCAAAATAAAAATGTGTAGACCTTTTTTTCTTATTCAGTTTACATAAAAATTGTCAGATTAATGATGTTGGATTATAAAATCCTAGTAACCTTTCTCAGTAGAAATTATAAAAATATGTGCAGTTGTATGTATATATTGTGTATGTGTTCTGATATGTGTGCACATGCAAGAAAGCCCTGCAAAAGAGGAAGCAAATGATTCTGTGTTTGTATGAATATAATGTAATTTGTTGCAAGGCACTGAAATACTGCCAAAATGGCCATTAGAGGAAAGCTAAAGCTAGACAGATATATCTATACCTGTACAGTAGCATGCCTAGTTTTTAAAGATTCACTTATGCAAGTTTCCTGTAAAACACTGAAAAGCATCTATGGCCTTATACTATGGCAGAATTGTTAATACAAAATTTGCTGCCTCCTACATTAATGTTACACATGTTGTTTGTTTTTCCTTCCCTCCTTTTCCAAGGTATAAATGAACTGCTTATGTGGAGTTCAATAACATAACTGTACAAAATTAGTGACAAAGAGAAATGTCAGAGTTGATATTCCTGACACAGCCTTTTTAACTCTTGTTATGTCTTAGGTTTGCATATCAGAGATGGAATAATGCAGCAGTCCAAGATCCCAGGAGGCGCTCACTACCATTGTCTTTTAGGTTTTAGCCTGTGGCCTTGACTGAAAGCAGAGCTTCAATTGGGACTACTCTTTCCTTATTACTAAAAAATGGGCATTATGGCATGCTTTTGTGAGACAAAAAAAACCATAAAAATGTGAGGACTTTAAAATATTTGTTCTCAGTTCGTATGTAAAAACTCCTTAGATGGAGTTTGGCAATTGATGTTGAAGAAGAGTTAGACAGCCTTTGAAACACTTACCTAGTTCACTAACATTATGAAGGACCTAGTTCACTGCAGTTTAGATTCATAGACAGCACTTTGCTTTTCTGTGATCAAAACGCCTGTACAGTTTCAAGGGCTTATCATCAGAGTTGAATCCACACAGAGACTAACCCAAGAATAGCCAAGAAAAGCATACATTTGAAGGGCTTTGATGCTCCATCACATAGCCATTCAGTGGCTATAATGGAAGAGGAGTACATGACAGACTTTGGTCGTGCCTGTCATTCATAAATCTCGGTAACATATACCAAGTGCTCCAGATTTTACAGGGAAATTGTACCAGTACCTCATTTGGCTGTAGAATGAACTCTCACTGCTTTAGTCATGTACATTACTTTTCTTTACTCATATAAGTGAAAATATATATGTTAAAATCAGATTATTTTATTTTCAAGGAGATCTCTCTAATATATTCACATAATTTAGCAGATTTTGTAACCTACAAGATCACAAGGAGCAGGCATATTGATGTGTTTTGTACTTCTGGTTAAAGAATAAATACGTGCAGGCACTTAAAGTCAAGAAGTAAGTAGAAAAATGAGAAATTTAATATTATATGCAGGATAATTTTTTTTCTTGTTCAGTCAGAGTAAAGTTCTTTTTAAAACAGTTTGGCAAAGGATTAGGACTGCAATATAGATCTGGTTGAGACAATAAGTAGACTAGCCAGAAGCTAGGATATTTTTGCCACTAACCTCAGCAGACTCGATATTTTAGCCCATGGGCTAATTTTGCAATCTTTCATCCAGCAAAATTGATGACTATCAAAAATACACAGAAATGTTTCTGCACAGGCCATCAGCAAGTCTGATGTAAATAAAATAAAGAGAAACTTTTTTTACGGGGAAAGTAGTCACTCAAATGTGTGACCATTGCCAAACACCGCTCTGTTTAATGACTTTCTCACTACCTTCAGATGTGTTTCTGGTAACAAAGTTCTCTTTTTTGCAGCATATTTTCCTTTCTTAATTCAAAAGGTCATGTTACTTCTGTATTGTTCTATCTATTTTTCTCTCTCTGAGATGAACATTACTGATTTCATTGCCTGATCCTTGATTCTCATTTCTGCGGTTGGCTTATACATTGTTACATAGCTTCACTCTGGTGAACACGTTTTTATATTTTTATTTTTAATCCTTAAGAAGAATTTTTTATCTTTATTAAGAATATATATTTTGGTCCTGCATATTCTCTTCCTCTTTTTGTCCCATTAATTCAGTCTACTATTCTTTTCAAAACAATTAGCAAACATGCATTTACTTTTATTCCTTTGATAAAAAAAGAACTGTTAAATTGTTTTAGCAGAGGGAAAATCCTGTTATGTGAAAGTCTTTCTGATTGTTTAATTAAATAATTCTTTCTGAAAAGCAAAACAAAATCTCCATATGCTCATTAGCTATTAGAATTACTAGGGATGTACAAGTTATGTCCACATGTTCCTCGAGAATATAGATATTCATCTTTATTAAAGAAGTTCCATAGCTTTCACTTGGTATCAGAAATTTTTTTCCACCCAAATATGTGTATTATATGCCTCTGGAAAGCACCTTAGTTGAAATGGTCCTCAAAGCCTTCATAAAGCAGGAGTCAGGAGTGAGTGCATCCTTCCCTCGTGCTCTTCCATCACTACAAGTCCCATCACTCCCTGGGTTGCCAGCATTTGATCACAGCTCTCCTCTGCAGCACTTCTCTTCAAGGCCATTCAAGGATTGCCTCACTCATCCAATGTGATATTTTTAACAGGGCTGCTAATCCTATCCTTGGGAGATGTCTGCTACATCTACTCTCTGAAGGCAGCACACAAAAAACTTGAAAAATAAAAAAAGAGTATATGTATTTGCACAGCAGCACAAACAGAAGCGGTCATTGGAGTCAAGATTTCTCTGTGCTCTGTTCTTGCAATGATAAGTGAGTGTGTTCTGTGGCATGGTGGCAAGGATGCCAACAAGGCCACTGAACAGCATCTTAGTAACCTATCATTAAAACCTGTACTTCAGCGTACTTTCTGGACAATTAATTTCCCTTGAAGTGTTTTCCTTTCTCTGTTAACAAAAAGTCTCCACCAGCCAGGCCCAGGACAGCTGCCTCCCTGCTGCCCGTGGCTGTGCCCCAGGCGGGGAGCTGAGCTGAGTATGAATGCTTGTGAGGGCAGAGCAGGGAAAGTGCCTGTGTGAAACTCCAGACCCCTATAACCTCTCAGCAGCAGAATTACCTCCCGAATAAATATTTGATGCTCATGGGTTGTCCCTGTTCATCAACACAGATCTGAGACTTAACTTTGATTTTCCATTCATATTGGACAGAAAGTTTCGGTCTGGTTGACGTATTTATCTAACCCACATCCATCCATCTGAGCAATCTTTTAGGCTCTGTCAGTGCGGCGGGTAACTAAGCTTGCTAAGTCTCCACTTTTACTGAGATATGAGCAGTGCTAATTGCCTGCTCTTTGCCAGACTGAGCAATATGTTTTCCAGATTCCCTAAAAAGAGAGTGACTTGTTGGCTCAAAACTTCTTGTCTTCCTTCATCACTTCTAGTATTTATTATCATCTAATTCTCCAGTAATACCTTAGGTCTAAATATAGGTCTGTGACTCAGTAATTGGCAGTGTTTCTGCAGCATTGCCACTGAAATGGTATGGCGGCTGGATTTCTTAATCCCTTCTATATAACCCATACTATAGAGAAGTCAGGTGAGAAATTTTCCCTCCTGCAGACTAAGCTCCAGATTCCAGCCTCTGCTGAAGCCTGTCAAGAGTTTCCCCCTTTACTGAAATGATTGCTGGCTCCAGATTCAATACGGATTTTCAAGTGGGTTTTTATAAGGTCTTTGGGATTTACTGCCAGAAATCTGTCCTTAAATGTGTTTTCAATCAAATTATATTGAGTAATCTGTCTATCTATTCTTTGGTAGCTAATATTTTAATTCTTCTTTGTAAAATTTCTCCATTCCCCTTCAGCTACAGCTGTGCTAACTCCACGTAACAGAGATATCAATATCCCCTATGATACAGTTCCTGCATGCCTCACACAGCAGATATTTCTAAATAGCTTGTGGGTTTTTGAGAGCAAAACACTCATACAAATGCTACCATTTTTAACCTGCTTTGATCTTCAGCATCACATGGGAGTTCATAAGATCCTATTGTTCATCTACAGGAAAATCACTGTTGGATTTGACCTGTTCACATTGACTGCTACTAGACTTAAAATGAGAAAATCAAAGTACTTTAATACAATAAAGTCACTCATGAGTGGAGTTGCATCTCTTTCTCACAGGGAAACTTAGAAGAGTTGAGACAGTTTCAGTAAGAGTCCTTGTATGTCATATCATGTGTGAAAGCAAAATGATGAGGAAGGAGGTGTTCCCACCTGAAGGGACTTTACAGCACAAAGCAGCAGTGAAAATACAAAAGTTGGGAATAAAAAGATGGGAAATGTCAATTTGCTGGAGGTTGTACAGATTGTGATAGATCATATCCTCAGGAAACCTCTTAAGCTTATGAATCAGTGTAAGCATGTGTAACTGTGTAGGTAAATCAATTCTCTTCATTCTCGTCAGGAAAAAAAGTATATTTTCAGTATTTATTCTGTAAAATATTGTCAGGCAAATCACTAAAGGAAGGTTTAAAAAAAACCCACAAAACACAGCACCAAATGGAGAGGGCTGAGACAACATGGGATCCAATAGAGTCAGCCAAACACAAAAAATTGTGGAGAATTGTGCAGAGGTCATTTATCTACTCATCATTTCTTAGTTGTACAGCTTCCCATGTCTCCCACGTCTTCCAGAAATATCACTAATTAGTGCTTTACCGAAGCAGCGGAACAATGAAATGATGCCCAAAAAAAGTAAACAGGTGAGTGAATACCAAGCAGTACCAAGCACTACAGGCTGGTAGCCCCATATAAGAAAATACCTAGCTTGAAACAGACTTACACCAAGGGAGATTTCTAGTAGATAGTTTGCCAATAGTTCTCTCACCCCAGCGGGGTCACCACTGAGGCCTGTGGGCACCCATGATGCCTGTGGGTTGCCCCTTACAAGCTGTCATTTCTACTCAAGCTATGTTTTGGTGCTACTGCTGTCCCCAGAAGAAGGAAAGGAGAACAACAAGTTGTCCAGAGTAGGCACTGCTGGCGACCTTTCCCCTAAAAGGTAGGAACAATGGACAGGAAAGGTGTGCAATTAAAAGCAATGAAAGGGAAAGCTTTTCTAGAATTAATTTAATTAGGCTCTGTAATTCTCTGCTATAGTTGTTTTTTTGTAACTATTTCAAAAGAGTGACTAGATGTGCACACCTTTATTTGGTTATCATCATTAGTAACAAGAGTTTGGGATGAGAACTTTGAAGAACCTGGTATTGGACTTTGGAAGAGACAGGGAGAACTCCATGATCAACCCATTCATATGATTCCCAACACACCTAGACACCCCATACAGTGGCTGTCATAATTTCAGAGTGCTCTAGAACTCAGGGAACAGCCAAATAAATAAAAGGCTCAAGACTGTCATTGCCAGAAGGATATTAAACAGGTGGGATTTGTTTCCCTCAGAACACCTGTTACCCCTTTCAAAACAAAAATGTTAAAGCTTTAGGTGGGACTGATTTGCCTTTGATGCTTTGTCCTGTACTGTGGAAAGTAGCTCGAGAAGGTTATTAACTACACATACAAAGTGGATCAGCTGAAAGATGTCAATAATGTGCCACACATTTAGGATGCTTTTCCTATCAGTGGCAGACAAGAACGAGAAGTTTTTTTGTTTCTCAGTTTTGCTGAAATTTGCATAACTGTAAAGGGAAATTTACTACAGGCCTACCTGCCTTCTTCTCAAAGGAAGGAGGAGCTCCCACTGTTTCTATGAAGCTGGCTGTATCCTCCTGCCAGAGGAAAATACTACAGTGGTCGGGTGTGTACAGTAGATACAATGAGTGACTAGTGCTGCTTGATCATACTTTTTAAAAAAATAAGGCTGTTGCTCAGTTCCTTTGGAAATCATACAGAGGATTATCTGGATTTTAAATCAATATCAATAAGTCTGGGGCAATTTGCTTGGAACATCTAATTACTTTTCCCCTCCCACTAGATTTTCAGGCCAGCTGGTTACCTCAGGGCTTCAAATACCTTGGGATCCATCTTTCTCTCAGAATTGTTCTCAATTAGCTTTGCATGCCTGCTCTAAGATCTTGGAGTTGGCAGTCCTAGGTGGCAAAATCTGCTATTAATTTAGGGGCAGAAGCATTCTTGGTTCTGAAGTGTATGGTTCATACACTATATGCTTTTTGTCCTTATATGGTTTCTACAGTATATGCTTCTTCTCTGTATTGTACTTGTTCACAGTATGCAAGTGTTACTTTTAAGATACTATGGCAAGAAACTTAAAAAGATATATTACAATTTTTTCTTGTTGGAAGAAAAAACCCAAAGAGCTCAGAAGCCACCAAACCTCTCTGAACCAGTTTATTAAGATTACAGTATCTAAAACTAGTATTAGAATTCATCTAAATATCTATTCTGCAAATACTGTATTTAAAAGACATTGAGTCCATTGTGATTGAAACTAAACATTTGGCAGAACCTCACTCAATCAGTCTTGGTTTCTTCTAATGGTATTCACCTTCCTGCAATCTGGGGTAATAAACAGTATCAGAAGGATTTCAGTAACCTGTCCATTTTCCCTGTCTATCATGTATGGCAGCTCCTCGGGATGAGCTCTGCCACAACTTAGAATAGTTCCCCACAGGATATGTGTGGGAAGCCCCACCATTAAAGCTCTCTTTGTACCATTTAGAGCACTAGGAAAACTCAAGGGATATCCTTTGTTGGCATGT
>JAYRBT010000001.1:83143108-83175802 GCA_036023395.1 Myiotriccus ornatus | reverse complement strand
AGTGAGGTCCTCAGGACGTAGATGGATTGCCTTATAGGGCTAACGAGCTCCATCTGCCCGGGGAGTGGCCCTGACCATAAGCATGTGTTAAATACAGTAATTTGCAAATCAAAAAGTTTAGATCAAACATGAGTAAACACTACAGTCTGTGCTCATACACTGTCTATACTCCATAGTTACCTTGGCCATCCATCATTTACCTGCAGATCTCACACAGGTGAAGCAGCCTAGAAAGAAGAGTATTGTTACTTGATATGACTATGAAGCCAAGAACTCAATCCAGGCACAGGAACAGGATCTTACAATATAGCTACTTAAATGTTTGCACTAAATAAGCTTTAATTTGAAGCCCCAGGTGCTTTGTAGTTAAATTATATCTCAGTCTAATTTTTCTAAAAACTCTACTTCTTGCTCCTTGCTTCTTTGAGAGAACACTTTATGGAGTCTTTAAACATTTATGTAACTCTTATATGAGTGTGTTTCGAATTTCTATCAGTCCTTCCAAAGTGTGGGCTCCAGAATGAGTAGATCACCCCACTCAGAGCTTCCTTCCAACTGGAAAGTAGCCTCCCTACCTTTACAAACTGGGATGGTAATACAATTTGGTATTATAGTACTGAATGGGAAGCTTGTCTTCTATTGTTTGCTGGTTCTGATCTCTAGGTCACAAAACTGTTCTCAGTTCATTTTACAACAACAGACCAAAGATACAATTACAGATATATAATGCAAATAGATTTATTTGTGAAATTTGGAGGGTGTTATGAGCTTGATACTGACACCTTCCTTATTGCTATGTCAAAGTCAGCCCTCTAGACCAGCTGGGAGTGTTCACTGACCTTCAGTAGTTTATAAACACCATCTCAAAAACTAACCATAAAGCAAATGCCAAAAGCATAATCCACCATCGTCTTGATATGCGTAAGAGTAGAAAAGTTGCAGTGCAGACTAATTTAGATGCCTAAATGACAACTTTAGACTTTTAGTTTGCAGATTTATTCTAGGACCCTTGTGAGTACATCAACCTGAAAGAAGAGCCTAAACTTAATGGAAAATGTGTGAGTGCTTCTGAAGATTTCTGGAGGGTAATTCTGCTAAGGTGAATATATTAGCTGAACTAGGGTCTCTTAAACCTTTGTGAGCACTTCTGTTGCTCCATTGTCTAGACAGGAAGTCTTAGGAGAATTTTTCCTACAAAAATTCAAAGTAAGTGTGCTGATTGGGTGTCTCATACCACTTGGCCTATATATAGTATGTATGGGTGCCTCAAACCACCTGACTCATATATCAACATGCACATAACGAGATAAATTTTTAGTCTCTGAAGGTAGATTCATCAGTTCCACTTCTCTTGTAATTATTGGTAGCTATTGACAGGAAGTCAAAAAGCAAGCTTAACACCTTGGTAGTACCTGTAGAGTTTGTGGATTTCTTAGGAAATAAATTGTTGGGTAAAGACTGGTGTGAAATATGGACAAGTCACATGCAGTCAAGTTTACTTTTACTCAACCAATAATATTTCTAACAAAAAGTAGTTGCATTCCTATAAAAATTAAATGTTTTAACTGTCCTTTCTGAGGGTTACGCTGAATGCTACAAGAAAGCTAAGTAGTGAAAAAAATTAGCTGTCTCTTCCAACAGGACGGGAAAACATGATTCTGGCTAACAGGGCATGTAGGGAATATGGAAGTTGTCAAAAAATTCTTGTTTTGAGGTTAACAACACTTTTTCTCACAACTTCAGTCCTCACCAGCTCTAGCCTGCTTTCAGCATACCAGTCAATTCTTAATTGCACATTGGGATATAATGTGCACTTTTGACACCAGGGTCTAATTTAATGAAAGGGTTTGCCATCTTTATGGGTAGAGAATGTCAGAGGTGCTCTTTGCATAGATGCTAGGTTTTTTTCTACTGGTTTACTAACATCAGTTTGCTATTTGTACCTAGGGGATTTAGGAAAACACAGTTCCTGACACAGTTACCGTGAAGGCCTAATGTTCATAAATGCCAGGTTGTCAGCCTCATCAGGTCTAAGCAACCGAAATAGAAGGTGCTTTTTAATGCTACCCCAGAGTCAATTAAAATACAGTAATGCTGACATCTGCAGAATACAGAATGATCAAAGTAAAGAATGCCCATACAGCTTCTGACATAAAAACAGTGTGTTTGGCGGCAGAGTGACACAGTGTAACAGGTCAGGTAATTATGAGAAAATCTATGATGTATCTGTTGCAATTGCTTAGCTTCTTTCCATTATCAGAGCCATCAAACAGAACAGTGCTCTCACTTCTCCTGATGGATCGTAAAGCTAGTGACACCCTCGCTCTCCTGATACAGATGGCAACTCAGGAGCAGCTGAATTAATTTGACAGTAAATAGGTGATAGCAGTTGCTGTCTTCTCTCTTTTTTATTATTTTTATTATTTTTTTAATTGCACCAGGACAGCTTTTAGCACTTCTGGGAATAACTAAGAAAGTCTATGCCATGATTAGCAGTGTACCCTCCTCTCCTGTAAGTCCCTTCTAATGCTCTTGCTGCTCTTTTATTTACATGATAATTGCTCAGTGGCAACAAAATTTTATTCTCCCCCATGTTTCCACCCTAACTCTCAGTCTGAACTATGTGCATTAATTAATTTTTTGCCTTGATATGTTTATTAAATTAATGAAGGAATCTGACAGATGGGTTTGCATGCTTAGGGTACAGTTATGTTAAAGTCATGGGTGTATTTTAAATGGCTGCACATTTTCTGCCTCAGTAACATTATAATTGGCTTAATGGATTTTCAGTTGTGTGCATTGGCTTTCTCCCCTCTCTGAAGCAGACTAATTACAGCTTTTTACATTACATTCTAATAGATATCCATTTATCTTCTCTAAATTATCACAATAATTACAGTAATAAATTAGGCATGTAACTGTCATTAATCTGAACAATTTTAAGTGGGTATCATAGTAGCGCAACACAGATTATGTTTCCTAGATGTGTATTCAAATATGTTCCTAACTGTATAACCGTTGTGTGGGAGGGTCTCTTTTCACAACAAGCTGCAAAAGCCAGAAGGCAGAATGGAAGGAGAGAGGAAAGGGATGGGATTTGGGGGGCATGGAAAAGAGAGGAAAGAATGGAGTAAGAGTCAAAACAGACCACATTTGAGGGACCACTGCATACAATTAACAATCTCTGAAGAATTGTCTTGGACAGTAACATCCTGGCAGACTTCAGGCTCCATCACTAATCCATGACTCTTTTTTTCCCTCTTATATAAAAATGTGCTGCAAATGTTTCTTTAGTCAAGAACACCTACTTGAAATTACAGCTGGCTGAAACATGAAATTTTACCTTTCATAGGAAATTTTGGCAGACACAACTTGGTTTTGTTTCTCACTTAGTACAATTTCCAGTTAATCAGAACTCATCACAAAATGGGAATTCAGAAAAATTTTATGGAGGAAACTTATGTTATCACTGTGTTTAAATTAAGACTATTCCTTACTTTTATCTTTCCCTCCACAGAGAGCTAGTGAGAAAAGTACTGAGTTGACTCAACTCAGCTTCATAACTGCTCTTCAGCACAGGGCTGAGAGGCACTGACATGTTCATGCCACTGTCACCAGTAGCTGCCAGGCTTGCAGGATTTGGGTTTGGGACAAATATTTTTACATCGCTCTGTTTCGTTCCTTCCTCCCTAGACACCTGGACACATCTGTGCCTGAAACCCAGGCAGATGGACCCTTCATGCAGCCACATAGTCAGAACCAAGTCTACCTCAGTCACGGTTCAGGCAGGACTGTGGCAAACTAAGACCAACAAACAAATCACTCCTCAGCTGTGATGTGTGTAGGCTTCTAGATCCTTACAGATGTGCTATTCCCTCCTCCCCTAGAGATTACAGCTAGTTTGGCTACATCTACATTAATGCCCAGCCATGCTGATCTGCTACGAAGCAGGGCCACTGTGCAGCAGGCCAAGGTGTAGATGCTCTTCTGGGGAGACAGCCAACCTGACTGTTTGAAAATGTGAAAGTTGTCTTCAGAGTGGCAGCAGCTCTGGCATAACCACAGCTCCATGAACATGGGTGGGAGTGCAAGAGTTTGCTGCCCTGGAAAACCTGTTGACACAAACATATGCCCAGCTGTGGGAACATGTGGACACATTTCATGTGGACACTGTTACCAAAAGGGACTTCCACGCTCTTCCTCAAATGCAAAGCACTGCTGGTTCAAGGAAGTGTCACTTTCTTACGGCACATGCTCTACCTGAACAGTTTCTAGTTAGCTCCACTGAAATTACATTTTAGTAATATAAAATACAGGGGTACTTTTATCCTGACAAGGGAGAAAGAGTCAGATCTATGTTGTAGTCAACACTGCTTTATTATCCCAGTATGTAAAGATAGAGGCAAAAAAATTATGTAACATGGAAGAAAATTTGTATGTACTGAATAATTATATGCTTTCAATTATCAAAATATTAAGCTATAGAAATCCTTATATGGTATATATCTGTGAAGCTTTTGGCTGTTTCTGTCACAAGAGGGCAATGGAACTTGTGTAAATATTAAAAGGATTAGAAAAGTGAACTTTGTAAAAAACTCCAAACTTTAAAACGCCTGTATTGCAGTTAAATAAAGTGGCCCTAGAACACTGATACCATAAATATATACATTAAATAATATCTACAGCTTTCCTGAGCACCAAAAAAGAACACCGAATGTCCAGTTTGAATTGAGTTTCAATATGTAAAACCACTTACCACATTTCTGTTATACCTCTGCTAGATGAGAAAGAGTCACAAACATTTTTTCCTAGTGACTAAATCATTTTGCAAATTCAGGCTGTTCTGTGAATTTAGAGAGGTTTAAATTGGTAACACCTTAAATAATAGCACGTTGATTTGTGCAGCTCTGCAGTGGAATTCCTCTGGAAGGATGTATGACCTCTACATTAATATGAAATGAGCTCCTTCTGATACCTTAATGAATATGCAGCATCCCCTTAGTGACATGAGTAACATTTGAAACCTTTATGCATTTTCAACGGGCATTCACCTCAGCTAATCCTCAGAGCAGGTTCATTCATAGTCATATTTCCTGTTATCTGCTTACAAAGTTAAGATGTTCTTACGTTTTGAAATTTGTCACTTACTCCAGAAGAAGAAGGAAAAGGAGGAAGCAATGGCTCTAATGGGCAATGTGCCAAGATAAATGGTCCCTGCTGTGCATGTTAGATTGGATGCAAGTGTTCTTTCTGTAGATACTACTTCCTCTACAGAATATTGCAGCCTTATGGCAACCTTTGTCCTTTGTCTTGATGATTGTATGAAATATTAATCTCTGAAATAGTAATGTTAAAGTATTCTGCAATGTATCTGGTGGCTACAGATGTGGACAGGGATTCAGATGTTGGATTCTATTCCTGTCTGCACTATAGTCTCAATGGGTACATTTTCCTCTGTTTCAGCTCCCTCACTTGTCAAAGAGGAAATATTATTGTTAACTAAGTCCTAGGGGTTTTCTGCACCTTACCTGGATAAACTGGTAAAGCCCACTGAGATCCCATATGGGATGGATGGTAAAGTTTTCTGATTACACTAACCATAATATGGAAAAACAGAGCAACATGTTATGTTGTTGACTGACCATAATACTTAGCCTTGAACAACCTGATGTAAGAAGTACTTTCCAATCTTACATTTTTGGAAAGTTATTGCAGTTATTGCTCGGGCTAATTTAGTGTGTTTCTGTTTGAAGGTACATTATTAAAGTTACCCACGTCCAAGGTATGACCACCCCCCACGGGGCATGTGCTCTATAATTTTGTTGACTGTATCTTTAAAAGAGAAGTAGGAGAATTTTACACCAATCAGCAACAAAGGTATTTACGACTAAAGTCACTCAAGCTCCACCTAAACATAAACAAGTAGCATAAAAGTGTGTCAAGAACGGGGGAAAAATTAGGGAGGACTCCACTGTAACTGTTGGAATTAGTCAACTGGGCTGAACCTGTCTTCTCCCCCTAGGCATGCCTGTTGGGTAAAAGCCATACTCTATGTGTGCTGAATACTTCGTTTGGGATTAGAGCTTGTCTGCATATTGTTTGGAATATGTTTTTGAAGTCAGATACTATCACTGGCAGTCCTTGAACCTTAACCTGTCACAATTTTATTAATAGAGTGTTATTCTGTAAACTGTTAGTGTGAGTCCTTCACGGGTACTATCAGTTGCTGGAACTGGGTAACATACTCAAATAAAATGGGAAGCCCCACTGAGGGGTCTTGTTGTGCTGTTGTTGTGCGTCCCTGAGTAAGTCAGTTGAACTGCTCTCCAGTCCAGCAGGAATGATCAGTGAAGGCTCCCCATAACAGGACACTGACAGACTGGTCAGGCACAACAGCCTTGGCTTTTCTGGGGTGCTGACAGACAAACTGAACACTAAGGCTTGAGGAAATCTCCCCTTTTCACATGACAGCAATGACAAAAATTAAAGAATGGGTACAACAAAGAATGGGACCTTTATTTAGGTTCATTGATAATAAAAATTCAGAGTGGGTATTTTTAGAGATGATGAGAAAAAAGCCAACAGGTCTTTTATTCTACACATCACTCATGGAGAGTATGGAGGGTATGAAAAGCTGTTGTAGGCTGTTATCCTCCTTGTTTCTATATGCCTAGAAAGACACACATCAAAACAGGCATTTTCCGTACCTACGTATCCTACATCAAGGACTCAATTCCCTTCTGTAACTCCTTTTACACTCTAAACGACATGGCGAGTACATTGGTTGAAGGAAATAAAGCCATTTGCTTCTTTTGGTGGTGTTTTTTTTTTTTTTTTCCCCACCTGATGGTCTCTGCCTACTCACATATACAGTTACTTACTTTATCTCTCTTTAAAAAAAAAAGAAAAACAAAACCTTATTTATTGCTAAAGTGTTTGGTGGTTTTTATTGCTCTGTACAAAGGCTACTAAAACCTACTATGGAAATCAGAACAAAAAAGGGAGAAAAGGAAAACAGGGATAAGATCTCTTTGGGGGTTTTTCTCTTTTTTCAACAGTCCAAAGCTTGCAACAACCATCCCTGCTTATATGGCTGTATTTCTACATTGTTTATAGCCAATGGACACAGGGATGAAAGGCGTAAGTAAAGGGAGAGGAAAGAATTGCATAATTAACTTTTTAAATTAATTCATGACCCAGTTAAAAGGACAAGGAGGGGGTTATTAATTAATTAAGGTGGGAAACCCTGTGGGCATGTGAGATTTAGAGAGTTTTAACTTACCATCCAGGTTAAAAGGCTTTCTAAGGGTGTACTCAGCACTCAGTGAGTCTGGAATGCAGTTAATACAAAAAGAAAAGGTGAAAATATATTGTAAAAGGTTTTTTCAAGGGGAAAAAAATGCCTAAAAAGACTGAAAATTAATTAGAGAAAATCCTGACAAAAGTTTCATCAGAATTTGAAAAAGAGCCTAGCCTAATTCTCAGGTTTTTAAAGCTTGCTTTGCACTATTGAGCACATTGGTTGCTTGATGCTATAGAGATTTGGAGCTGAAATATATTTTTAAAATCTTCTCAGGTCCTAAAGGTTTCAGCAGAACTGATGGATTAACAGCTACAGCAAAAGCAGCAATATTAACTGATATTACTCTAAGTGAACTTTTTTGACTCCCTGAAGACCTTATAGACTTCCTTTGCAGATGAGGCACTTCTCAATCAAAACACGTTTTAAATTGTCCATCATGGGTTCCCTCTTTTCTTAGGCATCTGTGACTGCAAATGCCCATTTACTGTAATATTTGCCTTCATCACCTTAAAGGCTCACACCACCCTTGCTGTTTCCAGCATTTTTCCAGGTACCTCAAGGTAAAACTTAGAATCTAGGTGAGGTTAAAAAGTCCTTACATCCTTTTTTTTTTCTTCACGTTACCTTACTTTTATATCTTAGTGTCTTTAAGGTTTGCAGTTTTTAAAGTCAGGCATAAGCCTTCCACGAACTTGTGCCACAACCAGCAACAAATATGCTAGTTCAAGGGTTATTTTATGAATTTATGAAAAAGAGTGTTCTTTCTTACTGACAGTATTTAAAGTGGACTGCATGGTTTACTGCTTGTTTATTTAGCTGGTCTTATATTTCAATTACCTCGTGATAGATATCAAGACTAATCACTTTCATCTGACTTTAAATGCCACCTTCTTTTGTTAGCTGATATTGGCTATGTGTCTCTGTCTAATCAGTATTTGGCAAAATTTCAATCACCATTCAGATGTTGTCAGAAAAGCTAATTAAGCAGAAAATCTTTGCTTTTTCCTTGTTGCAACGTCGGAATAGCAAAGATTCTAAAAAATTCCAAAAGTAATAACCAAAAGATGTCAGGCAAAATGATGTGAAAATGTTACTACAAACGATTTGAAAACTAGGGAGAAGAAAAAATTACGATCAGTAAAGAAAGGCCACTGCTAATGGTATTTGGGTCTTTTTATACACAAAAAAAGTCCTGCTAGCTGGGCTGTATTACTGTTCCCTAGGCAAGTAGCACTTTTCATTGCCTTATGATTCTCTTTTTCTTTATCATATTGCAGCATTTTGGTGTGGGAATTTTAAAATTAAATCTCCTTATTGTGCAGGCAGGATGTCCAGTTTTATTCTATCAAATGCCACAGAAACAAAGGGAACAATCCATTTTTCCTGATAGAAGCCAACAGTTCGTAAGAGGTTTGAGATGAGTGTAAGGATACAATTTGCCTAGAGAGTGCCTGAGGATCAAGACAACCTGACTTTCCACGGAATGAGTCTGTCAGCTGGCATCTTGCAGTAATTGCTTCCCATGGCAGGACCTTACCAGCCGAGGGAGGACTGCTCTCGTCAACCCAAGAATCAATTTCTACAGTAGCTGAATGATAATTGTTTGCTAAGGCTCGGGGAACTTGTTGCCAAGCCTGAAACAGGGGCTGAAGCTATGATTGGCACTCATTAACCCGGGATTTGGATTTGATCATTTACCTTACTAGAAGAATGTGTGGGGGGAAAAGAGGGAAAGGACTGCAAAATGTTCTTTTGTTTGGAAGAAACAAATGAGATCAACTGCAGAATGGGTATCTGAATGTCAAACCTGAAACCATACCTGTCTTTCCTCAAAGGGACCAAATAGCACGCACTATGAGGTGATTTGAAGGTTTTCCTTCAAGTAGAAACATCTCTTTGGATTTTTATTTCCTGATAGATACCTCTGCTTGAGTGTTTTGTTCATTATGGCAAGTCCTGATGATTGATGTCCTGAAATCAGATTGTTGACATATACTGCAAAGAGTGGGAGAAGACTTGCTAGAGGTCCAGAAGACAAACTTCTGACTTCCACAGTGAAGCTTCTGTTTTTGCCAGGGGTAGTCGCTTCTGCCTGCCCTCTGTTGCAGACATTTAGGAGCAGCTGCAGCTGGGCCCCGAAATGTTATCTGGGCAGCTGTATGTGGCACATTCTGATCCTCGCTGAAGCCTCCCTAAAATACCAGGTATTACAACTGCCAAGGTCCCTGTGGCACGGAATTTTAGCAGGTAGACAAGATGCCTTGAGAGTGATTTGGAGTATCAGTCTCTGATACTGCCTTTACAGTTGTCTTTCTTAGTGCCTGTTGATTATTTATGTGATCTCTCAAAGTTTATTAACTGATATACAAAAATTTTTATTTCTGTACCACAATCTGTCCATTCACTTAAGTATGCTAGTGCTGGTCACAGGCCAGTGACCAAGTGGACAGTATGGCATTTAGAAGACTGCTTCAGAGTTGTGTTCTATCAGGAAGCCCATGTATCATATTTGGTAACTATCAATGTTTCGGGAAACTCCAGATCAAGCTCAATCTTTTTGCTCTCTATGTACATGTGTATCACCAGAAAAAGAAAAAAAAACAGTCTCCATTTCACAACTCTAGTCTAACCAAGGCTGCTCCTTTTAGATCTTTGCATGTTAGGGTCTCTGGTATGGGAAAAACTGTGGCTCTTGCAGCCTGAAAGTGGCCCAAGGATGGATTTCAGTGGTGCTTCTGAGTTTTAGCTCATGGGGATCTTGACAGAAGGTCTTGGATTTGTGTTTCATCATCTTCTTGTGTGTATAAAGCAATCAAAATTGAACAATATTGTACAAAACTTGAACAGTACAGTTTGTTCATTATCAGGATAATACTTATAAGGGTATTCAGCTGCTAAGTGTCAGAAAAGATAAAAAAACCACCACAAAAGAGTTATAATAACTCTCTTCTCTGAAGCCTTATTAGTTCTCATCCCGAATTGCCTTGTGCAGAGTGTCCCTTGAAACATAGCAAAAAGAGATGGTATGGATCCTGCAGAGAGAGGAAGGATGTCCTCTCTTGCATAACCTCACAGCGCTGGAAATGCAGGAAACCTGCAACCTGATTTGCAGCTCTTTCCATGCCTTGTTTCTGTGCACGTTAAAGCTCACTTGCCCATCCACACTTTTAATAGGAAGACTGTTTCATCATCAACTGTAAAGTATCTGCACTCAGCTGTGGTCTTATTCCACACCTATATGTGGGTGTCTTTCACTTTTTGCCTGTCCATAGACAGTTTGGAGTACTTTTTCACAACTTTCTATTTCCAGGAAGCTCTGAACTTTATCAGGCTGTTGTTTCCAGTAGAATCTGAATGTCAGCCTGGGTATTCAATTTGTATTGCGTGGTGCAGATAGATACATCACCTGTAGTCCCTCAGCAGATCAGTTGTGTCCTCAGTGGCAGCAGTACCAAGATAGTTGGGTGTGAATTAGACAATTAGAGAAACTAATCACCAGATATGTTAGTTTGGAGGCAAACATCCTGCAGCGAACTAACCTGTGGAAGCCTCTACATCTTAAAAATAACTCCCTACTAATATGTCCTTCTGATTTGGGCTGATCCATGTAAAATGCTGGGTGACTTTAGTGGAACAGCATAGGTTCAATGGCTTAATAAATGAGAATTCCTCAGATAATGCAGACTGATTCTTTAGCTCATGTGACAATTATACCTCAGTTTGATCACAGTGGAATACATTTCCTCTTTTCTAAGAGTTTGGACATTATACGCTATCCCTTCAGTGCAGGTCTACCAGCAAATCAATGTGAACAGATGTCAAGTTACAGAATCCCAGCCTGGAGATGGGTTTGCATTCAGATTCAACTGGGGAAAAGCAGCTTTGTAAAAATGCCAACTTTTCTAAGATTCACAGCCAAGAAAGTTACATTAAATGAATCTTGCTCTTTCAAAAAGCCACCATCCCTTATTAAACCAGTCCCAAAAGAGCCTATGTCCTTTAACCAGAAGGATGTATTAACTAAGGTACATGATTTTCAGCCTCAATCTAGACACTTATATGCAATATGTGCACAACTAATAAAAATAGAAATTTTACGTCTGACACACTTTCTTATGTATTTTCCAGGTGGCTATGAGCTGCCCCTTCTTAGAGAGTAGATATGGTACTTCACACAGGATCTGGATTATGAATGACTGTTGTTCTTTTTACTACAATGAACACTACACAGCTGAGTTCTTCTGATCATGCATCCAATGGTTTATACAAAACAACTAGAGTGACATGCCTCTTTTATGTGTCAGACAGATTTAATCTGCAGGCCTGATATTTTCACAGAATAAGGCCCTTAAATAAGGATCTTCAAAGGAGCTGTGTGTCTCCAGTTGTTCTGGAGGGGTATTACCTAGCCAGAGACGCAAGAGGCTAAAAGGAGTGACACCAGTCTGAAGTCCAGATAATTTGCCTTAAATTTTGCATTTAAGAAACATGAGAGAGAAGAAATCATGCTCCCCAAAGTTACATCAGTGTTGCCATGGAAATATTTTGAGACAGTGCTCCATTTTGATGGATGGTTTGGAAAAGCCACTCTTACCCTTACTCTTAGTGTTGTTGGGACTACCTCTGTATTCCCACCAGGAAATCACTCAGAAGAAGCTGTATTTTGAGGGCCTACATTATGCAAAAAAAAATACAGAAGACCACTTCTGTGTTTCTTATGCTTCTGCCTCTAATCTGCTAGTGGCACTGGATTTCTCTGATGTACATTTTTCATTCAATAAACATTTTCATTCCATACCTTTATTTTCCACATTCCTGTAGAATTAGAGGATCCATGCTTTCAAATAACTTACACAGAGTTTGAATTTTGTATCGCACTAGGATGAGGATAAATCCCTGCAAACTACCTTAACAATATGAGATTTAAAGTGAACATTTTAGTTTCAAAGTATTGCACAGCCAAGCGTCTTTGTAGTTTACATTGATGAAATATGATGAAATTAACAAAATGAAACCTTATATCCAAAGATGTTTTCTTTATTCTTAACTAGAACATCTTACATCAAGGTCTGTATTTGAATGCCCAAACAGCATACCGAAATAACAGTGTTAGGAAAAAGCCCCATCAGGCTATATATTCTGTGGTTAATGGATTTTGCTGTGTTTCATTCCAGAAAAGCAGTTTAAGAAATGATTCCTAGTTTATGTTCTCCTTGGGAGGATTCCTGGTCCTAAACTTATACTAATTTTGTTCCAGTGTTTAAATCCCTTTCTGGACATAGGACTGCATCTATATAGTTGGAAATACTTGAAGTTATTGTGTATCTCTATCTCTTCAACCTTCTGGTGCACCCATAACCCATGACATCTTATGTGTGCTAGTGCTTGACATTACTCTCTCCTGAAATGAGATGTGCTAGAAAGCGTATCATCATCTTAATTCCTAAGGGCTGCCTAAAAGGAGGATATAAAGTCAGCTCGGATATGGCTGACAGCTAAAGAGGTATTTTCCAACATTTCAGGTGTTATTGGTGTCATTTTGAGAAGAACCTCTTAAGTCCATGGTGAAGCACAGACAAATCAAATTGGCTGTAAATCAGGACTGTTTCACTAAGAGGTGATTCCATGGTGCAGCTCCAGTAAGCAATTAATGATGGTGTCAGCCTGAAGGTAGAACACTGCTAACATTTGTGACTTCTTCCTGAATGACTATCCCAGTCAAATTGACTTCAAAAATAATAGTGTTTCCTAAGGAAAAGAGTAAGGACTTAAAATAACATTGATTTAGAATATAGATCAATAGGCCATGAGGTTTTTAGGTTCTGTGAGAACCTATGACTTTTGTCAAATTTTGTGTGGGCATATCTGTTAGTTTCCCCTCCATGTAGTGGATTTTGAGTCAGCAGGATTAAACTGTCTCCAGTAGTCAAAAAACACATAGTTACATGAATGTAGTGCTGAATCTGACCTTATGAGCCCAGCTGGCTTGTGAACTCCTTGGAGGATATTTTTATTCTAATACTGATATTTGTTTCCTTTCATCATATATATCATTTCATGAACAGTCTTCCACTTACACTGATGGTCATTATACCATTATAAAGTGTAGTGCAATTAGCTTGGCCTGCTGTTAACGCAGTGTTACAGCTTTTGGGTTGAAGATGGCTCGTCTCCTTTTGGCTTAGGGCACAAGGATTTATTTGAGTGCATCTCTACCCACAGACAGATGCACAGGCCTGGGTTGTGCCTAAGGAGAAATAGGCCAGTAGAATTACCAATTTTAGTTGATTTCTGTTTCGATTGCCCTTTTCTTCAATTTCTGCCCATATGATTGCGAACCACTAGATAGCAATCCAACCCATACCAGATTTTATGATGGTGTTATAAGCATGCAGTGCCTGTTTATTCCTCAATGGTGAATAGTTCTCTGTTTAATAAAAAGTCCAAAGCCACTGTTTGCAAGCCATTTACTACAAGTAAAACTCATTTCTCTTTATTGTGTGGTATAAGTTTCTTACCTCTTTCATAACTTAGCAAGTAAAGAACTGGAACTGGGCCATGTGGGCATTAATAACATCCCTATTGCAGAGGTGGTGGTAGTGAGACTGGATCAACACAGACGGGGAGTTACCCTGTCTGTAGAGCCAGCCCTCCTGAGCTCACTGCAATGCCAGCAAGGCCGTGGCACCAGTAAAGCCAAGAGCACAGTGGCTCCTCTGCACCAGGACTCTGGTAGCACATCACTCTCAAAGGACCTGGAGCCTTGAATCTGCCCTCTGTGTGCTCCCTATGGCCTGTGAAAAGGAAAATAAAGGCCTCACTAGACTTTTTAGTTAGAAATCCGAGTTAGCCAAACTCTTTGAATATACACTATGTGAGGAGGATTTAAATGTTTGGGAAAGGTTGTATTCCAGCACACATCACTGGAAGGCTGCCAGAGGCAGCCTGGAGCCAGTGAGGAAAAAAGTGTTTATTGCGGTCAGTGTGGTAATATTGAGGGCAGCAGGGACAGACCAGAAGGAGACTGAAACCAGAACATCTGAATGCAGAAACTACATAGAAATTATAATGTAATAATGAGCCTCTGAGAAGGCAGGCATGAGAAGGAGATGCCTCATCTGTGGAAAAGCTCAGGTAGCTAATATCTGAAGCCTGGCGGAGGCAGAATGGCAGCTGCGGCAGGGGCAGTGATTTGTTGCCGACCTTCTCAGTAGCAACAAAGGTGGGGGCAAAGGGCCCTCTCCATACACCTCTGGAGCTGCTTAAAAACTCTGACCTCAGCATCTTCCCAGCTCTGACTGAACCTGCCTGTGATAGCAGGCAGAAATGCTATTCCATATTTTCTCTGCAAAAGGGGTTTACAGCTATTTTTCTACATCCTTGTAGTTGCCTTAATTCCCTTCTTCTCTTTTTCTCTGTTTTTTTCCCCTCTTATTTTCCCCTTTGTAATGGATAGAAAAAAGGTTAGATTAGAAAACTTCAATTAAGCCTTTAAAAAGACCATCTGCTGAATGCTGACTGGGGTTTCATGTAAACAAAATGCCTGTGCTGGTTACAAACAAATGATCTTATCTATTGTATTGTGTTACAAATTAAAATTAGATTAAGCCACCTACATGGTACCGCCGCTGAATCTTAAATTTCTTATGGAAACTGAATGTTTGCTGCAAGTATTCATTCGGCCTGATGAGAGCCTCATTATTTTTGTACCAGCAGTACACACTGGGTATAGCATAATCAAAGCCTGGGGGTACGTATTAATTATCCTTTTGAATAGTGATGAAATTTTAAAAAGATCTCCTTTAGGCTCACATCATCAGCAGATGAAACAAAGCTTTGCACAGCTTGCAAGCAGTGGCTCACATGTGTTTTTACATCTGTTCAGGATATTTCAATTTGAAGCGCAACAAGCCAAGTCTGGGATTAAAGACCCGGAGAAAGAGGGAGAAAAAATCTGCAACAATAACCAGACCCCTCCCCTTCCTGTCTGCAGCGGAGAGGGAGAGCGCCTTCTCGGTAATAAAACCTGGCTCCATTTTGATTTTCCTTTTAATGGTAGTGGTAATGTTGTTTAGAAGAGGGGTGCACTGCCTGTAGGTGCTAGGGCTGATTTTACCTGGTTGTCTGTTTCTGTCACTACGCAGGTTCTAGTTTAGGCTGTCAGTTCAGAGGGTTCTTTTCAGTTAACTGATGCTTCCTTCTCTAGTGTGGATTACAGTCTGGTTAAAGTGAAGAAATGTTTTTTCTCCCCTGGATTCCTGCAGATCTGTTCTTGTGAGCTTGTGAAAAAACAGGGAGGTGGGGATGCCCTTTCTCAAGAGGGTTATGTCATCCTCTTTGAGTGGCGTTGGGCACGCGCCATAATTGCTTTGCTGGAATGTAAAAGGACCAGTTTGAAATACTTTTTTAAGCAATGTCAAAACTGCAAGCCACAAATTGCACAGGTTAAGTCCTACTGCTATAATGAGTAAGACCATGAGCAGTCTGTCATAATGGAGATATATTAGCTTCCAGTGGGAAAGGACTGCTGTGGTTCTGTGCTCAATCAATGGACCGAATTCTCAGGCAGCCATAAAGCTAGAACACCTCTGAAGTCTGCATGATCTCTGACTTGACAGACACTTAAAGATAAAGGTGACCGTGTTTACAAGTCTGCACACATATTGCTATTTAGTGGGTCTTTGTTTAATTTTTTTGTGCTGTGTCTCTTGAGAGAGAGGAAATAGCCATTCAGCCAGATTAAAATAAGAGAGGTACAGGCAGGACAGGAATAGAATCAGTGTTGCTGACCAGACGTGAACTTAGATCAGGTGATTTTTAAAAGTTTATTCATTTTTACTTAGCAGAGCTGGCCAGATTCTGCATTCAAATACGCTATTTCATAAAGACATATCATGACTTTAACCTAGAATGATATTCAGAGCTTAATTTTATCAATGAACTTAAGTGAAAGTGATATAAGTATCTATCAGATAATCTGTGGTTTACAGGTTAGATGCTTCAGTTTTTATGAGAGATGAGAAGTACTTTAGATAATTGTTTTAAAATTGTGGAGAGACATGACCAAAGGTAATACAATCTACTTAAAATTTTTACTTCCTTGGCCATTTCTGGTGTTTTTGAAGCAGGATAAAATCTTATCAAAGGATATGATTTGTAATGCATTTAGTGGTTTGAAGCCAGAAGAGTCATAGAAACGTAGAATTACGGAATCTCCCTTCGTGGGCCATTTTGAGATACTATAAGCACCTCCCTTTTGGTGTATGTGACAGAAAAAGCAGGACTCTGGGCCTGCCAGAACCTCTGTTCTTATGGGTCATTTGTGTAGATGCCAGGCCATAACAACCCCAACAGCGAGAGAGCACGGTTTTGTTCACAAATCACTAGTAGGGATGTCAGCCCTTTTCCACTGATGGGATAAAACTGACTTAGACAAAGCGAGCTCTGTCTAAGTGACGACTGGTGGGAGAAGGCCTTACACGCTACTTTTCAGGCAAAAAATTAATGCTGTCATTATTAAAAATTAATTATGCTAATGAGCTGAAGACTACACTCCAAGTTGTGTGGGTTTTGCAAACTAACAGCTGTTGTGGTTCTTTCTTTGTGCTCAAGCCTACATGTCCTGTCGTTTACTATTCCTAACAGAGTCTAGAGCATAGATCATAACAATATAAATATGGATATACACTTAAAAACAGGATTAAAAATAGTTACTGCTTATGGACAGTAGCCAATTTGCCAACATGAATAAAAACAGCTCTACATTTAAAAATGCTGCATGACATATAATGGACAAGCCTGTAAAATTCAAATAATGAAACTTTTCCAGAGTTAGAAATGAGTGAACATTTAAATCTGCTTTCCTACAAAATAAAAAGTGACCAAAAGGGTTTTTGCTTGTTGGTTTTTTTTTTGTTTTGTTTGTTTGGTTGGTTGGTTGGTTGGTTTTTTTGGTGTGGTTTTGGGGTTTTTTTAATTATTAAAAAAAACACAAAACAAGTGCATGCAGGTTGAGGCTCTGTATGCCTAGTTTCAGCCTAAAGCAAAATTTAACAGCTGAGTTATAAACCCTTAAAAATAAGGGTTTGTAATGAAAGTGCTGACACAACTTTATCCATGGCAGTAAAGATGGCACACAGCTATAATTGAAAGTACATAGTGTACTTTGGTTTTGACTAACATAAATAGCTGTCAGGATGGTTCTCAATACAGTTCTGCAAGTTATTTTGACCTCAGCAAAATGGTAGCAATTCCTTATTCTTACATGGTGAGACAAATTATCCAAAATTATAGGGTCCTTGGATTTCTGTACAAATAGCAGTGAAACACACTCACAAGTTGATGGCAAGTGGCTCTAAGAACTCCAGCTGTTGTAAGGGACAAGGTTCTTATTCTGATGCGGCCTTATGAGAACAAATTGCTTGTTTTTTTCTGCTTCGCTTCATTATGTGTATGATCAGTGTGTTTTCACTGAAACATCAAGGTAATGCCCATCAACTAGACCAACCCCTCAGCACTGGGTGCCTTTAATTTGCTAGATATCACCATGACTTCTTGCTTTTGCCTTGACTCTTGTTTTTAATGATACTTCACTGAACAGGTGATATGTAATAAAACTTTTCTAACAAAGTTTCTTCTTTCTGAATTTTTCCCACCCCTCTCTTACATTTCCAGGAAAAAAAAACGTAGACATATTTATACATTTAATGACATGCCTAAGTTTTATCTGGTAAATCATCTTATCAAGATGGTTTGGGCTCCCACTTCTTTCTCCTCTTTCTCTCTTCTCCCCATTTCACTCTTCTCCCTGTGTATGTTGGTCTCACTTTACCTCCCTTTGCCCTTCTTCCTCTCTACAGAGCTCCTTTTCCCATCTGCCTCTCCCCCCCCATATTCTGCATCTGTGTCTGGCTTTTTCTAGTGGGACTTCATTCCGAAATTTTTACAGATCTGACTCACTGAGATCAGCAACTATTTTGAGTACTAGGTGCCACACTCCCAAATTCTGCCTCTGCTCTCCTAAAGCACTTGAGCTTAAAACTAATAGTTGAAAAAAATTTCAAAAGTCAAGCACCTCATTTTGCAAACACTTCCACACACGTGTAACTTTGTGTGAGTTGCGTCTTTTATGGTTTGAGTCTGAGAGACTGGGATTGAGGCACAGCTCTGCAAAATACTTGTGATTTGACTGGTTTATTTTGCAGACAGAGTCAAGGTTTCTCTTGCTCTCGTGTAACAATACCTTTCATAACTTGTACAATGTGCTGCCATCTTCAAAGGTGAATTCTGTCTAAAAAGAGGATTCTTCCCCTAGAATGGACTCTCAGCACAGGGAAAACCCCTACACCTCTGCTGATGCAAACAGGAACAACTCCTTTTGTTTCTGTTCCAGGTGATTTAACTGATTTTACTGTTGCTGCAGCAATTTAAGCAGGAGGAATGGTTCAGAGACAAATGTGGGATACACATTGTTAACCACTGAAAAAAGATAGAAAGCAGACAATACAAAATATAATAAAATAGTTCATAAGAGAAACATGAAACAACATCTTTTTTCTAAATAAAATATTGTGTATCAAGGACAAAGAAGAGTTGCATTTTTGAAAATCAGCAAAAACTAGAAATAAACCCCCAGAATTTTAGTCAGATGAAGCTGAAGAACCCAAGATTTAAACAATATTAATTCTGTTTTATATATGTTTAGTTTAGAAATCTGGGGAGGTTTTACAAAACTGTAGGATATTAAAGAAATAATGAAATTCGAATGTTAGAGAATTAATTAATTTTAATTAATTTATATTGCTTATTTTTCACTTTGAAGCCAGTGGGGGGGGGGGGAGAAATTAAATGAAGATTAAACGAGACACTCTTTTATGGGTATTGGTGCAATGAAAAAACAGAAATTATTTGACTTTTTGTGTTTCTTCCTTGATTCTTTCTTTTTGAACTGAGCCTGCTCATAAAGGTCCACTGCATGATGCTGAAAACTGTGCAGCAGCCCAGGACAGACTTTCCAGGTGGTTTCAGCTCTCTATTTTCGGCCTCCTGCCTAACACAACTCACCCGAGGCACGGTGACATCCCAGCATAACACAAACCTTGTCATGTCTCATTGCTTAAATAACACAATAAGGAAATTAAAATCCTTGCTGGTTATGATTTTCATTGTTACGGCTTATGAAAGCCTTGAAGAATTTCAGGAAATTGATTACCCGGGGGCAGTTTGGTACCTATGGTTGAAGAAAACCCAACAAAACCAAAACAGAACAAAACGGAAAAAAAAAAAAAAAACAAACCAAACAAACAACCTCCCACCAAAAAACCAGACCAAGAACAACAAAGAACCTCTAACTACAAGTCTTTTGATGTTGGTGCGGCATGTACACCCTGGTCCGTGCGGGCAGAGCGGGGTGAGCCGGCTGTGCGGTTGCTGCGGGGGCGGCGGGATCGGCGTGGGCCGGGCGCCCTCTGCCGGGCACCCGCCGCCTGGCCGCCCTGCGCGATCACAGGACCACAGAACGTTCCCTGCTGGAGAGCACGCTGCAGAACATCGAGTTACAGCCCTCCCCCGTGCCACGGCCAGCGATGCCACCCACTAGGCCAGGTTGCTCAAAGCACCAGCCAGCCTGGCCTTGAACACGTCCAGGGACAGGGCGTCCACAGCTTCTCTGGGTAACCTATTCCAATGCCTCATCACTGAATAATTAACATTACCCCCTTCACGTATACCTAATTTGCTCCAAAATATAGTGGGAGAGGAGAACAGACAAGACTAATAAATGCAGGAGCCAGGAAGGAAATCAATGGTGTGGCTTGCAGCTGCACTGCTTTAGCAAGGGAGGTGGAGGAAAGTACATCAGGCTCCTCTTTCCCCACTATTGCTCCTGGCACTGCCCCAGCATTGTTCCTGGCAGACACCTGCCCCAGTATAGCCCTTCTGCTGGGTGCAAGAGCTTCTGCCCCCCCAGTTACGCAGTACACACCCCTTGTGTGAGTGAGCTCTGGGGGTCTGCCCTGTGTTGGGACACGAGTTCAATGACATCCTTGTGTTTCATACTATGAGAGTGGGGGGAAATCCAAACTGAGGATGTGGTGGGTTTCTAGCCCTGGTGAAAGGCAAGGAAGATGGCAGTAGGAGAGGTACAAAAGGTATGGTGCTGCCCGTCCTGCTTTGTTTCTTGTGGTGAGTCTGCATGCATGCATGGACGTTTTTTTCTCTCACCCCTGGCTCAGCAAAGACAGTCGGTAGGAAAATGGCAATGAATCCTGGAAGGGTAGAGGTTTTGGCACAAAAACAAACTTAGCCTGGGGGAGACTGGTCTTGGGTTACCTTTCATCTCCTGTGGGAGCAGGGACCCAAAGTCTGCTGCCAGATGGGACAGGGAGCATGAAGCAGCAAAAAACAGGGAATGAAAAATTGGTAAAAAGTGCATATTTTCAATGGGAAACACTCCCTGGGTGCAGGTAGAGCCAGAGGTTCTTTGATGCCAAGTGCCAAAGAGGCCAGCTCAGCCATGGCCTCCCCCCTGCATGGTGGTGCCCCTTCCTCTACGGGACACTCAAGCCACAGCTGCCAAATCTCACCGGCTGTGTGAGAGGTCTGATTTTAGCCACGTAGGCAAGAAAATTCTGTGTTTGTGCAGAAACTCTCATCCAAAGTCAGCAGCCGGTGCAGTGCACCCTGCCAGCACACAACTGGGTGGGATGAGGCTGGTCCAGCCTTACCCCAGGATCTGATCACTTACAAAGGCTCCAATTAGATCCATCATGTTATATGAATGGTTATTTTGTGACTTAATTCCCTCTGCTTTTTTTTCAGTGGTAATTAAATGATCGAGGGAAAAAAAGAGACAGATTAATTGATTGATCTGATTCCAGGAGAAACTATTACATCCATTCCTCTTCTGCTCGATATGGTGTTTAAACAATTCTGAAATAGAGCTGAGTGAATCCTGCCAACATATTTCTGTGAGCACTGCTTTGATTTTCAAATGAATTGTCTTCATCTTCTTTTATCCCTCTATTGCCTTGGCTTTACGTGAACATTTGTACAGCCTAGTTTGCTCATGAAAAAAAAAAAAAAAGCTAGTGTGTTTCAATACAAAGGAAAATTAATTTTGTTTCTGTGAGCTCAGGAGTTATGTAGTGACAAGAAAAAAGTAGCATCATGTAACAGGCCAATAATCAGTAATGACATTGTTCAGATATGCCACAGTGCAAATGAATAATACTACGTCATGGATCAAACAAAATTTATGAAAATTACTTAACAGAACTGCCAAAATCACAACATATGGAAACTCTGCTTTTAGAAAAAGAGGGGAAATATACCAAATACTGCAATTATTACCAGTTATTCCTTCTTTTTTCGAAAAGACTAGGAATATTTTCCTTTAAAATTGAATTCAGTTAATGTACATTTATAAGTATAGAGCATATTAGTCAAATCTGTGTTTAGGGAATATGAATAATGTGTATTAATCATCAAAGTCCCTTGGTAGTAACAAATATAATTACAGATTTTTTTAAAGTATTTTGAAAGGAAGGAAGGAAGCAAGAAAAATCACATAGGAGTATACATTTAAAGGAATTTTATGAAACAATCATCAACATTAAGGAAATGAAATTTTTCATCTGGATCTAATCTGTAGCTTCATAAAATTTCCTTGTTGAACAATTATTCAGAGACAGACTAAATAAACATAATGCTAAAAATAATAATAAAGGTTTCCAGAAAATTTGAAGAGTAGGCAAAAAACTGCACTTAGTTGCCTTCCCTCCACCTGTAAGAAAGATGAGTATTTCAGCTTGTGTTTACATGCAACTTTTTTTTCAAAAATTACTTCATACAGCAAAATTAGATTATATAAGTCTACAGAACGTCTGAGATACTGCAAAAGTATATTTTGAATTTATTTAACAGAACTGATGTTTAGGACAAATCATTTTCTTGATTTATGTGTCCTTGTTTTAATTGTCAGTAATTGGGATTCCTGTTTCACCCCAGATGATTGTTCACCTTTCAGAATGTAAAGGAAGAATGCAAAGGGCAAATTAGCGTGGTCAAAAATAGAGGGAGCAAGGAGAAAGTTTCTCACTTCCACACTTTCTCACTGTGGTCTTTCACATTCAGGGTGTAGATGAGTATATACACAACATAAACAAAATTCTCGGTTTTATGAATAACTTTGTTCCTTCATAAATTATATGGAAAACAAGATATAAAATTGTTTGGCTGTGCGGTTTGCAAATTTCATATACAGTTTTCTGTAAAATCTGACCAGAGAGTTATAAAAAATCAAAATGAGGCTGTGCTAGGAAAAAAAAAAAAAAAAAAAAAAAAAAAAACCAACAACTTACTTGAGTTGAATTCAGTTGTGATGTAAATATCATATGTAAGTCAAAGGAGGTGTTATCTTACTTATCATAAGGGGTTTGTTGTGTTATCATCTTGAGCACAATTCTTTAGAATGGTGTAGCCAAAGAGAGGAAAGATTCAAAGAGGAGAGTCTTAAAAATTTTGAGGAAAGAAAAATAATTTAAAATTATTTCTGATTTGTAGCAAATATATGTTCATTATTGTCATTACTTTTTTTTTTTTTCCTTTTCACTTCTGTCTCCATAAGCAGGTTGTCTGGGAATGGGGATTTTTTCTAAATAAAAAATAAACCTAGAAGAAATGTCTTTAGTCTGTCTCCATGTCCACTGGAAAATAAAGTCTTCAAACCTTGCACTGACGGTCACCATTGCTCGACTGCTTGGCCTGGCTGATGGGCCTCAAGTGAGAAGGCAAAAGGGCAGGAGAACCTTTGAGTGGGAGGCATCTTTCCGTCTGTACCTGCGTAGGCGACCTGAATTCAGGCAGATAAACATCATCTGCAAAATATATGCATAACTCAAGGGGAAAAAAGAAGCCTAATTTAGCTAGAGAATTAAAATGTGTTTCTTGAAAGTAGCTAGTATATGAGAGTTTATGAAGTCATCATTACTCAACAGAGGCTGGTTGCAACCTGCTGGATAGTAGGATTTTTTTAGCCAAGAAGGAGGGAAGAAATGCCTTCTGGCAGAGCACAACTAAATACATTGGAGAAAATAGTTGTTATTTCAGGTGCAGTTTCCCAGTAGAAAATAAGTTTCATTAATTAATTTATTTTTCTAATTTGTGAAGTATGCCTAGGGTGACCTCTAAGCACAAGTGCAAAAGCCATAAAACCAGATTCATTCATTAATCAGCAGACATAATGTCAAGCAATAATAGTCAAATAAACAAATAACATGTCAGGAAAACTCAGACTCCTCCCATTCAATTCCCCATAGGAAAAAGCCTTTGAGAGTGAACACACTTGGCAGTGTGCCTTGAGCTCTTTGCTCAACACCTTTTTCAGGTGATAGAGAGAATGTAACCTGAATCATGATGATGCATCCCCCATTTTTTATTTAATGTTCATGTAATTTAATTAAATATAATTAATGTCATTAATGATATTTAAATTAATTAAATCAATTAAATATTAATATTTTCTCTCTTTATTTTTTCAAGTATATTAAATGTTACATAGAAACCAGTTACTAAAAGGATTGTGTGAAGTATTTAGAACTCTGGGATTGGTCAGAGAACTCGAAATCAGGTTTTCTGGCTTCTCCTAGAACACCACTACCACCACCGTCCTGCTGTCTGATCACAGGGTAGCTACTCAACCCAGATGGCAAACTTCATCAGGCAGGGCTCATAATTTCCTAGTAATGCCATGTATAGCTCTTTTGCCAGTGTGTGTTTTTTGAACTTTCCCCATTGCTACAGGGTGCTATAAACAGTGAAATTAGCTGAGGAAATGGCAGATGCACCTCAGCTATGGAAGCAATGGAAGGAGTCCCACCACCCCTTGAAGTACCAGGGAGCATCAGACTCCTGTGGGTGGGTGACAGAGGTGCTGAGACGTCAGTGCTTTACACCTTTTGTAGCACTTCCATAAGATTGTAGTGACTTTGGTGTTGCCAGCATCTTTGATGTCCCTGCCAAAAGTATCTATGAGGACTTGAAGTGCTGCCATTGTGCTCCTTCACTGTTATTCTACCAGCAGATACAGTTTTCCTCTCACAATATCCTTGTTATGAATTGTAAAATAATGTGCTATGGTTTATGTTACAAATAACCATTTTTTGAAAACTCGTATTTCAGCTGTTTGACAAGGAAGTTTTTCCATAGTAATAAAAAGACGTTTGAATCCAACCAATTTCTTATAACCCCTATTTATAATCACTTCAGGAAAAAAAAAATCCTTTCAGGCTACAGTTTCATATTTGAGTTCTAACAGATGAGATTCTGTTCGAACAGGAGTGTTGTGGTTGTGATGGACACAGAACAGGGCAAACTATATCTGGTTTTCAGCCTGGGAGGAAATCTTCCCCCTACCCTGCCCCCTCAAAAATACTTTCAAGAAAAGATCAGACACAGGTTTTTAATGCCTGGGGAAAAACAAAACATGACCCACAATAGATTTAGGCAGTTCCATTTTTGCTTACTATTTTTAAAAGCATACATGTTATTTAAAAATAATTAGCTCGAGCCAATTTATGTGCAATGTATATATTGCACATACTTCTAGAGGAAACCAGAAACAGGGATGTATAATCGTAACCTTACTGCACTGAAGGCCTGGCATAATTACCGTTTCAAGACAGAAAGCCAAGGAGATTTTATCTGTCCTATTTATTTCCTCCATGTAAATATACTAAAACAAAACAAAAATAAACCTTTTATGCACAGCTTAACCCAGTTTATATAGTGTGCATTTCATTCTTAAATGTTATTATTATGAATAATAATTTCCCACATATTCACGTGCAGTGAGTAATGCACTTGAGATGGCAATCTAGAAGGCTGTTTTTTCAGTAGCTTTGAATTTCATCGGTTGCACATGAAAAAAAAAAGGCATCTTCAAGATGCACTTGTGTTTTCCCGGATTTAGCTCTGCATGTCAAGTGAGGCTGTATGGGGCAAAAGTAGGTTTTGCTATATAAAGGTGAGCATGTGCATCTGCATAGTGTTCTGGCCCTTTAAAAGGTAGCCATGTAATAAGGCTGCTGTTTATGTGTAATATCATCATATTTAATGAATTGTGATACTAAATGAGAAGAAGAAAATGTATTGAATCAAGATATCCAAGAGCTTTACTGGAGCTTGGGCTGGCACAACTGATGCTTTTCTGAGTCCTTGGATTCAACACTGAGGCCAACTTTACCTGCAAAGAAAAGATCCAGTTAAATAAAAACCATATGAAGCCTGCTAAAATTATACAATTTGAGTAAATCAATGTCTTAAGACTTTCTCAAAAGTATCTAAAGAAACTCACTGGAAGGGAACAGCTCATTTCTACTGAGTCAGGGACTTTAACACACTCCTCTCTATCTTCGTGACTTTGCAGGAGGCAGGATAGATTTTTGCTACACAGAGCACACGTCTTCATTTTTGCAGCACACTGTGAACACATTTTTCATAGTAATGTCTTGTTTTGTTTTGTTTCTTTTCAAAGATTATGCATTAGTAATTTGTGCATCACATTTGGCAAGGGGAATCACAGTATATTGTGCACACTACTAATGTGAGACAGAAACCTCAGCATATTCTAGCTCTCTTCTCATATCTTGTTAGCATCTGTTTGTGGTAGGCTGGGATGATGAGGTGCTAATATGATACAGCGAAGGAAGTGTAATCCATGAACATTTTTGTGTCACATTTGCGTAATATATTACACTAATCCGACCAGACTTTCATGTGCTCTTGCCCAAGGAATGCCATTCCAGCCTCCTCCCTTCCCCCATCAATGTCTTTGAAGGTTTGAGAATGATTTCCTGTACACTGGCGGTGTAAGAATGTGCACACATACTTTCTCTGGTTGAGGAAGGAGTGCTTTTTATTCCCACTTGCTTTCAAGGTAACAATGTTCATGAGCAAATTGCCCTAAAGAGGGAAGCATGCTCAATTATACTCTACTTTCTCAGCTCAGAGGTAAATGAAGTAGAAGGTGCACTCCCTCCAATAAGCATCAGATCCATTCAGAGTGTTTGGTGCAGTGTCTGGGGGATATATTTTAGCAGAACTTTTATGCAGCAGCGGTCTGCGGGTTGCACAGCAGTAACTAGGATGTCTGAAAACACCCATTGTTTCTTCCTGAGAGGTGCCATCAGCTGGTGACATCTTGAAGACTGGTTCAGATTTTTTGCCTTGTTACTTGTCCTTAGACAATTTGCTATGTCTATTTTTCCTATCCATGGTAAGTTTTGCCCTAGACAGGTGAAAACTTTCTGTGTGTTTATGTAGGTTCTTCCTGTCAGTATTGCAATAGAAATAAATGTGGTAGCAAAGTGAACTCGTAAAGACCAAAATCCCTCTATAGTGATAACAGACAGTGCTTCATCTTGCCAATCTGTTTCAGGGAGGGAAAGCCCAGCAAACGTCTGGATGAAAGGCAAGAAATTAGAAAGATGTCATGGTTTTGCAAAGTCACTGGGTGTTTCTCTTCTTTGTGAATCCTCAGCTTAAGTTAGAATTTATAACGAGCAGCGAAGAAAAGATCTCCAACAGTGAAATCTGACAGGACTGTGGAGTCTATATATGTATGTGTGTATATACATATATATATATCTCCTTATTTTAGATAGTCAGCTGAGACTAGAATGCCCCCAATATCCATTGTATGGTGTAACTATGATGGGTCATCCTATAAATTCCCAAGAGCTACATGTAATGCAAGATCACAGCTCTACTATCCCCAAGGTGAACACTGCAACAGGTGCTCATTCTGCCATAGGAAGAGCAGTTTTGCTGGCTGGTGTTTTGTATTTTTGCCTGTCAGAGTGGCTGGAAACAACAGCCCAACAGTCTTGGCACTAGGAGGAAGACTTCTTGGAAAAGCAAGGTTGAAAGCAGGGCACACATGTTCTAATAAATTAAATGGAACCTGCAACACTTCGTAGCACCAAAGTGCAATCTGGCACACTGTTAAGCTGTTGGCATGCTAAAGAAAAATTCTTGAGCAACTCCCAACTGCTTTCTTTTTCATTTTGCCAGATATGGCAGGAAAAATGATGACATCATTAATTGCAAAGTGAAGGTGGACTTAAAATTATTTCTCTCTTTGTTTTGAGACAAAATCGGGTGCTATTATACCTGAGTATTTGGAAGAGTATTTATCTAGAATAGCATAGCATGGCAGCATAGCATCTTACAGCACCGACTTACCTGAGTGTGCACCACTGCACTCGGTGCAGTAAGAACTCAGAAGTCTCAGAGGTTACGCCTAAACTTATAGCCTTCTCAGCTCCTGTTCCATGAAACATACTCTGACCCACCCACAATTTCAGGTTAGAATGACACACAGCTGGCCATGATCCTCTCCTGAACATTGGTGGGTTTTAGTGAATTAATCTCAGCAGAAGAAGGACCAAGACCTCAAGGAAATTATTTGTGGATAATGTTGACTTAAAAAAGACAGATGTGTATGTCCTACAGTACATTAAATTGTTACCACAATACAGAAAAATTATGTATTTGTATTTATGGTATTGACTTCCTATTGATGTGGTGAAGTTTTGAGCACAGCTAGTATACTGAATATAATGGTAAAACAAAAATGAATAAAATTAAAATGAAGACTATATAAATTGTAAAACAGAAAAAAAACCCCACCAAACGGTAATCTTTCAGAGTCCCATGAGTTGTTCTTAACACAGTTTTTCTCTAAGAATTACTCTTTTCCTTATGTCTTTCCCTGACAACATTTTGCTTTTTATCTCAGTTTAATAAAACGATAGCATTTGAGAGCATCTCAGAATCCAGTATCTCAGTCTCCGCCTTTGTTGTTTAAATTACAAAAAGAAGGAAAAAAAAGAAAAACCAAAACCCCAACCCAAAGCCTTTCAAGAGAACCTGATCAATGTGTTTTGGGTCTCCTCTTTGTGATTCAAAGCTTCTTCAACTGCCATTAAAATCAGGAATCTTGATCATCCCCTCCAAAAAAAAAAAAGCCATTGCAACAGGACTCCAGTGCAATAACAGAAAACAATACTTTATGTGATGCTATCTGTTGTGAAGTGGAGGCTTAACAAAAGTTGCTACCCCCAGGCTTTCCCTGAGCTGGTGTGTGCACCTCTTTTCTCTGCACTCATCTTGCAGAAGGTTTGAAAGCAGGAGCATTCATGAGAGGTCAAGTCGGGGGCTATTGAGACTATAAGGATCTCGTGACTTCTCAGGGGACCCTCTGCAGGCCATGTGCCACAAGCAGAGGAGGGAGATGAGGGTGCAAAGATGCTGCAGTGCAGCAGGAGGCTGCAGGGATGGCACTGAGTTGGTAGGGAATTGCTTAGGAGGAAGGGGTGCTTATTCTCCAGATGCCAAAGAGATGTTACCATGGCTGCCCGGCTGAGTGTTCTGTAGCGGGGTTGAACAGCTCGGAGGAGATTAATTCAACATTTATAAGTGCTTTGGAAGGAACCTATTATTTCTCTTGCAAGGCTTCTACCAAAGATAATAAAAATTGTTATATAATCTGGGGAAACAGAGACAATTATGTTTAGATGCTCTGGTAGGCCACTGCCCAGTTAATTATTTACAGGAGAAAAAAACCCAACATGTTGGAAAACACTGCATTTTCCATGTTGGCTTCGGACTAAACTTGTTCGAAATCTCAGCTTGTTAGGTTGAATCTCATGTTATAGTATAATGTGAAAGGAAATATTTTGTCCAAATTTCTTCTTTCTTAGTATTTGATCATAAAAGCTACACTTGATGTGGTAAGAAGTCATATAAAAATTTAAAAATACATGCTTTCACCCTGATGAAAAAATGCAGGTGCCATCTGGAACAGATAATTCTTATATGAGGATATTACACTGATTAATTACACTGATTAGTTAAACAATTTTATTTCTGGCCAGCAAAACTATTTGCTGGAGACTGAATAACCAGAATTTGGGGTAGGTGTTGACCAAAGATCTGTATTAAGATCTGGGTTTCCTAAGTGTAGCTGTTCTGTGATATATGACAGGGAATATAATAGAATGAGTTTATTATCTCTACAAACTCTTTCCTGTTGACCAAGATCTGTTTTACAGATTAGACTTGTTAGACAATATTAGGCACTGTTCAAAGCATACAGGCAGTCCTATCTGCTAGGAGAAGAGAACTTTGGAAATACTTTTGTACCTTCTATGATTTTTGATTGTCCTTTAGAAAAGGAGGCTCTGAAAGTTATAAAACTGCGTGTTCATTAGCCGTACTATCCCATCAACAAAGGGTGATTTGTTTAAACAATCAAAAATTACACCAATTAGCAGTATAATACAACATTCAGGAAGTTTTTCAAGTCCTATAAATATGTGTAAGACAGGGGAAATTGGTCTTGTGGGGCTGATTCGATAATAGAGCTGTTCAGATAATTGAGTTTATGCAGTAAATGAAATACAATATAAAGGGATTGGATTGGAACCTATGCAGTCTTTATTGGTGTAGATTGGTGTCTGCATGAATGGCTATTGATAGCCCAGCATGACATATAAGAAATCTCATAATTAAGATTTAAAGAGTTCAGATAACACATCATCACCTTTTCCCTTAAAAAGCAAAGGTAGGATGAAACAAAAGGTAAGGTGTGATGATGCACACATTTTGATATTGCAAAAGGTGTTACCTCAAACCACTTTGCCACAGCAAAAATGGAGCTGAAAAACTATTTTGAGATAGAATTCAACACTCATGAGAGCTTCTAAAATATTCACTAAATGAAAAATATCTCCATATAAAATTTGGTCACACTGAGGCTAATATTACTGGCTTTCTGTTGATTTCAAGAGAAGCCAGCTCAGACATTAAAATATTTTTTCAGTTTTCTTTAAGAAAAAGAAAAAGTGAAATTGGTAATTCTACGCATAAGCAATAAACAATTTTAACACACATATTTATCTTTTTTTTTAAGAATGAAAACAATATTCATTTTAAATAGATTAAACAAGCATAGAAATGTGTATTCTTATAGTATTTATAATATTTATTTATATATAATTTATTAACTATAATTTAAATTATTTTTAGCAATACAGATAATATCATATTATTAGTTGCTAGTATTTCTTAACATTTGTCCATTTAAACAATAACAAAAATACAACATAGATAAAATGCAACACTGGTTTTTAGTCACTTGAACTAATGCTCTTTCTTTTATGTGAATAATATTGCCCAAAATATAGAGTGAGTTCAAACTAAATGAGCTTTATATTTTGCATTACATTCCACTGCTCCATAGGACTGTTAGGTCTGCATTTAATACCCACACAAAATAGGATTCTCAAAGGGTAGAGTAAAATCTCCAGCTCATAGCACACAGGACAGAAAGGAAGAGCAAATTGAATATTGTAACATTCTTGCTACAAAAAATATGGTTTACATGTAAATTTACATTCCTATGTAAATTTTAACCTGCTCTGTCACACTGAAATATTTGGCAGAAGTTTCTTGACATCAGCAGAAACAATCTTCTCAGGTCTGTGATTAGATTTAGGTGGGAGAGAACTAAAATGTCTTGGTTAGGGTTTTGATGAGGATCTTTGTGATTTTTTTTTTCTTCAAATCTTCATTTTGATCTCAGTGAAGCTGAGCAGCACAGTTACTCAAGCAATAGGTAAAAGGGTAAAATTTAAAGTTTCTTGAAGACGGCTAAGCGGAGTTGACATAGGACCTGCTGAAATGCTCGATGGGAGCAGGATTGTAGGCACGAAAGAGATCTAAGGGAGGAAGTTCTTAGAGAGTTTCCTTCCTCATATTTCTGTCCCAAGAGTTTTGCTCATTATTTGATTCTCAGAGGCAATCTAATCACTGTTGGCATCACTTAGCACTTCTGGGTTTAGTTCCCCCGTCTGCCACTTGTATTTAGAGTAATTTTCTCTGGTCTCAGTATTCTAGTGTATTTGTTTTAAATAAAACCTGTTTTGCTATTTATTCTGTTCTCTTGATTTGGGTAACACTAATTTCTTTTAAATATTTTAATAAAAATAAACATTATATATGTAGGAAACTACCTACATAATTTAAAATAAAATAACATAATATATTATTCTTCATATGATATCTATTTATAGAGTACATAAACAACTTCAAACCAACAAACACAGATATTTATGCAAACATATGTAAGTGTCCAGATTACTTGAAATTACATTGGTACTTCTGAACAGACAAAAAAGTCACTTCTGACATCACAGTTGAGCTAATATAATCTTTACTTCTTCCTCATTGATTTGCATTTTTTAAAATGCCTAATTTTTCTATAACTAAAGACCTTACATGAAGAAATCTCTCTGATAGTCTCCAAATTAAGAATGAACTTCCTCCTCAACACATTTGTCTAAGGGAACCATTGGACTTAACTGGACTGCTCAGCACTTTTAGAGTAAAAAAAATTTGTCCCAGATGTGTATATAAATGTATCATGCATACAATATTTCTAGTCAGGCAACTTAAGACTTTGAGGACACAATTTTTAAAGTATCTCTAACCAAATGTGCTTTGTGCTCATTCTTTCGCTTCTCTAACCGTCTCTAAATATTTTACTTTACCCCTTTTCACGAAACTTCCCTTCACAGGCAACTTCAAAAGCTTTGTACCGGTATTCCTGTGGTATAGGATGCAAGGGGATCCATCATCTCATCCAGCATCCCTGCCATGAGTCATTTACTGCAACAAAAGGTGCTGTGTTAACAACATGGCTCATCATCAGTCAGTCCTGAAGATGTCAGATCCACTGCTGGAGAACAAGGATAATTTGGACTTTGCTTTTTGAAATGGAAAGATGGCAGGGGCTGCAAGTAAAGTCACCTGTAAATTGATGGGTGATTTTTTTCTTTTTTACACAGTAAATCTCTGCTGTGAAAGTCTTTTTTTTTTTTTAATTTTGCCTTTGAAAGACATCTTAATTTTAGTCAACCAGGATATTTTAGTTTACTCTCACATTTTAAATTTAAATTAATTTTATACAAT
Source organism: Myiotriccus ornatus (assembly GCA_036023395.1). Classification (NCBI taxonomy): domain Eukaryota; kingdom Metazoa; phylum Chordata; class Aves; order Passeriformes; family Tyrannidae; genus Myiotriccus; species Myiotriccus ornatus. The sequence continues at coordinate 83,143,467 of JAYRBT010000001.1, read as the reverse complement.
TAAATTCCTGTTCTAGTCTGAAATGCTTTTCTTCATGATGTCATAATTGAAAGGGCTGAGTAATCAGTACTATAGAAATTACAAATATTTTTATAGAAGTCTACAGAAAACAATAAGCCTGCCTGACACTTACTTACACCTTTTAAAGTTTTGGTCTCACTTTTGTCAACTTTAACACTAAGGCTGACAAGAACACAGCTGCATGTTCTAGTAGGAGAACCTCAGTTTTAACCATTAATTGGGCTGGAAATAATTATAATAGCCATTCAAAGGCTTTTGCTCGTTTCTTTTCCTCATGAATTTTTGTAAAAACTATGGTTATTGGTATGTGAGTTTATCGTTTTATCCCGTTTCTGATT